>VZTI01003491.1:783637-877545 GCA_013397865.1 Struthidea cinerea
TTTTTTGTTTTTTTGTTTTTTTATTCTTGAGTACTGTTGACTTAATTTAAAGGGGGGGAAAAAGGGTCAGCAAATGTCTGGATTGACGTAGTCTTTGGGGCATCCTGAGATTATATTCCATGGAAGCGCTCATTGGTCTCTGCACTCCCAATCAGCTTCCCTCTTACTGGGACACACGGACAGAGGGTAAAAAGATCATAGTGAATGTTTCTAACACAGTTTGCAAAAGAATTTGCATGGAATGGTAGCAGCTCTGTAAAGGCTTGAATATAGCCTTCAGAATAGACACCAGAGACAGTACTGGCCATAGCTATGGAAAATAAGACAATCTAACCCTTCTCAAACAATCAGTTGATTCTATTGCAATTATTATGGTATGAAACATCCTTTAAAATTTTGAAGAGGTTTATTTTGTCCTTATAGGTGTAGTTAACAAAAGCTTCCCATACCTAGTTTCTCTTTAGGATAACCTTGGACTATTTGCTTTCATCTTTAAACGAATAAAAAGCAAACAAAAATAAATCTATAATTTAAAATAATTACAGATGTGCAGGTATTTTATTCCTATGCTTTACTGAAAAAAGCTCATTAGAGAGTCATAATTAAAAGAAAGCACTATATATATATTTATACCATAATAATTTGAGAAGTGCTCATTATATCTCCAAACAGCCCTTGCAGACTGTTCACTGCTGCTCTCCAAGATGACCAGCTGTCGGAAAGACCTTGGCAATGACAGAACCAAGCCAGCATTCTTCTTCCCTGCTGCACTCGTGCCTCTGACAGAGCCCTGTATAGCCTGATGTGTAGCTAGTTACTTGTCTTCAAGGGAGAGGGATGTAAGGATCTAATTTTACTGACTGACATGGGCTGCAGAAGCATACACAGCTCGCTCATATCCTTTGTGGAGTTGGAAGCGGAGCCACCTTTTTTCTTTTTTCCTTTTTTTTTTTTCCACCACACAGAGACGCCATCACATATGTTCAGAGGCTGATGAGCTGAAAAGATCTGGGAGCCACATGTGACCAGCAGAACCAGCATCAGCAGAGTAGAGTTTCAGTGGGAGATGACTTTCGGGAAAGTTCCCACAGAAATACCATGGTAGCATTTCTGTCCTTGCTCAGCCTGATTTCATTTATTCTGAGGCTATTTTACATGTCCCTGGCACTACAAAAATACCTTTAATCAGGCATAAGGAGCACTTGAGATCCCATCAGCTCTCTATGGCACCACCAGAAGGGTGCCAAAGGGCTATCTGTGTCAAGGTGGACCTGTCCCACCGTGTTTATTCACACAGTAGCTTGTGCTGAGTCACAGTGCCTGCCCCACAAGGAGGAAAAGCAAGGGCTTGTTTTCATTAGGGGTCATCAATGCTCTCTGGAGGTTACAGAGTACTGGGTGCAGAACGTGCTGAGGGAGGGTCACAGAAGCCTTTTTGGAATGCCAAAGCAGGAACATGTTACTGTGGTGAGTGATACGGTTGGAAGGCTGATATTTTCAATAACACAGCACAACAGTCTATCCTTAAGGCTTAATCTCCCAAGCGCAGAAAGGGGAGTTTGATCCCTCTCCTCTTGTGAGAACAGAAGCAGAAGGCCTCAGGAGGCTGGGATGACTACATGAGCAGGCAAGTCTCCAGTCAGTTCACTTGTTAAACTGTGGGCATCGCCTCCTTCAGGGGTGGCCTGCAGGTCCCTGCCCTCAGTTTGCCTCCAAATTAGTTGCCCCTTCAGATAAGGGAGCAACAAAAGCAGACTGGAGGAAATGTAGAGGAAAGGTCATATTTCCCCCAGGTTAGAAGTTTTTGATATCCTAGGTAAAGTTTGTTATCCAGCTTATAGTGGACTTTTGGGAGGACAGGATGTATGGCAGGGGGAAGTGGTGGTTGAGGTGGCAGTGGGGGTAAGTGCTAAGTGGAGGGCTGCTCTCAAGGGGTTGATTTTGTTCACCTTGTTTGCTGTAGGAGATGGTGCTGTGGAAATGCCAACCTACAGCTGCTGCCTTCTAGCACCCTGCTAGATGTGGGGAGGAGGAGGCACGAAGATAAACAAGGGCACCCCTCAGTCCTCCTTCCTGATGCTAAGAGGATGTAGCGAAGTCTAGAATCAAGAGGTTCGATCTCTGGGGGAACTGTCCTGATTCCTGACTGAGGGAAAAATATCAGATTCCACTGATTACTTCTGGTATCTAAGTATTTTATACGTGAAACTTGTAATTTGGGGAAAGCTGCAAGCTAAGCATTTCAGAGGCAGCCTCCCTCACCACTGTGAGACTGCTAAGACAGAACTGGTCTCTGCCTCTGTGAACTTGTTCCCGATTTATACTGGACTGTGTAGTGACCCCCAGCACCACCTTTCTGTGTGTCCACCTCCTGTAGTGCCAGGCTACCCCTAAGTGCCTCTAGCCAGCCTAGTCCCATGTACACAACGAGTATTCTTTCATTCTCAAGCAGAGAAGGGATCTGAGACAGGCTGAGTGCTCTATCCACTTCTAAGTAAGTGGGACATGCAGTGGCCTTCTGCTGTTCTGTGCATCTGGCCCTTTTCTTCACTTGATTCTCCTCCAAGCACCTGCAAATGAAATGTTTTGTGCTGAAATAATTTTGTGCCCAAAGGCTTGCTTTGACTGTTGTAAGAAAAATGAAAGTTTGAGGGGTTGCAGTCAAGACCCTTCTCTGTCCTCCCTGTTTTGTTGTCAACCTGAAAAATCAGCTGTTCTTGTAATCCAAGTCCCAGTATAATGTAACATGTAAGGGACATATACTAAATGTCTTATTGTGGTGAGGGCCTTGGAGCTTCTCTCAACAGACTTTTCTTGCTGGGAGCTGTTCTCTCATGCTTAGTGTGTGATTTAAATAGCAACATATCCTGCAACTACTATAAAATAATGTTAAATTATTTTAGAGCATGCCAGGCCTGTTGGTAAATGTTTTCCAATAATTGATTGTTGGAGTGTTTCTTAGTTGCTTGTGGTAATGTGGTCTTCCTCTTTGCAGGATTACTGGTCTTTTAAGTGGGATCCAACCACTTTCCTCAAAAGAGTGGAATACTAGATTCAGCTAAGAAACACTTTGAAATTATATTTAACCTAAGGCTGCCACTGTTACAGAACATGAAGGGATAATATTCTTTCTCTCTTCTGCAAATTCACATGCACATGATTAATTGCATTATTTATCCATGACTAAATACTGTATAAAGCTCTATCTTTATCAATCTTCCTTGCAATTCAGAAGTGATACCTTTTTAGATGCTATGTATAGTCTCTGCTTAGTTTTAATTTTGCTGTTTCATTAATATGTACTTTTGCATATACATAGAATCATAATATACTGGAAGTCTAACTATTTCTTTTATGCTTGATAAACCTATAATATTAATTGAAGAATATGGACTAAAGGTGGAATATGAGCCAAATGGCACAACTGAGAGCACTACATTGACTTCCTCTTTTCTTACTCTGTGTTTGTGGGATGACTTTCATCAAAGGAATCCTAAAAGCATACATCCTAAAGCAGAAGTTCCTTCTGCCTGCCCAAGAATATGGAGAAGTCCCATTGACTCCAGGTTTGTTTACACTGCTGTGTGGGACAGACGTGCTAGAGATTAGCTCTAAATAAGATGGATTACATTCCAGAAGTGCAGAAGACAGTCTGGGATACCTAAAATGGGTCTAAGAATAACACTTTAAAGATAGGAAATGTGTAAAAGAAAGAAATAAATACTCCAAGTCCTTTTGTCTCTGTTAGTGCACTCCTCTCTGTGGCCTAGACCAGTGTAAACCTGGAGCTGACATAATTCTTCCAAATTTATTTTTTTATTATCTTCTACTAATTAGGGCCAGTCCATTTCTGTGAAGTAGGCTATGGTGTCAGGTAAACAGGCCATCAAGGCTACTCTCCTCCAGAGGTCTGTGAACCTGGGAAAAAAAAGCTGGCCTATCATCCAAATCGTGTTAACTTCCTTGAACACTTGTGTAGAGCTGGAACAATACAGGTCTCAAGCTGCTCAGTACTTGGTTATCTGTCTGCGGGCTAATTTTGGGGCTGAAGGCTTCTGTTAATACTTGTGTATGTTCACACGAGACATTGAGTCATGTTGCCATCACACATCATGTTGCATGCTCTAGAAAGGCTCTGTGTGACATAGACAAGATCAGACTTTCTGTTCACTAGGTTCTTCTGCCTTGGTCTTTTGAACCAAGTTTTCTTGTAAAACAGTCCCAAAGTTAAACTCTTACTAACCCCCTATGGCAACTAAACAGTTTCATGAACTGGCTACTGAGATCCTCATGGAAAACAATCTGCACCAATTGACTCAGAGCAGGCTTTTTTTAAAAATCATGATCCTCAGTGATATGAGACTTTGAAATAGTGTTTCAGTTTAATGGGCTATTTCTCTCTTCTGCATAACATCCCTTTCTTGTCTGCATATTTTTATCCTGGGATGTGTCTTATACTAAAATATATTTTTCCTCAAACAGTGACCTCTCTTGCAGACAAATGTAGCTTTTCTGATATTTGACTTTCAAGGAGTGTTCAAGAATAGGGCATAGAGAATCCCTGAGTCTGTCCATCTAAGAACTTCAGCAACATTTGGCCACCTGAATCTGTAGATAGACATTTCATTCTACAATAGTCATGTTTTCTTTCATCTCATGCCTTGAATATTGCCTCCATCTTGCTGAAAAAAATAGGGTTGGAAGAGAAGAGTAGCTCCCCTCTCCTATTTCATTGCCATCTGATATTTTGGCTACAGATGGTGGCTGACTAATGATGAACATCCTGTTCCCTCTTGCTGCAGGAAGTCCACACACGAGAGGTAAGAGCACAGATGCAAGGGCAGCCTGCTGGGCTCCCCACCCTTCAGAATCCGCGAGTGGCAGCACTGTGCTGAGCTTCCAGAAACTGGGAATGACACAAGAGGTTGCCATGTAACTCCTGATGCTTTGTGGGTAATTGCAACCTGACTGACTGTTTTTTAACTAATTGCTGCAGTTTTCTGATGTTGGCCATTTTAACCCATGGTCTGAAATTTTTATGGCTTTTTGGAGAAAAATAGGTCCCTTGTGACCATATCTCTGCTCAAATGTGATTATTTTACTGGACAAATGTGAGCAAAAATATAGCAGATCTTCAAAGAAACACAAGTGTTCAACCTGCAGAAGAAATCCCTTAAGATTTCAACTCCAATTACTACTGTGCCTTGTCTCGGTGGATGGAATGAAGAAATAAGGAGGCTCTGAAATGCTAAGCTCAGCTGCTGCAAACTCACCAGCTTTTGCCAGAGAAGATACTGCTTCTTGAGCTATACAGTGAGCATGAGATATTTTAGTCTCCCTTGAGACAGGAAAGCTGTGAACTTTCCAAATAAATCCATAGTTTAATCCAGTTCTGGAGTAAAATTGCAAGGGCCCTGAGCAGAACTTGAAGTTGTCTGGGCTGGATGTGCTGAACTACTCTTCACTCTTTCTAGGCTGGGCAGCTTGGAAACGCATGTGTTCAGTTTCAGGAATACTGATCCTCAGAAGTGATAGAGCCTTAATGCATAGATCATGTCAGAAAAGGTGCACAATGATTATGCTCATCCTAGCACGAGGGTTGCTCATAAACTAGTTGCCTGTAAGTATTATTTAATGTATAGGAAAAGATACTAATTTTGCAGGCTAAGTAACTTCTCTGTTTTAATGCTCCATGGACTCCACTGTTTGGCATAATAAACTTCATGTGGTAAATTACACTTAGGTTTTTTTCACTTGCTTTGCTTTTGCAATTACGTTAATAAAGTGCCCAAAACTTACCTGCAAATCTTAAGGAAAAGAACCCAAGTGTCTAGCTAAGAAATTGTAACCTGAGCGATTTCTTCTTTCTCCTACCTGCCCCTCTACTACAAATGCCTGATGTTCAAAAAAGAAAAAAAAATTAAGGATAAACTGAAACTAGTTTTTGGAAGCTATATGTCACAAGCAGGTAGATCTAAAAATAGGATGTATCTGCTACTAGTGATAGCTGTTCTAAGCCTCCCAAAGCAGGCTGAGAACTCCTTAGGGCTTCAAGGAGCAAGATGATGGATGTTAAAGTACTGTCATTTTTAGGCATTTTTCAAAATAAGTGGCTATTTTTCTTGCCATTTGGTGCTACAGAGCAGTATTAATGGTAACTAATGCAGTGTAGGTTTAAAGTAGTCCCAGCACAGCAATTTTAAAAGTCTCTCCAACATTATCTGGTATTGTAAATAAATAGGAACACATGATCACATGACCTGATTCATTGGGATGCTTGTGTTGCCTTAAAGCATATAATTTAAAATAACTTAAAGAAAAAGGTTTTCCAATGTCCATTCTCAAGTACTCTGTATGTACAGCATTTCAGTGTTTGGCTAGATATTGGGCAGTTTCACAAGTGCAGTCTTTCTGGCAAAGTTCATCAAGAGTTAGACATTTTACAAGTGTCTGGTGGTTTGTGATCCTTCCCTTATATTAATTTTATTCAAGGTCACAGGGGAAGCATTGTTTCTATGCCTTGGGAAAAAGCTGTAAACCTTCTAGTAGGGTTGCTTTATAAAGTATTTGCAGCTGTTGATTTTTCTCCAACCCCCCTTTCTCCTGTTTTTTGACACTTTCTTCAAAAGGTTAGTAACTTTCAAGAAACATCATAATTCTATGATATATTTAGCTGGTGAGGTTAAATTTGGCAATCTTAATCTCAAGTAATTCCTTTCCCTACACAGAAGGAAAATAGAAGAAGACTGGGTGAAAGAAATCTACTAGGCAAAAGTTTGCAAATAAGATTGTTGAGAAATAATGTCATTTTTGATTTAGAAAATACAGCTATTAAAACAAATAAACAGGGGAATAATTATCATTGTGGGGCAGCTATTCTGTGAGAGTTGCAAAAATGAGGATAAGGGTCCACACTCAGGGGAGGAAAAGGGAGCAAAGACAGAGGATGCTCAGTTCTGAGTCAGGCGAATAACGATACTTCAGCATGTCTAATTGTCTAATGCTGCAGCCTGTATAAACTAGGGCAAGCGGTACGTTATAAAAATTAAAAGCAAGCCAAGGCTGTCAACTTTTTCTGTGGGTTCTGCTCTACTGCAGAGAAGTTGGCTTTGATGGGAGTTGTGTTTTCTGCCTGCTTGCTGCTTGGCTCTCCCAGTATGGAAGTGGGGATGTCATTGAGTCAGTTTCGGAAGATGCAGTTGCATCAGCACAGTATTGCTGCGAAAAACTTCGTTTATAATTTTGTCTTTGAGTTGTCTCCAACAGTCCCTCTGCCTTGCCTTCAGAGATTTAAACTGGCAAGTGCTCAGCATTGCTCTAAGTCATGCCTTTGGATGTGAACTGAAAGCCTTCCTTGTGACCTTCCAAGTTGGCATGTGGAGTGCTAAAGAGAACAGGAGTGGTGCTGGAGCAGGGAGGCTTTGCCATCATCTGGCTTCAGGCACTGGAATTGTGTTGACTAGGAGCTTAATCTCCCTTGTGGTGAAGGCAGAGACAAACTCCTCGAAGAAGAGACTCAGAGAGCCTACACTAGAAGCCTATCTCTTGCAAATTTTTTTTGAGTTTTGGAATTACGGCATCTGGAACAACCCTCCTAAACACATTAAGACCTAAAAAACTCCTGTTTGTGAAACTACTGAAAGAGATGGGAGCTGACACTGAGGAGAGAAATAATGGAAGCTAATAAAGTGTAAAAGATTGCAAACTGCAAATCAAACTGGGAACTTCTGTGTTCCCTGTGTCACAATATTCTGCCTTCCAAACTCACTAAGCTATATCACAAAAACTGTTCCTTGGTTGTCTCCATGGGTATTTATGTCTATTAATTGTCACTGTCTGCTTTTTCCTCCCTGCATCCTTCGAATCTATCTTTTAATCGTCTTGTTAAAGATCTTAATTTAATCTGTATATTGTATTTGGTAGTAAAAGCTGGCTAATGAAGAAGTTAAACTGAACTAATTTTTCTGCAGTGGGAAGGGCTTTATGCTTGTGTCACATCATGTTTTCTTGGACTGGGTCATTCAGAGTCTAGCTCTGTTCCAAGCTTTTGCTAGATTAGGGTGCTGTCAGCTGCTCATGTGCTATGCTAGTAAGCCTCATGCATCTCAAGGACTGAAACTATTTTGGCTCCAGCCTTAGCAAACGTTACTTAATTTTTTTCCATCGTAACTTAAACCTGGGCAAAAATTAATGCAAATTAACAGGGTACTTAATGTGAGAGGAAATGACTTAGTATGGCATCTACTTATGGAACAGAAATAAAAGAAGCAAGCATTTTGGCAGCATCAGGTTAACTGGTGCTGAAGCATGGAAACAGTTGTGTTTTCACACAGGCTGTCAAAGTATCAGGTAAAGACTTTGGGTTCTGAGAAATGAAATTCAAGTTCTGATTTTGGGTACTCTGCTGAAAACTAAGTAGCTGCTGCTCATGTATCACTGTAAAAACCAGCACCTTGGAGAGACAGGAACACACTGTAGAGGGATCTGCAAGATCCTTGTGCTTGAACAAGGATTAAACCACTGCCTCTGCTCCCTGCTGCAACAGAACTGAGTTTATCTGTGTTTTTAATCTTTATAATGTCAGGCTCTTTTTGGTTCTGTTTGGGACTGGAAGTGTGAATGGGAAAATGCTGAAACCTATGAGAGGGCCTTAACCCGAGGGGTTGCCTGGTTCGGGCTGAAGGTTCCCCAGACAGAGGTTATTAAGCCATCAAATTGGAGAGTGTTTATCCGAAGTAAGCAGACTTCTGAACTGCTTGAAGTTGTTCTGTGAGGAGCTGAGGGTCACAGGTCAGATCCTTCATCAGCTTTCCCTGCAACAAGCTTTCAAAGGTGAGAGCCAGCGCTTTGCAAACTGCCAGCATAAACATTTCCTTTCATATAATGCTGGCAAGTGTCTGCATATGCAGATATATGCATATGTCTCCCATTACCAAAAATCCTTCCAGAGTCAGAGTAAAAAGAAAGCCACAAACCTGTATTTTTAAACACCTCGATATAAACCCAAGGATCTCAGCACACATGAACATTGGAGAGTTTGAAAACCTTATACTGATTTGGATTTTGTCTATAACACGTTCCTACTCTAGTCAAGTTCAGTGTGCTCATGCCTTTTAGTGGTTATGCAAGAAAATACCCAGAGACAGATTTCTGTAATTAAAATCCTGATTACTGAGTAGATCAGCATGTGATGAGGCAAGAAATGGCGGCTAATATCTGATGTTATCTCGCAAAAAAGAGAGCCCTAAGCTTAAATTTGTTTAATGCTCGTTTGGCTTCCCATATACAATGATAATGATCATCTTTTGACAAGAACAGCTGTGATAATGGGTGAGAGCAGGAGTGTTGCCTGCTTTGGTTTGCATTGCCGAGCATGACATTTAAAAGCAGGGAAAGGCATTTGTTTCAAACCTTTCAAGGAGCCTTTTCAGAGTCAAGCTTCACCTTCTCACTTCTGTGGCACTAGGTGCTTACAGAGGTGACGAAGCGTGACCCAGCATCACCACCTGGCCGCAGACACCTTCTCTGCTGCTGTTGAAGGACACCTCTGTAGCTGGCACTGGTTTTGGTACATATCTGTAAAAAATGTTGAATTATGTGTTTGACTTCTGGAACAAGGGACTGGATTTAATGACTTAAAAAAACATCTGAGAACAAGATATACTCGTATATAGTCAGTGTTTCTCATGAATTGGAAGCTTGGCAAAGAAGATGACCAAAATTACTTTATTCCCTCTGAAATTTCAGTGCTTCTGAAAATCACATCCACAGAGAGCTGTAGTTAGACACTGACAAAGAAACCTTGCCTTTAATTAAATTGTAAGTATTTCTGGGTAGTGATTACAGTTATTTAAATTATTTCCTCTAAGTACAATACTACTGGCTCACACTGGAGCTTTTCAAAATACATCTCTCTGCCTAGAAGGAGAAATAGTATGCTCTGATCAGTGAACTCATGTGATTTGGAGATGCTGTAGTTAACAGGGATTAGTGTTTCTATGATTTTAAAGATTTAGCTGTCATCTTTCATTTACTTTTAAATCTCACTCTTCTTCTTTTTATCCTGAGGGCATTACAGAAGGAGTTTCTTGCTAAATTTATCTTGGAGTTACGCAAACTGAGAAAAGAAAATTAAAGAATACCCATAGTTCCCACAAAAGGTATAGAGATTATTCAAGCTTTATTGGGAGGGGAAAAAAGGCAAGAGAAGACTGAAGAAGATAAATAATTTTACCATGTAGATTAAGAGGGCATCCCATTTTAGAAAATATCGTGTAGAGTGGAAAAATCATCCCAGTGCCTGTGGGTGGTTATGGCTTGCTGGAGCTCCCTGTTGATGCTGATCCCTGGTCATGCTTATCTATTCCCTGTTGCCCCAACTTTAGAACTGTGCAAATCACCTCCTGTCACATGAGCAAGGGGATCTGCCCCTGCTCTTTGAACAAGACAACAGCATTGCTCAAATGAGGAGCACTTGTGGTGCCATATAATGGAACATGCTATTGTGTGTTAGGTTGCCTGACAGTCCTTACTGTCTCTGCCTAGGGAATGATTGAGGTGGGACCCAGGGAATACCTCTAATTGGGTACTCTGGTCACACCGTAAGGAATGTGTCCTGCTGTAGACGCCACAAATATGACAGCCAGTATGCATCAGCGAGCTAACCACTTTGAATATTGTTTAGCCACTAAATTCAATGTTTGTGATAGTAGAGCATTAATATTACTGCATTTCCTCTACAGAGAGCAAAATTGTAGTGTAAACGTACAAATGCAAAATAAAAATCTTTGACTTAACTTTGCAAGAAACCAGCCCCTGCAGAATGCCACTTATCTCTGCTCTCCACTTGGACCTCGAGCCATTGATCACAACTGCCATGCAGCCAATTTCTTATCCATCGAGTGATCCATCTGTCAAACCCATATCTCTCCAGTTTAGTGACAAGGATGTCATGTGGGCCAGGGACATAATTTTAACATCTGCTTAACATCTGAGGTAGTAATTTCCTAGCATGAGGAACCGGAACTTTCTAGAGCTGGTTACAAGCAATGCAAATACTACAAGGTGCAATGAAACATACATAGCAGATGGAGCAAAGTTTCCCAGATAGGGAAGGAAGGGGTTTCTTCTTCAGAGAAAAGACTTACTGGTTGTGGAAGGGTCCTATTTCAGTTTGTATTAGCTCCTCTAACATCCTATGAAGTACTGATTCAGTGAGCATGGTGGTGTCTCTGAGGGTTGGTCACTGGTATTAATTCCTGTAATTTTTTTCTCAGTGTCTGAAATGAAAGTAATTTTTAAGTGCTCTGCTGGGTGACAATTGCTATGATCACTCGTTCTTCTAGGTTTCAAAATTAGTGTATCTGTATTTTCCTCCTGATGTTTTTGTACTTCCCAAGGGGTCTTTTAAAGTGCTTCTCAGAGATTGTCTAATTGCCTTTATGTCATAATCCCCCAAACCATTTATTTATGAAAATAAATGTCATTCTAGCTTTTAACACTTCCATATGTAGCCTTGCCTGTAAAATAACTGAACAGATATCAAATACTACTTCCGACTTATGCAAAGTTTGCTTCTCATTAGAGCATTTCAAAAAGACATCTATTATGGTAATAGTTTTAGCTATTCATATCAACTTTCTTTCAAAATTCATGCTTCACCTCTTTCAAAGGCTTGCTGAAACCTTTCTTCCAACCCTTCTCCAACTCTCATCTTTACTCCTTTTTTTTTTAATAGGTTTTTTTTTTTTTTTTTTTACCTTGCAAACCTTAACTGGTCCTGCCTTCTCATTTAGTTTCTTCCTCCTCCTCTATTTCCAATACAGATTATTCTTTGTCCTTGGAGCTTTGAGTGGTCCCATGTGAACACTCATCCGTTGTTACTGCTGCTTTGCTGACATGAGTGTTGCAGCGTGCAAAACAGGAGAGTCAGCAATGCTAGGACCTTGATTATGAGAAGGCCCTCCCCCTGCTACTTAAAATCTCCCTTGCAAACACTGGAGGGGAGGGGAAACACATGGTGGAGCTGATATATTAATACACATACAATAACACCAATCGCCTGCAGGAGTAAAAAACCCTGAACACCTAACTTGAGAACAAAATCAATTTTAAAATGTAGGTCATATGCTAATACAGCTCCCAGTGTAACCTGTGTAGCACCACCAAGCATAACATAGGAATTGACTGTGCCTTGCTTCTCTTGCTTGTTCTTTTTGCCACTTTCAGTGTGTTTACAACTAAATTAGCTGTCAGACTCAATGGCCACATTAAAGAGAGGATTTTTGCATCTAATGATAAATAACAAAGTGTTTTGCATAATTCTTGGGTGGGGGGTTAAGAATATTCCTCCTTCATTACTGATGAGTGAAAAGAGAAAAGTAAGGATTTCTCCCATGATCACAGTGATCCTGGTGAGCAGGCTGTGTTATGCTGCTGTCCTACATGTCTAGTGCTCTGCAGCAGCTGTGCCCAGATGTTCCGGCCAGGAGGACCGATGAGCTTGGACCAACAAACTGGTTATGCTTTATGGCTGCTTTCTGTGTGGTGTGAGCAGACTTGGAGCATGTGCAGAGTATGACTTGATTTACATGTGTAGAGTAGACCCAGTAAAGCTGAGCATCCTCTTTCCTGCCTGCCCTTCACAGTTTGTGTCTGACTGTTGGCTGACTATTCAGCTCCAATGGGATATTTTTCTACCGCTGTTGAGGTCCTATCTTTATCACATGGTTCAGACCTTTGCAAAGTTCAGGACATTTCAACAAAGGCAGTCACAGATTTAGGGCTGCACAATAAAAACTTATGAATACCATATGCTGACTTGGGTCATTGGGCTATTTACTGCATAATGACATTGTTTAATTCAATACAGAGGGATGGAGAGAAATAGTGGACAGAAAAAGATGCAATAAGGGGCAATGCCAAAAGAAGAAAGAGGCAGAGCTCCTCAAGAATGAGCAAGCAAATGCAGAAGTGGCATTTGAGAAAAAAGCCCAGCATCTCAAGACAGAGGGATGGCTGGCTCTTTGAACCCCTAGAGCACATATCTGGAAAAAGACTGAATATCAATGTCTGAGCAAACTGAGCTTACCTATGGTAGTGTCTGGAGGAAACACGCATGTAGGCAGGTAGTGAATGTACCAGCTCTGCAGAGCTGGGTGTACTTCACAGCGTGTATTACAATGGGAATTCAGTTATGTCGATTAGTGTTACAGAAGTTTATTTTTGTCCTGTTTGGCTGTTTAAAAAAAATATTTGTAAAATAATGTTTTCTTCTAAGACCATTTTAAAAGGTTGCCATTTTGTATCAAAAGGCTTTAAAAAATATAATTCAAGCAAGAGGTTGTTTCAGGCAAGTAAATTGATTTTCGCTTGCCTTTTCTTTTCAATTCAGTAATAAAAATAAGGGGATTTATGCAGACCAAAGTCTCTTGGATCTTCCAGCAAACAATCAGTCTGTACAGCTGTTAATAGTTGGTTTAGTACTTCAGAAGCTGCCTCCTCAAAAAGTTACCACAGATTTTGTTTTAAAAGGACTGTCAGACTGATCACTGGCTAGGTGTGGTCTGTCTTTGATGGAAGAGCTGGGAACTGGACCTGGTGAATGAGAGCAGAGGCTTTAATGAGTACTTTCAGCCAGTACAGCAAGTGCATCAGAATAATGCATGTTCTCCATGCTGCCAGCACTGGGCTGCAAGCTGCTTGGCTACCTGATATCCCGGGAGCTGCGGCCCCTGCTGTGCACGTAATACTTGGATTTCTTGGCAGACCTGCAGCAGCCCACCTTGATCTCCTTCTGTTTGGATCTGGAGCAGCTTGGTATTAGTGCTAGCGTGTCACAGCTGGCACAGCTGTGCTGGTGTCGGCACTGCTGGAAGCAGCAGAATTGAGAAATACTGCCCTGAACAGACATAAGCAAGTCCCTTGGAAAAAGAGTAGAGAAGAGGGTGGTGTATCTTCCCACAGTCATAACACAAGTCTCAGTTAGAGGAAGGACTCCTTAGACGTTGTGATTCAAGGACGGATAGCCATTCTGTCGGGCTGTTTCTAGTAGAGGTGAGCATGTGGCTCCTGGCATGCAGCATGTGAGCAGAGTGTAAGAGCTCTGGTATTTCGTTTCTGCTACTACAAAAAGCAGTTTTTGCACTTAATTTGTGAAAGTGGCTGGATAAGGAGGTGTTGAGAAATGGCTTAGGTGTTGTGCACCCAAATGGCCATCCTACAGAACAAGCTACTGCCGATTTAAGTGTCTGCTCAATTATGGTGGCGCCAGCTTGTCCAGTGTTCGTAACGGTGTGCCAGCATTTTTACAATAAACCTTCATTATCTAAATTTTATATTTGTCCATAAAATCTTGCTCTAGGCAGGTATGTGATATATAAGATAGGAGGAAGGAAAAATACAAATGCCCATTTAAAGTTAAGTTATAAGTGGGCATCATGATTTTGAAGAAAATATTGTGGCTTGGCCCTACCTAGTAGACTGGAAATATAGGTATGCCTGCTGTTGAGAAGAGCTGGGACCCTTGTTCTTCTGACTGAGTGGGAAGAGGAGGGTCTTTCACCTTGCTGGTGACTGGTGGTGGGGTTGTGTGGTTCTCACATTGGCTGTCCTGGACAGAATGGCAGCTGGCAGTCGCACTCTGCATACCTTGGTGTGTTAGCCCTCAGCTGAACTGCGCTTACCACATCTGCTGTGATACAGCCCTCTGACCAAGTCATTTCATGTCTCCACTGCATTGCCATATTCTCAACTCTTGCCTGAGATGACATGACACATTTTCCATCCCCTTTAGCTTCTTTTGTCTTTTCCCTCTGCTTTTATCTTTTGTTTTTGAGTTTGGTTTTCTTTTTCCAAAGTAGGCAAAACAAGAATTGTTTTATGATGTTTCTCAGCATCAGTAGAACTCACAAATGAAATATTCAACAAACCAGTGTTACCAATTCCCACACACCTCTCTGTTTCTCTGTAGCTCTCTGCTCTCTTTCTTAGAGGCGCAGCTTTATGTGCTCTCTCAAGAGAAAGGAGTAATTCAGAACAAGAAGGTCTTTCCCTGGTTTTCATCTGCTTGACTCTCTTGCCGCAATCTCAGCTGTCCACATGCTTCTGCAGTCCCCTAAACCCAGCTTTGACTGGCTCACATCTGCTGAAGGGCCTGCTCATTTACAGCACTCTGGTGACATGGACCCATTTATTTGACTATAGATAGCCCAAATGAGAGGTAATGACTTGCTCAAAGGAGAGCAGCATGGACAGCAAATGACTGTCATAAGGAAAAGGCACCTTTCCTTCTCTTCTGGGTTACTCATTGTTTTTAAAGAAAAATTTGAGCAAGAGATCTTTAAACAGCACTAAATGTTGTGAGAATATCATGTCATACCTGAGTTTATAGTCCTACCAGTAGTGTTTTCAGATTTTTATGTGCAGTTTAAAAGTGCGTTGTCAGTTTTGCTCACTCATTTCTTACACCTGCAAGTGTTCACACTTGTGTAAATCAGATATTTAAGTGTCAAAACCCCTTATACAATGATGTCTTCGGTTCGTCTTCCCGTGTTGAGGTAACTGCAGGGGCCTCTGATTATTAAGTAGTGGGAATTAGCAAGACAAATGTAAACATTTGTTCAAAGGGCTTGTACTTGCAGACCTTAATTAGAGGGCATGAAGCCATTAAAGAGTAGAAACCGGCTGGCCTGGGGCTGTCGGGGAACGCTGGCCTTCACAGCTATAAGCCCAGCCGGTTTCTCTGCTCTCTGCCATTTTATTTGTTTTCACTGAGACACAGCTGGAATATTCTAGTTTTTTCAGAGTTAAGGCTCAGACACTTTTTTTCTCTTCCTACCCAATTGATTACTTTATGCAGTGTTTGCTTTCAGCAGTGTCCTAGAGATGTATCAACATGCTTCTTTCTGGCACCTAGTCTGGCTGGCATTGAGATATGTGGAGATGCAAATTTTGTAAAACTTTTTGTATTTCTTTGTTAAAATTCATGCAAGTAATTAAAGCATGGCCTGCAAAAGGTACGGAAGTTTTTAATTGTGGAGGAACAGCACTGAACCTCAGTGGCTGGTGACTTCTCTATTTTAAAACATATATCCTGAAGAATGTTAAGCAGAATATTTTACAGACCTTTTTCAAGATTTTAAGGAGTGTGACACAAGGGAGAAGAAAAAAGTCTTATTTTTTGCAGGTTGAAAAAAACCCAACCCACAAGCAACAAAAATCTCCAAACAACATTATGAAACATCCTCCCCAAAACCCCTAAATAAATCTGAAACGAAGAGAAACTCTTTGCTGTTAGTATAATACAAATATTTTTTTACAAATGTTACTTTTGTGGTTAAAAAGGATGTTCAGAGCAGCTAGGTGCAATAGAATTAGCTTGCTTTGTAGAAGCTTGTATGGGGCTGTGTTTTAGATCTGTGAGCTCTTGGTCATCATATCAATTCTTTCTGCCTTGTTTTTTTTTTCCTGCTTCCTTGTTCCAAGAATTATATGAAACATCTCAAAGGCTATGACAATGATTTTGTTCTCTTTAAAATTTATTTATTCAAACAAAACACAGAAATCATTCCTATTGGGGGTTCCTATGGGATTAAGATTGAATCCTTTGTTAGGGTCTGACCAATGAAGCTGTTAGCCTGATGCAAAAAATTTAATATCTGGTACACAGTTGCAAGTCCAAGTGCTGGTGCTGGATAAGGACTGTCTGGGTAGCCATGTTACCAACAATGTTACACGAATGCAGTCCTGGGGGGGCTGTGTCTAAACCACGTAGTGGAATGAATTGGGCAAACTTACTTTGATGGCAAAATGACTTCAAATGCATGCCTTCTTCCTGCTCCAAAAGGCTTCGGCACGTCCGGCGCGTAGGCTACGATCCGCACCCCTACCCTGCAGGGTCAGTCGTCCACCTTGTTGTTTGGTGTGAGAGTACTGCCTGAAAAGTTTCCTTTCAGGTGTCCTTGCCGCATCGTGTGTTAGGGATTCGTGGGGAAAATCCAGCAAGTGCTGCTTGAGATTTTCAAATGACAGGCAGATAGCTATTAGCATTAATCCTCTTTCTGTATTCTCCAAAGAGCTCTTTGACAAGGGTGTGTGCAGGACAGGAAACACTTGACAGGATTCAGCTCCCACTCAAATCCCTACATTAAAAATGAAGAAAACAGAGAGACCCTTTCCATCATCATCCCCGGCACTGGTGCAGACAGCCTGCCCTAGAAGGCAATCTCTCCACAGGGATAAGTGATGGGGGATGTTCTCCAGCATCTGCCTAAAAGGCCACCCAGTAGTTCTGCAGTTTTGTAGAGCAACAGGCACTGAAAATTTTGGTTAAGGCACAACCTTAACAAGCATCCAAGAGCCCCTGAAACAGCACTGAGATCAGCACTGTGTGGGGTCATGTGGGCTCTGTGACACCCAGCACTTCCACTTCTCTTCTTCCCTTGCGCATGTGTGATGGATGAGGTGCAGTGAGGAAGCTCTCCCACCACTGCTAAAAGAAGGGTGATCCCCATTCAGTCAGCTGGGCCCCACCAAGTCCCACAGGGTCTACCCAGAGCTGTCGACTCTCCGAGGAAAAGGGGAAGGGAAACCTCAGGGGAAGGGTCATCTTAGCTTGAGAGGTTCTGCACCTTTGGCCTGAGGGCAGTGTGGGTCAGTGTTGTTTCTAGAGGACTGAATGGGTGCTCGTGCTGAGGTTTTGTAAGTGGGACTGGCAGTGAGGCTGGGCCTAGAAAGTAAGGGCCATAAAGCATTCCTGTAAGGAAGGCAGGCAGACAACTGGCATGACCATGTGTGACCATCGAAGTGTTGTCCTTCCAAGGCTGTCTGAGACTCACATGCTACACCTCACGGCTCTAGGAAGGGTTACCTACCACTTAACCACACCACCTCCAATCCCAGCGTGCTGAGTGAGAATTTACCTTGTTCTGGTTTTTGTGGTAATGAACTTCAATTTATTCTAAAGAAGCATAGTGAAGTTATGTATTTTCTTTAATATATATATTGTGTATAATCTCTACCTTTAATAGATAGAAAATGGAAGAAGTTGACCTAATGGGTTGCTTGTGGTGAAAATAACTAGTGTTGCATGTATATAACTAAATATACTGTGGACATGAGCAATTGGAGGAGTCTGATCATAGTTCAGCTCACGTCACTGAAGCTATGAACCATAAAAAAAATCAGAATTTGTCTCACTCTGGCCTTCTTTGAATCCACACTTCCTTGATCCATGGTTGTAGCTGATTTGCAGTTAGTCAGTGAGTCCATAATTCCAGACTTTTCTGCTAAAACCCATCAGCCTTCCCCATGCAGATCTAAGCTTTTCTTTGGGAAGGAAATAATTTAGTTAATTTGCTGAATAAGTATGTGGTAGAGTTTTGTGGGTAAGCCTAAGGGAGAAGATTAAAATCACAAAACACATTTGAACATCAGCCGGCTGTATGAAATGCAAGACAACGAAAGTCAAGACAATGACAACAGCAATTTAACAGTTTACTTAAAAATCTGTAGCATTTTGCTACAAAACTGTATATTGATCAAGGTTTTGAAACACCTGTGTGTATGATGAGGTACTATAGCATGTCCTGTATGAAGGCAATATAAAAAAAATAACAGCTGGAAGAGCATTAGTTTGTAGAAAGTCTGAGGATGCTCTTCCCTCATTTGCTGTCTAATGATCAGCCTAGCTATTGCCACATGTGAACTCTTAATGTTACATCACCCCGAGGAAATCTGCACTCAACATTTGCATTAAAGGATCACTTTAAAACAAATTCTGGCATTAACCATGTGAGAAATCCTGGTTTTACGAAAGCTTGATTGTTGTCTGCTTCTACGGGCATTGTATCTGTCCCAGGATGCTCAAAGTTGTTGAGCCTGAGATTTCAGAAGTGAAAATTTGACTGCAAAAATTTCACCAGACCATGTAGCTGATGGTTTCACCATCCCTTGCAGGAAATCCCAATCTGAGAAACAAGATTGGAAGAGACGAGAGAGTTCAGGTTCTCCAGGGGGAAGGAGTATTGTGGGACCACCCTATTCCTTACACTGCACAGGTTTTTTAAAAAAAAACTAAGCCAAAACCTCTTCCAGATAGAAGCAGCTACTTACATTAACGTTACTTCATGTTGATCCAATAAGTGGTCCCGACCATGAAGTGATCATCAGCATAGGAACAAGGCTGAAGATTAAAGATCATATAGGTAAGTCTCAGGAGCATGGAGAAGCATCGTGTTTTCATTACATTGCTTTTAGTGTGTACTTCACCAGTAGTGCTGCAGTCTTATCACTGCCGATGGATACCATCAATTCAGCTTTACCTTGCTCATATTCATAGACCCTTCTGTGAAATATCTCCACCTCAGCCTCAAGGATGCTACAAAAATCAAGAGCAACTTGTTTGGGTGGTCTAGGAAAACTAGCCCTTCTAAGGAGAGAAATGAACTTCCCCTGCTTATTAAATTAAAAAGGTAAAGGAAATGGGGCTTTGAAGGGCTTCAAGAACAGGGTCTTTTGTATTTGGCCTGACTGTGGGCAGGTGACTCTCTGACTCTCTGGAGGCATTCTTGACGTTATCCTAGTAGATAAGATTTGGATTTGCAATGTTTAGGCCTGTTAAAACATGAATTGATGTTGTGACCAAGACTTTTCTTGAGGTTGCTAGCAATAACAATGCCTCTGTTTTTCTAGAGTTTGTTTAAAGGAGGATGACAAAAGGGAAGAAAAAGCTAAACACTCAGATGCTGCCCTTATTAATACTTGCAGATATCTCAAGTTTATTACAAAAAAATCACAGGTAAAATAAAAAAATCGCTAGAAGACCTGATTCTAGAGTATTTCATTTAGGGATCTCAAAACCACTTCTGTATGTGGTATTGCAATCTCTGTGTTCAAAGGAAGGCAAGCTCTTAGATTAATTCATAGCTAATACGGCCACCTCTCTAGCCCTCCTGAAAATTCAAGGCTCATGGCATCACACTTTACAACAAAGGAAGACTGAAACATTTCTTAGTTGGGAGGTCTTTTACAGAACCTCGTAGCTTCAGAAAAGGCCATAAGAAACTTTAAGTGCAGGACTTGAGATAAAATAACTTTGCAGTACTATGTATTATATTCCAGCCCGCGGCTGAAATGAGGCAGGCCTCATTTCATCTGCCTGTGACAGAGAAGCTGAGACAAGGCACAGTCATGTTGTCCCTCTCAGGATCACAGGTGGGGACAAACCCCACTATTCCTCACTCCGGCCCTGTTGCACTGGCTGCTGAACTAACAGATCTGCTGTGCTTAGCTAAGTGATGCTTAGCTTAACTTGCTTAGTTAACTGCTAGGAATCTCCTTGAGGTTTTATCTTGGTTCTTTTGGTGCTTATTGTGGTTTACACTATCAAGATTCAGAGTGTGTGTGAGTGGCATTTTGTAACTGAAAGGTGTTTTCCATTTGCATTTCCATTTTGTTCATAGCCCTTGAATTAAGTCACCATGGAAAAATGCCAAATAATACACCCTTTTTTTGGCAAATAAATGTGAAAAACTTGATGCCTCAAGCATATTACATGCTTTGCAGGAAATTCCCAGCCTCTTACAACAAAGAGACAGCCCGGCACCGTATCGGCTCTTCAGAGCAGATCAAAATTGCAGTTACTTGCAGAGTTATGGAGCTGAATGTCAGAACTCGCCTCTTTGAGCGCCATTTACATGCACCCCTTTCTAGGGGCCTGGTATCCAAGGTGAATTCTGTGGCCACTGTCTGTCTTTAAGAGGCATCGTTAAATGAACCGAATATCTGTGACAATTCCAAAATGATAAGAAGAAAAATAACATGTACATCTGTATTTGTCAGTTATCTCAAACGGGAGACCCCAAGCATATAGCGTGTTACTGAGGTACTACTGCGTATTTCATCAGTAATAAGAGAACTCTATAACGGAGTACTTTAATGGGTTTGGCTGAATAGGTAACTTCCACCTCACAGCAAGGAATTTAGGGGTTGGACACCCTGTTATACACGGGTTATTTGATCTGTATCCATACAGCTTATGCTGATAAGCCCAACTGCGTTTTGATGAAAAATGGCTTATGTGGGATCAGACTGTGTAAAGCAGAACTGCCCAAGACAATGGGCTGAGCCTAGAAGACACATTATTAGTAATGTCACTTGTGCTCTAGCAGAAGGATGTAAATTACCCAACTCATGTTCTCTTTTCAGTGCATCAGCCTCTACTGCTTGTTTTTGGCATGGCAGTAAAAAATTTTGGGAAACGGGGCTCCCGTGCTGTCGCAGTTCAACGCACAGCACGGACTGAGCAGTTTGAGTATGACCAACCTCACAAGACATTGCTTGTCTCAATTCTCTTCTCCTGATGTCCTGGGTATTACAGTCTGAAGGGTGGGATTCTCCCTAGGGAGACATGAGGCCTTTGTGGTGTACGAGGACTGACCTCTTCTACAGAGGCTTCGAACAAAACTAAACTCCATATCCAAACAGCTCTGATTTTTGGGGGAAAAAAAATTCAGAGCCAAATCTGGACTTTGCAATTCCAGACCCTAGGACAGCTTAAAACAATGGTTGTATTTGCACTGTGACTCACGCTTGGGGTGTGGGTGGATGACTCCCTAACTGTGACTGAAGAGCAAAGTAAAGCCAGAGGCAGGACTTCTAACCTCATCCTTGCATTTCATTTCCAGACAGCAAAATCCTGTTCGGAAGCTCAGTTAAGCTGATATAAAGGGACCACTGGGCTTCAACTCCTGCCACAGCTGCAGACCCCACTGCGTATTGCCCTGGACCAGTGAGGCTCATTCCTGAATGTCACCTTTGTTTAATGCCAGGGAAAAAAATTGGATAAAGCTGATCAAAGGGAAAACTTAATTTGCACATTCCACAAATCTCTCAAAACTAACTTCTGTAATTTTTTTTATTGCTCTTATGCCCTCTTGAGTTACTAGAGTAAGTTTTTATTGTATTATGGGTAAAACAGGTGTCTGGACACTGCAGAATGTTTTTTTTTTTTTTCCCCTGATCAAATGTTTTGTTCAAGATGGAATGACCTCATTTTGCTCTTCCTGTTCACCTGAACCTTATTTCATGTGGCTGGGCACTGAGGTACCACATGGTGATGCAGGAGTGTAAGAAACTTCCTCCTCCTTAGGATCTCAATGCTTTTATTTTGTGCTTGGATTACAATTCCTTGCTTCAGTTTACTTTTTCCCTGCCACAACTCTTTCAAGACCCTGGTAAAATTTGGACTTTTAGCAGTTTCTGTAATGTAAGATATAATTTTATCAGATAAATATGGATATCCTATAGAGCCTAGTGATGTAAAGGAAGGCAGCTGTGAAGGAGATGTCAAGTTCAGTGTGTGGATATTAGTAGCTTTAATGACAGTTCATGGTGGCAACCCTTTGTGAGAGTCCTGTGTCACTTAGACACAAAACCTTCCCACTCTGACAGTACAAAATTTACTTTGATTTCAGCAGAAGCAGGATATAAAGCTTTAGTTTCATAAGGGAGCTGAGAACGAGTTACTGAGGTGTATATCCATATGACCAGAAACTTACAGGTATAGCTCAAAGACTTTAATTGTGCAATGTGGAAAAAATGCTCAGGAAGGCTTTGAAAAACTTTCCATTTCCCTCCCTTTTTATTCTCATTTGTTTGATAGCCTGTGGAATACTGTCTCTGAGTTGCCCATCTAGGAAAGCCTAAAAGTGTGAGCTTTCTTCTAAGACTTAAAATTTGGAAAGCATTGCATGGCTCCAAAGTCAGATTTCGCCGTTACTTAATATCTGTGCGGTGCCGTGGGTGATTTGCATGGCCCCTGGCCCAAAGACGTTGCAAGCTGAATGAAACTCCACAATACAAGGTGCTTAGGGAGATAAAAGCAAGCAAGGAAATGGAGGAGGAATGTACTGGACAGGTTTATGGACTGTTTGGGATGCACCATTGCACAGCATGTCAAAAACTTTACATTTTTAAAAGTAGGGCAGTGATTAGCCTGCTATTATGTGGAACAGCGTTGTGGATTACGGAGCTATAGGAAATAGTCTTAAGGAAGGGGTTGCATGAAGCCTGTGGAAGCAGATCCATAATAAACAGACTGTGTGCTGCAGAAATAGATATCCTATTTGACCAGAATGCCTAAGATTTTTTTTCTGTGCTGAAATGGGCAGTGCACTGCTCAGGAGCATTTGAATCTAAAATGAACATGTGAAGTACCTAATACACTTGGATTTTCTCTCCTAGTTGCTTTTGAATTAACCATTAGCTAAATAAAAAACCTGCTTTCTCCTGTTCCACAAGCATCAGCTCATACTCAAAATAGGTATTTCTGTAGGTTAAAAAATTTGACAATTTTATTGTTTATTTTTATTATTTATTATGTTTCCTTTACTAACTTGGATTTCTGAAAAATCTTCTGATTTTTGGAAGGCTTTTTTTTTCCTCTGAAATCATTGCTGCTTTGCTTCTTTTTTCCCTACATCAGCTTTTTTTCCTACATCAGCTCTAACTTTTGGTAACAATTACAGGCATTTTTTCTCTCATGCTTTTGGACTGATGTCGTTGAGAGCTCCAACCTCTAAATATTTTTCTAGAGGAAACTGCCAGTTTTGTGTTCCTTGCTCGGTCAGAATATCAAGCATTGTCTGCACTGCGCTGATACTCTTGGTTGCAAGGCAAGATGAGTCCTTTAAATGCACTCATAGGGTTAAATTTTAATGTTTTGTGACTGGAAATGATAAAATATCTTGATAATATAAAAACATACATAAAAAGCATGCATGCTCTTATTTTATCAAGAAAGTATCATGCCTTGTAATCCTGAATGCTTACAAAGTATTGGTTTTCAGACAGGGAAAAAACTTGGGTGTTGCTAAATTTAAAAAATTAACTTTTTATTCTGAAAATGACGGTACACATAGAAATAAACCAAAATAATTTTTATTAATGATACTGCTCTAACCTGGAATTGACAATGTCCTGGCCAAACTACACTTATAAGCAGATACAAAGAGATTTCCTAAAGCACTGAGCATTTTAATTCTCTCACAGATGACTGAGTTAACTCCTTCTCTGCTATTGACCTTTATTTGTTCTGACATCTTTTAATATGTCTCTTACTCCAGAGTGCTTAGATGTAGCATGACCTATGATATTCCCAACAGTCTGACCTCCTAACAAGGGCATAATGCTCTGTAAGTTAAATAGGAATTCAGGATAGTTTATCTACCTTGCTCTCACATCTAGCCAAGGCTTTAATTTTTAACAGGAAATTCTGCTGGAGGAAGGAGTATCTTACCTACCAGTCATGTAAAAATTCAAAATGTGAGAAAATTCCTACTTTATTTTGATGACAAAAGCAAAGTTTATTGCTGATTTGCAATGGCAGCTTTCTGTTACCCCAAAGTAAGTATCAACATAATACTCTGAAATAATTTTCTGGTTCAGGCAACTTGGCTTTCCATTATTTACTGGATGATATTGCTATTCTTATTCACTGTTAAATCCAATTTGGGCTTCTGGGCTGAGGGTGCCAATTTTAACTAATCTGACACATTCAATTTACTGTATTGCAAAATATACTAAAAAAAGTATGCCCCTGGCCACCCTGGTAGTGCTGGACTTCGTCAGAGATCCTGCAGAACCAGGCTGGCTCCCCCGTGGGATGCAGCCCAGCGCAGGGGAAGGGAAAGGAGGGTAGAGGGAGATGTAGGCAGCCTGGAAGCAACTTCATGCCTTCTGTTTTCCTGCTGCTCCTGGCACTCTCATGGTGTCTTATGATGCTTTGTGTCCCAGTGAGGCGGCCCAGAGTATTCTTTAAGAGCGTGTACTGTGGGCTTTGTTTCTGCCCCTCTGTCCTGAGGTATGGGTTTGTGCTGGGGCTTGCACACGACAACTTGTAGTTGTGCCATGCAGGGCTCATTTGGGGGAATCAGTGCCATCAAACATTGCACTGCCTCGCTTACCTGTGAGAAGAACTCAGTCATTTATAGCTAGCTTGGCAAAATTTAGAGAAAGCGACTAAAAATCATGTCCTCTGATGCAGGTTTTTGTGGAAACTGTGCTTTTTGTGAAGGGCACAGAACCAGTCAGCTTTGCTGCATCTCTACTAGGCGTGTGGATGATAGTGAGCATGTTTTGCATGTTTGCATACCAAACCTTCAGTTTTTGGAGTGTGCAGTAAATTGCCAAGGGCCATTCAAATGTCATGGATTGCCTGCGTGCCTCTGTCTGTGAGGCCAGCAAGCTCCGTGGTGGGCTGCAGGTCAGAGCACTGGCCCATCACAACTGCATCGCTGCCCTTCACCTGGGTTTTCTTTTGATAGATAGCAGGAGGACAGTGGACAGCCTCAGGTGGACAGTGCGCCTGAGGCTCATCAGCATCCAAGGTAAAATGTGAATCTGAAGTGGGAAGTGCTCTTAGGATTCCCTGAGAGTAGCCAGACCCACTGAGACCGGTGTTTGGTCGACTTCATTGTGCCATCCTCGGCAGAGACTGGTAAATGGAGGAAGGAACCACTCACTGATTAGGAAGCATGAAATATGAGCACAGCTGGGGGTTTTTCTCTTCCTGCTGCTTCTGCTTGGAGCCAAAGCAACATTGTCCAAACTTATAATTTATGGCTGTTCTTTATAGCAACAAAAAAAAAAAGAAAGCAGCTTTCTGGCACCATTTGCCAAAGTTCTCTTTCTCTTAACACAGTCAAATGATTAATAATTAGAAAGAGTAGTGTACTTTACTCACTCTGTTCTGGTTATACAGAAACTCATTAAGCACCATGCATCCAAGTGCACTGTTTTATGTAAACAAGACCTCTCAGAGAGATATAGATGTCTGATAAAGATGAAAAGAAAAACAGACTAATACCAGGCCACATTAATAATGGCCATGTCATGTTCTTAGAAAACAAAAGTCATCTGCTGTGCAATTATTGCACATTTCACAGCAGGATGGGGGCAAGGTAAAGAACAGAGATGTATAAGGAAAGGCCAGTTATGGATTTTAGATCTGAATTATTTAGTTGCAGCTAGGTTTGAAACTTTGCATGATTTTTGTTCTGTGATGAAATGGGACAGTCTCTGTTATGCTTCTAAGTGCTTGAGACTGGTATTTAGTGGATGTTCTTTACTGAGACCTTTACAATGCAGTCGTAATTCATACTGAATTCATCTAACCTTCAGCAGATGAAGCTGACAGCATTTTTCTTGTTATGTCTAGGTAAGGTTAAGGTTATTGATGCATTTATCTGTGGCCTCTGCTGTTAAAAATGTATTTAAATTAATTGGATGGTTCAAGCTTAAAACTGTTCCTCTGGCTGTGTCCCCTGGTGCTGTGTGGATGGTTCGAGCTCTCTGAATTAGTTTAGCTTTTTCCATAAGAAGCACAGGCTTTGACCACATGAGCTTCACACCACTGCCATGTTCTCTGTGGTTTTTGGAGGGGGCACCTCTTCCAAGTTGAAATAAAAATTTGCTCTGCTCCTGTCTGCTTTTCTTTTCATACACTCTGATTCTTCCTTTTGGAATTCAGAAACCAGAAAAATTACATGAGAAAAATGCAAGTAGAAATGGCATGGGGAGGCTTTAAACCCAATTTATGGAATTGAGGGAATGGGGTTTTCCCTGTGTAATGAGTCCTTGGGTTTGCTTAAATATTGAAAAACAGAAGTCAGGCCCCCAAGCTCCACAACCTGTGGAAGATCATCCAACTTGCATAACCTGAGGTAGCAACATCTCAAGACCATAAACACCTCTATAATATATAGCTATGCATAAAAATAGTTATACAATATAAAAATACATGCATATGAAGCTGCACCTAATAAACAGTACGCTGTTTTGTAGTAAAAAGCAGGGGCTTGGGCTTGACCAGTGTGAAAAGATATAGGATGTAACTTCCACCATATACGACTTGCTCCATTCCAAAGTAAGATGAATTTAACTTAAAATATGTCATTAACAGCAGCTTGCATTATCCACGTACATTAGCCATGTAAAGGTCAGGCACTTCCACTGAGACTACATAAACATGCCAGAAGTACAACTGCTTGCATTTGAACTGAGATATTACAAGCACAGTTTACATAAATATTTGTACTAGTGTACTTTCATGGACTGAGCCATCTTAACTTCTTCCACAGATAATCATATAGACTCAGTAAACTCTGGGCTGTAGGCACTTATGCCATGCCTTTCACTGACAACAGTGCTCCTGTGTAGCATAATAGGCCTGATTACCACCAGAGCTGAAGCAAATGCTTCAGCCTCTTTGAGTCTCTTTACAACCAAACTCTCCAAGATGTTTTCTGAATAAGCTGCTAGTTTCTTTGTTCCATTTTCCACACATTTAGTGGCTGTGGCTGGATGCCATGTGTTCATGAACAAGAGCTCCCAGAGCTCTGACTTTGTGATCACAGCATTTCTTCAAAATGATAATGAAACCTCATAGGGCCATAGGGTGTTAAAATGAAGGCTGGATGAATATGAACATAACTGATAGATTTTGGCCTTTTAGTGTGAATTACCTGTTCTTCAAAGTAATTCAGTGGATTTAGTTGAGGGTTTGTTTGTTCGTTTGTTTTCTGAGGGAACGGCCTGAAGTTGTGGCAGGGGAGGTTTAGGTTGGATATTAGAAAAAGGTTCTGCACCCAGAGGGTGGCCGGGCACTGGAAGAGGCTCCCCAGGGCAGTGGCCACAGCACCAAGCCTAAAGAGCTCAAGATGAATTTGAACAATGCTCTCAGGCACTGATTGATTCTTGGGGATGATCCTGTTCAGGGCCAGGAGTTGGAGTCAATGATCCTTATGGGTCCCTTCCAACTCTGCATGTTCTGTTGGTTCTGTGATCCTTCGTATTGTTGTTCAGCTGGTTTTCTACCCGTTAAATTTCTGATGGTGTCTAGAAGTGACTGCAGTGCTCTTGTCTACAGAAGTATCTTCTGTTGAAGGTACTTATCACTCTTTCTACATCTCTGTGGTCAGAGGCTAATGGTCATAGAAGTGACAAACAATTCTCAATAAAACTGAAAAAGTGTCTGCTTATGCCCTGGAGCCAGAAGGGTCCAAGTTCCTGAAACAAAGATTCAGTTTCAAGGAGTCTTCCTTCAAGGAATTTGGGTCTCAGAGCAGGTATTTACAAGAATTGCCCTGCAAAATCCAATTGGGGATGGGAATCACAGCGCAAGGCGTATCTGCATCCTATGTATTTTCTGCTATTGAGGGTGCATAAGCAATAGATTCTCAGCTGTTGTACAAATGCTTCAATAAAAAAGCAGTAGTTCTCCAGTGCTGCCTCTGAAGGACACTCAAGGAGAGAGCTGAGATATTGCTGGGGGGTTAACTTGAATGGGTTGAGCAAAGAGGAGATAATATTTGCTAGGTAGGAAAAGTACTGTGCTGGTGCTAAATGATTAGTGGACAATTTTGCTTTACATAAAATGAATCCAGCAGTTTGTACTTCCTCAGCTTACATGTAAAACTATATTTTCCTGCTGTCACTCCTAAGAAGTCTGACTGAATGGAGATACGTGCCAGGTGAGTGCACTGAAAAAAGGAAGCAACTTTCCTCTCCCAAGGAACTGCATACCAAATTTCTCAAGTGGCTGAGAACCATCCATCCTGTATCTTGGAGACCCAAGGAAGGGGAAGCAGTGCATGCAGTTCACTAGATGATTGTGATTGTGATCTCTCACTGCAAAACCAGGAATGGATGGCATAAAACCGCATGTCAGAGAAACTTGGCAATACTGGCCTCTGCCCTCCCTGCTGACTGATGTCCCACTGCAGATGCCATTTTGGACTGGCACAGAAGTTATGATTCCTGAGCTTTGTCCCTGGAGATAAGATTAATCCTCAACCTGAGAGTGCGTTTGAGCTGCCTGCAAACTGCACATATGCAAAAGGCAGAGCCCAACAATCCTTACACTAACCCATGTCTGTGTTTATGAGACTCATAACACAGAGTCCCCCTCAACGAAGGCAGATCAAACCAGTGCTGAGTGTGTTTGAACACCCTCCTTAGTCCCCAGTGTATTCACTTTCCACTGCTCCAAAATGTAGGTGACACAGAAACACTTCTATGTCTTCCCACTACCTTTTTTTTTTTTTTTTTCTGTTTTTCTTATTCTTCTCTCCCTGTACTTCTCTCATTATGCTGATTGATCATCAATGACACACAGTTTTTGGCCTGAGCTTGATAAGCTGGATCCTGAGGATTTGTCTTGCTTATTGAATATCTGTGACTCAGAATTTTTTGGGGGAAATCTGTTGATAAATTAGGCACAACAAAGTTTTACAGATTATGGGTAGTGTTATTTCAATGCAATGCTATTATGGAACACAATACTAAAAGCATAATTTTCCCCTGTTGAATACTTGCAGACATAGTCAGGTGGGTTACTGGAAAGACTGTGAATTAAGGACCAAAGTGGTCAAATTGAAACGGAAACCCTCAAAAGTCGATTGGTCTTTTGGTTTTGTTAATTGTTTGCAAAGACTGGGGTTGCTTGAAGTAAGCAAAGTGCCAGAGTTTTCTAATGGAAGAATTGAAGTGGGCCAAGTGCCTTTCATAAGCATCCCCAGAGGATTTATTTCAATCACGAATCAAACCTAGCTAAAAGTAAGAAATGCTGCATGCCCATAAGATCCAACCACAATGGAGTTAACAATGAATTACTTTTATGCCAAACTGCGTTACGTCCCAAACCAGCAGCAGAATTCAAACCCACTTCTACACTGGGAAACAATGCAGCTGCCTGAATAGGATTCTTCCTCCCTCCATGGTTGCAGCAACATTTATATGTTTCGAAAGACGAGAGCTTTACTTTTGCCAAAGAAATTGTCATTTCTCTTCGCAAGTTTAAAGGCCAGAAAAATCAATTAAGAAAGAAAAGCAAACAGGTCATGCAGTGGCAGCAGAATGGCCTTACTAGAAGGCACTTGGCACAAATCAGAGCAGCAGAAATGCACTGGTGGCAGATTTTAGGGCAGCCCTTGTCCCCTGTCCCAGCCTCTCTCCTCCCTGTTCTGTTAAAAAGTATCTTGTGAAAAAAACCGACTTTTTCATCCAGTGTGCTGAAATACAAACACTGCTGCGTGTTGGACAGGTATGTTGCTGCTAATCTTACAGATTTTAAAATGAAAATGTGAAAGCAGAGGATAATTGGTCAATTTGTAGCCAGGAGGTGGTACCTGCTTGAGATACATGCAGATTGTGCTTTTCTCTATCAGTGCAAAAATCCCAACAAACGATCTGAAGGAACAGCCGGCGCTGGGGTGAGGATGTGTGTGTGTGTGTGTGGTGTGCCCGGTAGGGTTTTTTTACCCGCTCTTGCAAAGCACGGGCCTTAATGAGTTCCAGGGGGACAGTGGCTTGTCAATCACAATATACTTTTCAAGTAATAGTCATCTCTGCCCCATCACAGAACCACAAGGCATGAAATAATTAGAAAGCCCAGAGTAACTGCTCTGTTTTACAAGAGCAAAATCCTTGCGTGGATCATTTACATAAACTTGTCACTTCCCATTACGGTTCTAATGCAAGCTGGGTAATAATCATGGGACCAGGAGAGGGGAGGTCAAGGTATGATGCTCCTTCCTCCATGTTTGAAGCACAAGGTACGCATGTGCCCAGCTTTCCATCCCCCACTGAATTAATGTAAAGTATCTTTTATTTTCCATTAAATAAGAACTATTCATGCTGCTATGGTAGCAGACCATGTGCAGCCTTCTCTTCTTAAGAGAGAAAAAAGGCTTTTGCGTCAAGCCATTGTTAGGGGAGAATTCACTTTGAGGAGCATTTCAAAGCTGATCCGATTGGGGAAGGAATAATGTTAAATATTTGGTATGAAATATTTATAAGATGCACGCATGAACATCTGACAAAGTAGCCTGGAAAATACACATTCTCATCTTTGACAATTTTAGCTCTTTCCCTCTGAGTGAGAGGGTGGAGAAAAGGTGTGTGCAGAGGGGGAATTGTGTGTGTGTGTGTATAAATGCATCTGAACACTCGCACACATACACACTCAGGGGCAGACACACTCGCATACGAACGCCTGAATGGGTTGATGGGATTTAAGGCAATCTGCATCTGAATACTGCTCTCCAAAGATGGTGGCAATAAGGTCTTGCTGAAGTCTGTTTTAATCATTGTAAAGGAGGAAGCTCTGCACTAATGCCTATCACGAGGGGCATCCATAGAGTGATGGAGGTGATGGCTGCTGCTGTTGCTGCTGCTGTTTTCTAGCAACCATTTTGGTGGTGTTCTTCACAGCTGTTGTCAGGCACATTTTTGTCGCGTGAAAACAAGACTCTGCTTTTTGCACAGATTGACTTTCCCCACACGCATCCCTGCATGGCTGTTTCATTTCACTTTTATTTTAACAAATGGGTATAACTAAAGATGTGCAAAGAGCAGATTTACTAATAGGCAACCAGACTTGTTGGGGTTTTTTATATTTTCATCTCTTTCAGATAAAACAAGGCAAAATCTTTTTTGGGCTTTTTTTTTTTTCCCAAGGGTCTGGAAAGGTTTCAGAAAAATGGGTTATCACCTCATTCTCAGTCCTTATGACAAGGGATAAAGAGAGAATGTAATGGCTCACTCCTTATGGCAGTCACAGTGAAATGCACAGGGATGGCATATATTAAACAACCAGGATAAAGGAAACCATGTGATCTGCTGCTTGTAAGGGGATCTAATAGCTCTCTTTTAGAAACCTTATTTCCTTTTCCTTTTTTTTGGGGTTGTCTCTTCTTTGCTGACCCCACTCGTATCAGCTATAGGATGTTGTTATTCTCTGATGTAAATGCCTGCTAGGTTTAGGCGGTAAACAGGTTAGAGCAAGACCTTTGTGTCTGTAAATATCCTTTTTACACGTCAGTGCTACGCACATATTAATAGCAATGGTCTTGATGAACTAAAAGGCTGTGTGTTTCTCTTCCTACAGACTTGGGGATTCACTCTCCCTTTAAAAATTGCTAGATCAAATGCTCTGGGCAGGCTCCATGCGTTGTACAACATGTATTTATGTGAGCAGGCAGCTCAATAGCAAGGCAGCATCGTTTGCCCTCATCTGCCAGCTTTTGTCTTTGAGTGGAAGTGTGGGGCCTGGTGAGAGGTAGGATATGAACTGTGTCCAGACGCTGTTCCTTATCTCTGAGATCACCAAGAGGGAGGGCATTGTTGATGGATTTAAATCAGCTTTTTCTCCCCTTGTGCACAACAAAAGTCTAAATCCCTTTTCAGGCCAGATTGCTCCATTTCGCTGCATGGGCTAGGCAGATTGGAAACATGTTTGTCACTCAGCTTTTCTCCCAACCTAATCAGTAGACACTGGGGTGGTGGGATTTCGGTGCTCAGTGTATCACCCTTTAATCTATGGAGTTGGCCTTTAAAAGCTGCTGATGCTGTTGCTGCTATGTGTGAGCTGCTGCTGTCTTTCATTTCTGAAGACGGATATAAAAATAATGTTAACCACGAGCATAAGCAGAGGGTTTAGCAGGGATTTGAATCCAAAATGTGATACTTAACACTGACCAACTTGATTTGGTCCAGTAGAGCAGAACCCCTTATTCTGTTATAATAAAGTGTGTCGTATATGGAGATGATGGCAGTGGGATTTACCGCGTCTGTATTTGAGTTAATGGGCCTAGATGGTGAATAACCACAGGCCACAGGAAGCTATGGTTGGAAGAAGGTGGCTTGGCAGATTTGTCTTTGGGTTTCAGAGGTCTCTCTGATAAACCCACAAGCTCACCAGTGTCTTTGCACTTCTGAGGTCCGTGGCATGCCGTCCCTGTCTGTGCCTGGTACCACAGTCCTAGGGGGACAAATTGTCGCAACAAGCAGGTATGAAGAAGCAGGCCAGCTCTTGTGAGTTTGCAGGGGTCAGAAGGATGCTAAGAGGGAGGGTTATGTGATAAGTGTGATGAAGGATGTAAAAAGCACTAAAAGAATGTAGGCTCTTCAGGGCAGAGGCTGCAGCTCTGTTTACACACAAACAAGTCTGTATCTGCTTGCACACACACAGCTACTTGTTATGTTAAGCACAGCCTGAACCATACTGACTGAGGTCTCTAGACAAATACAAATTATATCTTTCCTTTCCAGGAAAGATATAATTCATTGACTAGGTATGCAATAATATTTCTAATTTTTTTTCTGCTGCTAAAATACTCTGCATGAGCTACCTTGCATCCTCTTGAGCCACATTTGCACTGTGGTATTGTAAGGTACAGGTAGCACACAGAATTGCCCCATGTAATGCCTTGTTTGGCCATGAGAAGCCAGGTACAGATGGAACAAGAAACTGGGGATTTGTGAAGCAAGGATGGTTCAACAGTTCAGCCCATATGTTCAAACTTAACATTTTGCTGTGAGGACAGGCTGGCTGGAATTTTCAAGAACCCATTTTGTTCACTGATAGATGGGGAGGAAGGCTTGCTCCTGCCAGTCTGGCATCCCAGATTCCCAATAGCTTGTCTCTGGGGGTGTCAGATCCCTGCCTGGAACTCCAATCAACCTGAAAGAATAGGCAAATTTTTCATTTCTTCTTTCTCTTTTCATCATTTAAAATACAAAAGCCTTTTTGAATGGAAGTTCCATTTTCAGCAAGCTTGAGTTCTTCCTTTTTAGTGGTTATGAACTGTGCCAATTGTTTTAAGTGCTGAATAACTCAGTTTAGTTTTGGCTACCCAAGGACAGCAAGAAAAATACCAGTTTTCTTTCTGAAACCCTCCTTTGTTTTTGGGAAAGAGCACAAATTTTTCAAGACTTTCCAGATTCTCTTTACCCCTAGTAGAGGAGAAGAAATATAAAACAAGGCATAAAAAGGCAACTTTTCCCAGATGTTTCTACTGGTACTGATTGTCCCAGCCCTTATTCCTTCCTGATATAATAACTGAGAACATTTAGCAACTTCCAGTACACAAGTAAAATATTTCTAATGGGATGGACAATGTCAATATCTACAGTAAGAGCCTGTGGCATCATTGTGAATTAGAAATGATCTTTCTGAAGATGCCATTCCAGTGGGTAACTCTAGAACTGGGAGCTGAGGAACTTGATCTTAAAGGCCTTTTCCAGCCTAGAAGATTCTATGATTTCCATGTCTTGCTGGACGGGCCAGTAGCAGGGAATAATTGAGGTAGATCCTAGGTAGGGTCTCCGAACAGATGAGAGGCCATGATGAAAGTGCTAACAAGGAGAGAAAAAATGTGAAGGGGTGTAACCCATGTGTCTTGAAAAAAATAAAATTTCCTGCTGGTCATAGTATAGTTAATGGTACAAGCCCAGCTGGCTGGCAGGAGAGGTTTATAACCCATTTGCCTGGTGAAATAAGTGTAAGCAATCCATACAAGGACTGGGCGATAAAGAGAGTCTGATTCTGGCAGTGGGAAGCAGGGAAAGCAGGTGGGCTCCTAGCTGATCTCTCTTTTAAAGCAACACGGAGATACGTATTTATATATATTTATAGCCAATTAATTAAACAAAATTCCTTACAAGCTGAGACTGCACAAGACTCAATCAAGAACTGCCTTTTATTTTTTTTTCAATTCCCATGTTCAAACAGAAGTCCCTAAGAAAGGAGGGATAGGTAATCCACACAGAAAAGTGTTAGCTTTTCAAACAGATTGTTTACAGAAGGTTTTAGTTAAATCATCTCATTGATTAACAGAAATTTGGTCTCTGCCTATGTGAGTGATGGCTATTTCCGGTTGGGTTGGCAATTAAATGGGGAAAAATTAGAGAAGAAATTCAACTCAGGTTAACTTAAATTTTTAACAAAAGTTTTACTTCTGCAGAATAATTTTTTTTTTTTTTTTTCAACGAGGATGTAAATGGATTTTTCTTATTCAGGACAAAATAGTGTCAAATGTAACATTTTGTTTAATGGCCCCTTTAAGGAGAGGAAATGACAAAATAAATGCAATCCATTTCATCCAAGATTTTGGTGATTAAGGCTCTTAATTTGTGTGTGGGAGGCCAGGATTACATTTTTTCCTCACCTTAAGGACATTTGAATTGTTATCACTTAGATATAAGGGCATTATTTAAGTGGAGGAGAGAGAAGTTCTTAACTCCTCTTACTGCTGTAATTTTATTGGGAAAATACTTGAAATATTTTGGAGGCCACTGAGAGAATAATTGTGGGGCTTGGCGCACTCACCTGGGAGGAATAAGATCTGTGCTCCTGGCTGCGTTAAACCGACTACGTAATTTAAGTGTGTAAATGTCTCCTGGAGCAGGGACTTTTCTTTTTTTTCACCATGACCCATCTAGCTTTTTAGTGTTGAAGTTGTTTTGCTCACTGGGCCCTGAACAGGGTTTTATTCTATGTTAAATATGTAGACTGAGCAGGAGAGACTGTGGCTGTGTGAGCCCAGACTGGCAGCCTGGAAGGTGGGTTAATACCTGCAGACTTCGGCTCAAACACTGCCCAGACAAAGCAGAGATGGTACCCAGGTCAGCCTAGTACCTGAGTGACAGCTCTGCAGCTGCCCTGGAAGACTTACAAATGCAGCAACAACTTTTTCTTTCTCTTTTTTATTTTCACCAGGCAAAGCTAAAAATACTGGCCTGATGTTAAAAATAGCTGTGGGAAGATAAGAAACCACAGTTAGCTGAAAAAAAACCCTTTGCCCGGTTCTTTTTTAGACATCCTAGTCACAACTGCAACTTGAAAAAGATAACTAATAGTTACCTTGATTGCTTGGTTGTTTGCTTAAAAGAGGAAAACTGAACTTCAGTAAGATCCTAGCCTTCTTGTCAGATCAGAAAGTGTATGAAAAAAGCATTGGGGCTATAAAATGACTATAGAAGACAAAAGGTAAATGAGCTTTCTACTTACAGGAAGACATTTGTATTTATTTCCCTTGTTTCTTGTGTTTGGGGCTGAATCCTGGAGCACAGCTAGAAGACTCAGTGCAAGTAGCATGATATTAGCAATGGAAGCGTTTTTAATCAGAGATGTATCTCAGAGATAGTACCAATAGATTGTTACAGTTTCCTTTCCCTTGAAGTCTGAAGGGAAGGAGGGACAAAATACCTGAATTGTGGCGAGAGCAATCCTGTGTGGTCAAAGGGATTATCTAGATGAAAAGGACTTTCTCACAACTTTAAACTGTTTTATTCCTTTTCTTGCCTTCTTATTCTCCCTGAATGAAAAACACTGAGTCAGATCAATTCTATCATTTTTTCCCTGCTTTTGCACTATAAGACTTTCTTCTGCTCTCATGTTAGCGCTTACCCTGCTTTCTTCCAAAGCACAGGTTCCTTCCAGAGTGAGTGCAATCAAAAGATTCCCTAGCTGAGAAGGATGCCAAAATAAACTGCTTGAGGTCCCACCTCACAAGACTTTCAGGAATCCTAGCAGAGACTGATGAGTTAGATTTGGCACCAATTTCGTATTTTAAATATATTATTTTTCCCCTCTAGGTCATGGATATTTAGACAGATGTGTTCTGAGATTTGCAAAAATTAGGGGAATGACAAGGTTAGCTTTGTGTGTTGTATAAGTGACCAAAAAAAACCAGTCATTGCTGCAGCAAGTGAGGAAGCCATCGGGCCCCAGCTGTTCTAGGCTGTGATTGGAGTTTTTCTTCTTTCTGGTAGTAACAGGCTCTGTTCAACAGAGGTGTTAAGACCCTTATGGCCTGAATTCTTGCCAGTGTCATTCCTTTACAACAACTCATTATATCTTTGTATTGCCTGAGTTGCTAAAGTGTTTTCTTAGGCCTCATGAGAGACTGAACCAGGCATCTGACACCACCTGTGAAAATCCCACTTGTAATGGCTTCACCCCTGCACTTCTGCTGGAAGCAAAGCCTTTTTCCTAAGCAGAGGTGTGATTCTCGCTGCTGTGGCTTCAGAGAGGGAAAGCCTTTTAATCGAAGTGTTACACCTGCATGACTGTTACCCCTGCAGGAAAAAGAAATAATACCCCTCTCATGGGACCAACAAATAACTCATGAGTCTTTCTAGCGAGGAGCAGCAAGAAAAGCATGTCACCTTGTCTTGTTTGGCTTGGCAGAGCCAGAGTGCTCGTGAGAGGTGAAGCTGCTACGACTTGCCTCCCCTGCTCCCAGAGCCACGCCGCCTCTGCTGCCAAAAGCGCTCTTCCGTCGCAGCAGCGCGGCAGGTGAGCATCTGCCAAACGACAAAACACAAACCTCCTAACGAGCAGCTGAGGGTAGGGTGGGGATTCCAGATAGAGACAAATCTATGTCCCTCAGGAGATCTGGTGCAAACCGATCAGTATAAGAAGCATTTCACTGCTAATTAAGTTTTGATCCTTTGGCTTCACTTAAAACAGTTTGAGAGTATATCAAGTTGGAGAGCAGGTGCTGACTGGCTTGAAAGCACTGGTCCATCAAATCAGGTAAGGGTTTTATATTCAGAAACTCCCCTAGAAGGGAGACTGTAACTTGCTAAGTGATAGATATACCCAGACGCTTTCAAGTATAATGCATTATTGACAGAGTTATAATGCTTGTGACTTTCATTCCCCCAAATGCTTGCAAAATTCCCCTCTGCTCTGAAAGAGCCTCCTCTGTCTCATGTTCCATCCTCTTCATTTGTGTGTATGGAATGAATGCCGAGGGAGATATAGAGCCAGGTGCAGCTTGGAAGTCCCAGGAGTAGTTGCTTCTGGTCTTCCTGCCTTGATTTGGAATCCAAATTCAAACAGGAAAGTCTGATTTTAGAGGACGTGCCACCTCTGTTCCATTGTCTTCAAAAATTCCAAAGGTTAAGAGCAGAAGAAGGTTGGATGCATAGTGTGCCTTCTCCCCAGCTATATCCCAAGAATATTTGGAGAAATGGTCACCTTTTATTAGTAGCTCTTAGGTGTTCTTGACTGACCAGAATAAAGGAAGGCCCAGTAAATGTGCAACTTAATAATAATTAGCTGCATATGCAGGGAGGAACTGAGATAGAGATCATTAAAAATTTGGGTTATGTTTTTCTGTATCTGAAAAACTTCTTAATGATATCTGTGCTACAGAGAACAACAAAGCAGATTAGAATAAATAAAAGCTGTACCATGCCTCCCTACTGATACAGCTGCCTGAGGACTGAATACAGACTGGTACATACTTACAGCAGGTTGCAGTATGACCAGCTCCAATTGTTCCAAATTACAAGTTGCCTTAGAATCACAGCCAAAAGTTACCTTTTCTTTTTTTTTTTTTTTTTTTTGTAGTTTGCTCTCTGAAATTTGGGTCTCTAATGCTCACTTCTTAAAAAAAGAAAAAATTTCCAGTGTCATAATACTTCATTTCTGGGGCCAAAAGGATTCTTCACCAACCTCATCAGTGGAATGAAAGGGAAATCTAAGAGACAGAGACATATTTGCAGCTACAGAAGTCATTCTTTTACTATTCCCCATTGCATGGTTAGCAAACTGGAAGTAAGTGCTTCTTAGAATTTCTGGTGTGCCTTCAAATTTATGCTGTTCACACTGAGAATCAGAACCTGCTAGTGTACTGGTGATCAATACTGGTAAATGGATTTCCTTCATCATAGCAAGGTTTTGAGTGGGGTCTTCCCTCAAGTGTTGTGGTAGAGATGCTATTATCAGCTTGTTTCCAGCCTTGTGGAATTTGCGGACAGCTGACAGTAGGAAACTTCTTGAAAAAGGCAAAAGAAGCAGCACAGGGATCTTTTCCTCCCCAGTAACTTGCCTTGTCCTGAGAAATCTTCGCATGGCTCTCTCTCTCTCTTACTGTTGAGTAGTGCCCTTCGGTGGCTTGAGGTGTGTGGTGCTTTCAACACTTCCAGAGATTTTTCACACTACAATCCCTGAACATTTAACACAAGGCTGGGGGGACAGCTGTTGTCTAAATCAATAGCCTTTTCTGGATGTAATTGGAGGTAAAATTTCACCCTGCAGCAGATAAATTAAGTCCGGTGTGCCTTGTACTGAGCAGCAGATCCACGTTCTTCAGCCTCCACTAGTAATGTGTCAGCCAACAAAATCACTTATGCTGATTTTGTAATGGGAACTCTTTGTGTCTGTGCTTCAATCATAATCCTTTCCTACCTGAATAGAGAAGTCTTTCTAACCAAACAGAAATAGTGGAAGGATTTTGTTTTCTATCTACAGATCTGTTGTAAACTATCTGTTAATAAGTTATGACAGCTACACCTGCTGAGTATTTCACTGAGTCTAAACATCGTAAGTAAAGAAAGTTGCCCAGTGTGTTGCATGGACAAGTGGCTGGAGTGTGGTGTGACAGAAATTACAAGGCATGGGTGCATATCCAGAGCATCCCTGTTTATATCACAAAAAACATGCATTGGCGCATGTCCATTGTTATATAGTACCTCTGACATAAAAATGTGAAGATTTTCTGAAGAAATTGGGCCTAAATCATTTGCAAGATGAAGGATCTGTGGAAGAGTCCTGAGAACCTCTTTCATCTGAACCACAACACTACAGGCCCAATGTGGTTGAGTGAATTTGCCTTTTCCTTTCAGCAGGGGAGGTGAAAGAGGGTTAATAAATTAAGCAGAACATCCAGCAACACTAGGCCATCAGCTCTAGTGGTTATACCTCTCATTTGTTTTCAGTTGGGAACAATGGGTAATTGTTAATGGTGTGAGCCCAGAAACAGAGGTTGGGAAGGAAATAAGAACATAAGATTGTGGCTCTCCAGTTAAAATGCATTTGTGATGGCCGTAAACCATCCTGCTGTACTCCTTTAGTGAGGGTGAAGCAGTGAGGATGAAGGCTGCTTAACATTAGTCTCCCTGGGCTTCGTTTTGGGGTGTGGTGATTTGAACATGAGGCTGTAGTCAGGTAATATGCCCCTTCCATCCCATACCCTCTGAGGCAGCACCCAACTATTTCTAACCACAGAGCACCATTGCCTCCTTTCTCAAGGCCCTTTTAGCCAGGCGAAGCTAGCACGACAGGTCATGGAGCAAGACAGAGGGTTGGTGTCAGCTTCTAGAAACATAAAATGCACGTGGATTAGGAGACCTCAGTCTTGTACACAACAACTGAAATATGTAAACTGATTTGGGCAAGCCCCGTGAAGGCATCTTCTGAGCATGGTCTGCCAGTCTACTGTCCTTTCCTGGCACTGCCACCACATAACCAGTAATCTATAGTGCCTCACACTTTCTGGCTGCTAGAGACCCTCTCAGATCTAGGTTAAGTTAGCTAGTCTGTTCTAATGTGAAAAGGGTGAGAAAAAGGCCCCAAGTTTGCTTAGTTTTTTCCTCTTTTTCTTCACTCACGCATTTGGTAGAGCTTGTTTGAAATGGTGGATTAGTGTCACTGGCTCTACTGCTTTCTGAAGTTGTTAGCACGTGGGTCCAAGTCGTGGCATGTCTAAAACTTACCCATTGATTCCAAACTGTAGCCACACTGAGTGGCTCAGGCAATACCGTGTCAGATACTGGCAGCAGAAATAAGGCATAAGTTATGCTCACACATCCCTGTCTTGAAAGACCATCTCAGCTGAATTCTCTGAATTGTCTTCTATATTAGGTTCTCCTGCATGAGGCCAAAAAAAAAATCATGCATTCAAATTAGTGTTAGGGGCCACTAAGTCTTTCCCAGCTAATGCTGTCTGATTTTTTCAATGCTGATCAGGGTGTGGCTAATTTCCTGTGGAAGAATTGTGAGATGCTCTTCACCAAGCAATAGTTTTTGAATTGTTTCTTTTTACTCCACACAAGTTTTAAAATAACATTTGAAGCTGGCGTGCTGGAGGAAGCAAGCTAAAATCATCTCAGTTCTTCCTGGCTTTAAATGCAGCCCTTTCCTTGAATGAAAGGGGAAGAAACCTCACACATTGGTGTACTGCTTTCAGTTCTTGGAGAAGCCTGAGTAGCCTGAAAAAAAAGATGCAATCAGCACCCTCCTCGCTGCTGCCTTCCGGCCTCTCTGGGATGGATATACAGCACCTCCAAGATATGGCAAATGTCAAGTTGCTTGTGAGGCCACGTCCCCACGTTCGAGCTTGGAGCTACCAGCTGGCAGTGGCAGCAGCCCCGTGCGGTCCGGGTGGTTGCAGCAAGCAGCTTTGAAGTTCTGCCCTTCAGCTATCTCCTGTTGCACGCAGCTTGTGATACATGAGTCTGTGTCCTGCAGCTGTCTCCCTTTAAGTCAGCAGGCGTTTGAAGCAATGCTGGCCACCCCAGGGAAAGGGGCAAGAGTTGAACAAAATGTTCATCTTCAATTAAACGGTTGGAATGCCAGTGCAGAGTCTGATTCCCTGTCACTTTCTCCTCTAAAACCTGTGTCGTGTCTGAGCTTTTTAATGGGAAAGAGCAGAAGCAGCTGTCAAGGTCTGCTAGTCAGTTCAGGTTTGAACCAAAAGGAAAAACCAGTAATGGTATCAAATGATTTCTAAGGGGGACAAGCTGAGTTTTAGGCAGTGATTTCAGCAAGCTCCAGCTCCCCTTTAGACCACTGTCTCCAGTTTGAAATTTTGCTGCTGAATAGGTTAGAGGAAACCAACAGGGTAATATCCAGGAAGCATAACCAGCAGAAGGGGTTAAAAATGTTTCCTTGAAGTGAGCCAAATTCAGCTCTGGTGTAAGTGCAATTCCTTCTAAAGTCAGTTCTGAAGCTGCTGCTGCAGATGGGTTGAAACCAGCAGTCCACATCTCCGCCTTGAATTGAGCTGTCTGGTTGTCTTCACGAGGAGGAAGGACTTAATTATGGAAAAGATAAGCTAGAGGAAAGTATGACCCACCTGGCTGCTGCACCCATTTAGTCCTGGGCTGAACTTGCTCAATTATCTCTTTTTTTTTGTTTTTCTTGCATATCAAGTATGGCTGCCTGTTTGGAGCCACAACAAAAGCAGTAACAACAGACTTTGACACCTGTGTTTCCTCCAGCTGTGAGTCTCGTCTTTTTTTTCGACAAACAACTTTATCTGCTTCAGAATGTGGGACCACTTCTCAGAATTACAAAGGCTGCTCAGCAACAAATGGTCTCCTAGTTTGCTTTATCTGTTTAAACGTGTGCTTTTTGGTCTAACTTCACTGTTTCTATGAACTTTACATGCTGCAGGGTATGCTCCTGACTTATGGAGTGAGTTTGATACAAATTGCATAACAAAACAATTTACAGTGCAGGCTCATATGTTTAAATCCATGGTTACGTTCTTAAGGATCTGGCTTAAGATCCTTAAGGCTTTTTCCTCTCCCTTTCCAGCTGTCCTCTGTAAGTGACTAGTGCTGAAAACAGCCCTGCTGGGAAAGCAAACGGTAGAAAGCAAATTGCTTCTTAAAAAAAAGAGGCGATGGGAGGAGTGCAGAAGTAAAATGGAAAAGAGGGTCAGAAAAAGTTATTCTAAAATACAAACTACTCTTATGCCTGGATAACTAGACTGGCAATCTTCGATAAGGCAGAAAGTTTTGTTGTCATTCACAGCAGAAGAGTAGCAAAGGAATTTATGGTATGAAAGTTGTCTGTCTTCTGGTGCATCTGTATACACCATGTGCTGGGCCACTTGGCAGGCCAGGAGATTATGTAAAAAAAAAAAAAATAAATCTTGGAAAGTCTGCTGTCTTTGTTTAATATATCAGAAATGCTATTCTTCCATAACCAGAGCAGCACCGTGTTATCAGAATTTTTAATACAGAGTAGGGAATATATGCAGGAGTAATGAAAGCTGTCCTGCTCCCATTTCATGAACTTTCAAAAGGATGCTGAGGATAGAATCAGAATGGTATGGTGGGCAGTAACATAAGAGTAATTTCTGTAATTTCTTATTCTGTTAAAAGTATTTTATGTTTACAAGAAAAGGAGACAGTCCAAATGAAATTACATTGCTGTATTTGCCTGTTGTGTTGCAGCAGGAAAAAATAGTGAGCATATAAGAAAAGTCACTGCAATGCTCCAGAGGGTGCAGTCATGAAGCCAGGAATGCGGTATGTAGTTGAAAACTTTTGGAAAACTTTGAAAATCTAACCCTTAATTTCCAACATTGAATGAAATTTAGGTCATTCTGATCCACCTGCTTCCCCTCAATGGGTCTGAGAGAGGAATTCTGTCTGGGTAGACACATCTCCCAACCTAGATAATTAATTACATTCATTTATTTTAATTTAATTACACCAGGAATAATTTTACATCACAAATTAGTTGTCACTATTTTATTTTTTTTTTAGTGTTCGTATTTAAGTCAGCTGGAAAGATCAAATAGACTTGTTCATTTCCCTCCTCGCTTGTAGTTGTTTTTCAGTCTGCTTCCTGTTCAAGTTCTTATGCACATTACAGTTTGCTTTTTATTTAAACTCTACTGTATATTTTCAACAATATTACTTAAACCGTGTCTAATCCTGCAAGCTTCTTTCATGCCATTTGTGGTCTGCTGGACTTTCCAGTCTCTTTCATAATTATTTGGAGCCTTAAGCATGAATTGGTAACTTCAGATGTGCAAAAGAGCTCACTATACTGGTTAGGATTTTTTCATTTGGGTTATGTCTGATCTGTAGGACACCATTTCATAGCCCAAATACCCAATTTATAAATACAAACAGATAGCAGGTGATCAAATTTGGACAATTGCTACATCACTGTTTTGAGAATTAATGGGCAGCCTGGGACTCCGATCAGCCAGTCTTTAAAATGCTTTGTTCTAGCAAATAAAAAAGGGTGATCCTGATAATTTCTCAGTCTATTCTAGGCCACCGCTTTCCATATTATGACAAGAAAGAATCCAAACCTTGAAAATATAATTAGTTTAACCTGGAATATTTGTGCATAGATAACAATAATCTCATTCTCAACCTGTGTGCATCTTCTAGTCCCTTTATATTACTTTCCTATATAAGGTGCAGAACACATACTAAGCTCAAAAAATGTATTTGCAGAGACCTCATAGTCTTTATGTGACTGTGTTTTGGATGCTTTTTCCCACAACAAACAGAAATAACTTGTCAAAAGATATTAAGAGAATTTTTTCCACAATGGGTGCCTCAGGTAAGCCTATACTTCAAAAAAAAAAAATTGGTTTTTGTTTTGACAAACATAGTAAAATTATCTCATTACACTCATTTTCAGAAAGCCTCCACAATTTCTCACAGTCTGTCTTCATATAGAAACTTACGTAACATGATCAGGAAAATATTGAGTCCATTTTTTTTTAAGTTCGTGAGCTTTCTTCTCATTTTAATTTTGTAGGACTTTCCTGTAAGGATGGATGTAAAATATTATGTTACAAAAAAAAAGAAAGGGGATTTTTCTGCTTGAACTGTTTTCTGTCAGGACTAGTTCAGATAGGTTGGGCAATGAAACTATTGTAAATTACTATTTTTGCCTGTGTTTCTGACTTCTCAGCTGGTTCTGCCCATCTCTGATGGGCAATGGTATTGAGGGCTGTGCACTTGCCTCTGGGTCTGTCATGAGGCTTGGCTGGAGCTGGACCTTCTGAGAATTGGCACAGCACACTTTCACACGCTGCAAAAATAATTTCTTGTGCTAATCCCTTGTGGCATTTACATATTACACAAGACCCTCTTCACAGAAGAAAAAACCAACATTTTCCCATGACCATAGTTAATGTACTGTAAATCTGTGTACTGTTGGATCTGTGAGCCACATCTCAGGATACTTTTTCCTCCAGAAAAGGACTTGGAATAGCAGTTTGCTCTCTATCACAGAAAAAAGTTCTGGTGTGGTTAAAATATTAGTTCTAGGCTCTAGAGGTCTGACTTAGAATTTCTGCTCATCTACTGATTGCCTTGTAAGCAGATGTTAGGGCACTACATGAACAGAAACACAATATAGGTTGTCTGTGAAAGACAGAAAATTCAGGAGTTTAAGAGCATCTGTTCTCCTCTGTCTAAGGGTTCATTGAGCCCTCTATCCAGGTGGTTACAAGAAGTAAGGAAAGAAATATACTTCCTCCAAGTACACTCCCAATACCCAACATTTCATAAACCTAGTGTGTGGTTTTTTACTGTTTGATAGCCCTAAAATACCGGTTTCTTTGAGTTTCTGGTACAGGTTCCCTGTCAGGCTGTGCAAACTTTTCCCATCCACAACATCCTTTAGCAAGGAGTTCTGTAACAGACAGAACTGCCATCTTTTACTTTTCCCAAGCCTTGTTATTGCACATTTCATGTTATGTCCCTTAGTTTTTGAGCTGGAAGACACAGCATACAGTCAATTTTCATCCATTTTTTTCAAAGACAGTCTTTAATTTGTTGAACTCTGTCGTGCGTTACCTGCTCAGGTTGTCTCTTCCCCAGGCTGACAATTCTCAGCCTGCTCAGCTGTCCTGTCAATTGCATACAATGGTGGCTGTAATGCTTTTTCTCTAGTGGGAATCCTGGAGAGGATTTGGCAGCAAAATCATTTCTCTCTCTGTGTGTGTGTATATATATATGTACATATATGTACATATACACACACGCACACATATATATGTATATAAAATGCAATGAAGGTTTGAAAATGGTACTATGCAGCACAAGACTAGTATTAGATATTTTTTCCAAAGCTAATATTAACAAGATGAAACTATATAATTATATTCTTTTGAAAACAGGAGGAAAAGTGATCTTATAGCTTCCTCCTGCAGGCCCCTCTCTTACCTGAAAGGCTTAAATGCCCATTGATGTAAAAGCTGGAGCTCTGGCAAAATGCCCACTGAGGGCAACTCTGTAACCAGGCAAGTGCCCAAACCTCTGTCATGCATTTATTGAACTTGTCTCTCAACACAGGCGATTTTTTTCAATCTTGTTAAAGAAAACAAAACCTGAACCTCACTGCTGCTCAATGACTTCTCACCACTCGACTCACAAGAGAAATCACGGGTCAGGTGGGGTGTCAAGACCTTCTGACTTTCTCCTGCAGGTTGCTTGTGTGCTCAGGCTGAGTGCATCATGTACATCTCTGTGGCTTTGGGGACAGCTGGGGAAATGCCCACTGAAGGCTTTGAAAGACACAGTGAACTTGTGATGCAGGACTCAGTGCTAGTACCTGCCATGTTCATGCTCTGTGTCAAAGGCAAGCAAATTCAGAAAAATGTTACAGAGGCTCTGAAGATCCAGTTTCCTCCCCAGTGACCCCAAGGTAAACATCCCCCTGACTCCTCACTTGGGCTTATCGTTGTTACCCTTTGCCTGAGCTGTGAAACCTATTGTTTTTGCACTGAGAGGATAGCACAACCCAGGGCAGGTAAAGTGTGAGAAAACCTTCAATTTACACATGATATACATAATGACGTAATGGTGTTCTTTGCTGGGAACTACAAAAAATCCCAATATTCTATTTGTTTGGTTGGCTTTCATGGGGTTTTTGGTTTGTTTTGTTTTTTTACCATTCCTGACTGCTGAACTGATGCTTAGGAAAGGCAGTTCAATAATATTTGCAAACCAAGAGAAAAAAAGCTAGACCCAGCATGGGCAGTAAGATAGAGCATAACCCATTGCAACCTAATGGAGCAAATGAATGCCTGTTTTTTAACAAATAAGTTGGGTTTTGACAGATAACTTTTCTTAGATCTCTATTGAATTAATGTAATCTAATAAAGGTATTTTTATTGGTGGGTTTCGCTAGGAATGGGTTGTATGCATGGGAGGAACCCTTAAAAGAAGGAGCAAAAGGTGAAGCGGATGAAATGGGGCTGATGTAGTAATGGAAAGAGTGAAGCTCATGTAAGGACTAGGGTAAGTCCCTGGCTGGCAGCTAGAGAGAAAGTCCTGGCACAGCCTGAGAAAATCTTCTGCTTTGGCTCCTTGTGCTATTGCTCCTATAGGAGGAAGGAGTTTCTCTTTTTGTGCTTTATTCCCCTGTCTCTGTTCAGAATCACTTGGACGGGTTTGAAAAATGGAACACAGCTGCTCATTTCAGGACTAGGGTATAGCAGGGAGCAGAGGTGCTTGAGTAGAGTCTAGTTTTGCCTGCCTTCCACGTGTGTTTATGCAGCCATCTCTGCCTTGCTTGGTTCTGAAGCTGCTTTTTTCTGAGATTGCAAAAGGCATCCCCTCTCCATTACATGAGTCTCACTTATTTACAAACTGTGTGTAAGGTTCTGCTCTCCTAAAGCAGGACAGAAATAATAAGAAAAGTATTTGTGTTTTTTAACTGCACCTGTTCCAGGAGTTTTCTTTTTAAAAAAATTTTTCTTCTTTCTCAGAACCAAATTACAAATATCTTAGTCTTTTGCTGATTCAGGAGTGCAGCCATGCTGGAATCTTCTCATCCTTTTCTCCTTCTACTTTTGCACAGACAGAATAAATAATGCTGTGTATTTTGTCCCCAAGGTGATAGAGGCAGAAACTAGTTTGGTGCTTAAATATTGTGGTAACAGGGTGCCCGATGAGCACAGAAGCTAGTGAGATTATTTTTCTCCTTTTTTTCTTAAGCTCTCATTTTTTATCTTTGTTCCTACTCCTGCACCATGATGTGCGTGCCGGTAGGCTGCCTAAATCTGATGTGGCGGTCAGTGGAAATGAGGCCCTATCAGATCAGACAAATGCTTCTCCCTCTACTTTGGTGACACATTTCTGAGCTTAGCTCAGACCAACTTTCCTGTCCAGCAAAGAACTTTGCTTGAGCTACAGACAAGGAAAATTCATACAGTCCACTCTCATGGCTCTGATGGAAAGGCTCTAAATCTCCAGCAGAGGATCGCCAACAAACTAAAGAAGGGCTACTTAATGATGCATGAGTTTGTCTGCATCCTCAGTCACTGCTAAAATGCTTTTGAATCATCTGTGCACAAGTGCTCAGAGTTGCTGTGGAAGTGGCGCAGGTTTTCACAGCAATGCTCCTGTGCTCCCTGCTCATGGCAATCGTCTTTCTAGAAGCCTTGAACAGAAAAGCATCAAGACAGTGAGATGCTGACTTTGACTGATCCTCCTGAGCTGTTTTTGGTCAAACACAGTCTTAAGCCCATGGCTAGGAGGTTTTTTTTTAAAAAAAAAAGGCAAAAAAATAACAAACCAGAGATCTCTTTTAGAAGTAAAGATCTGTCTTGTAGTAAAAAAATACTGTCTGGCAATTTTACCTTCCCCTGAAATGGAACGGTTTCAACTAAGGAACACAACCTTTCACAATACTCAAATAAAGTATGTAAAACTACAAGCCTATGTGGTTCTTATCTCCTTCTGCTTCAGTTTAACAATAACCCTGCATATGACTCCCTTTGTTGGCAAACTGCTTACAAGAAGGCTGCCATTTCTGTTGCTGACGTATCTCTTACTTTTTACTCCTCCAGACTGTGTAGCATATTTAATTAAATTTTTCAGCTTTGGTATGAAGTTTAGGAAAAGACAAAGATAATGTTCATGGGGAGAAAAAGCAATTCTTTTAAAGTCAGCTTCATTAACTATGAGACTATAGAGTGAGGGTCACTTTGCCCAGACTGAAATAACTGGATCTCCCTAATTGCATTTTACTTGAATTATTTCTTTATTTCAAACATGTTATGCTTGTTAGTGATTTAATATGACTGCAAGCACAAATTAATTATACCTGGTAGCTAATTGTGGGAAAGCTACGGTGATCAATGTTTATGCTTTTTTTTTTAATGTCTACCTTTAGTATACATACTTGGATCAGCTCCCTCCCAATCATGAATAAATATTTGCTGCTTACATGTTCCCATGCAAATTGGATTAATTTTAGCATATTCATGGAAGAAGGACATCACTGCCTACCCTCAATATTAAGCTAGCTGAACAAGCAAAGGTTGAGGCTTTTTTTTCCCTGCTTAAGTAGTGAATGAATGAGACAGACAGAAAATTCAGCACAAGTTTGCTTATCCCTAATGGTTTGGGGGCATCCAGGGTATTTGGAGAGATGGAGGTAAAGAATTGACAGAGAAAAGCAGGTCTTCCTGGGGCCCTAACCTTGAAGAATTTCAGTTAAGCACTGCTCAGCTAAATGAAATGGTAACTGGATAAAGAGAGTGGGGGATGTTTGGGTCTGGATATGGACAGAACTCTGCACATGCCTGTAAGGTTTTCACTATACATTTACAGCACTTCATGCAGCCTTTCTGTCTTCTCTGACACCACTCAACTGCCTCACATTCTGTGGTGTAAATGCACCACAACTTTGGCATCAAAGACTCTCCTTTCACCCCATTTAATTATGTGCTATTTTGGATATACTTTTTTTTCCACGGGGCTGTGAAGACAAAGGAGCTATACCTTTTCTGAGCCATGCTCAGTCCCTGCACACTGACTCTGGGAATGTTGGGAACTGGTCCTGTGTGATGCTGACTCTGCTCTTGCAGGCAAGTGGTAACTTTTTCCCAGAGCTACGTCCTGATGGTACCCTCTATGTTGTGTACTTCTCAGGGGTTTGCTTCTCTTTTCCCAGTTCTCCTAAAAATATGGGTGGGTCATTCCTTACTGGAAACTGCACAGTTGAGAAATCCTCATCTCTGCATTTGTCAGCTGAACTGAATTGTGGAATAAGCCTTGAAGTGGAAAGCCTTTTTAGTCAGAGATGTGACTTTTGGCTTTTTTTTTGGCAGATTGATTGATTGTAGGAATGCTGTTCCTTCTGAGACAGCAAGCTGCTGAGGACTTGGACATTGATCTTGTGCCGTGATACAGTATCAGGAACAATCTGGAGACAAAGGCACAGGGGTCAGGAAATGCTGTAGCATGAAAGCCAGTAGCCAGCTCTGTAGGCTCTGTACTGTGGAGACTCCTATTATTCACTTACCTTACTTATTGACTGAGAAAGGCACCGTCATGCAAAAACATTTTGGGTGTTCAGCGCTTGGATGAGGTGGTGTGCACAGGAATTTTAGGGTCCCAGCTCTGGGCTAACAGGATTCAAAAACCTCAGCCAGGATTCTGAAAATATCTGAGAAAATATTAGGATTTTTGTATCATCACTCAGACTTACCCTTTCAATGGTTAAGGTAGCTCGATACAAACTGTATTTACTTGGTTCCTGATGTCTTAGAGGATACAAGGCCTCTAGGCCCATGGAATAAAGGACAGGAACAAATTCAGATTTTGATTTTGAGTCCCTTAGACTTGATCTTTGACACCAAAACAAAAGGATCGGTGCTTCTCCTGCTCCTGTGGGTGAGTGCTGCCAGTGTGTTGCTTCCTATCCTACAGGATAGGATAGGAAGCTACAGAGCTGAATGATGTTTCAATGCTGAGCCGATGGAAAGCACAGCAATGAAATGGTCACCATATCATAACTTCCAGTCCTCCTCAGAGCAGCAAATCTGACATCTCTATATGAGCATGTGGATGTGCACATGTAGATGATCCATGCTTGTGCAGCTCCTCCAGTGTATCACGTGCATGCATGCCTCCTGTGATGTCTGTGACTCTGAACTCCTGGGATGCAGCAAAGGCTTGTGTGATATGGAGGCAGTTTTTGCATGGTTGGTGGCCGTTTGTCTGAGATTTCCAGATGTTACAGCTGTTGATTGTCTGGAAATCTGGTGGAATACTGCCCAAAGCAGTTGAGTTGGCCGGCGTGAAATGTCTTTTACATGTCTAATTAATTTAGCGTGCATGTAAAACCCAGGAAAAAAAGTGTGAGTTATTAATAAAAAGGCTATAAATTAGAACTCCAGACCTTCATTTTCACATTTCTTGTATCAGTGCTACTGTTCTACCAATGTGCAATAATGAATATTCAGCAAGCGTACTTGTATTTACATGACATCTTCTGCAACATTTTAATTTTTTTTTGTGTATGTTAAAATTCAGTTGCTGACTCTGTTTCCTTTCTGCCCCTCACTAGATTAGATATTTAGTGATGACCCAAAGGAGCATAGCAGATCCTCACTGATTATCATTGCAAATGACACAGGATCGGGGAAAAAACAAAGAATTATGAAGAGGCCAGTGACACAGACCTTTCTGCATGAATTGATAAGGTAAAGGAAATGTAATTATTTGAATGTTTATACAATCAGGATAGGATGGAACATGAAGGTAAAAATGTTAAAGCTCTGACAGCAGAATGGGAGACTGCCTGAGAAGGGATGAGTTTAGAGCGTGGTGGAAATTTTCTAGTCAGAGAGCAGTGTAGCACTGACTACAAGACATTCTCTAAGATGTTAACCATAGTTGGAGATATGAGCAAGGAGAGGTAAGATATAAACAGAGAATGTCACAACAAATCTAATTGGGATTTCTCTGCAGTGTCACATTCTGCCATCAAAAATTCAAAGAAACTGACGACAAGCTGGAGACAATTCAGGGAAAAGATGAGATTACTCATGGAGAAAAACTCCTGTAGAATATGTAGGAACGCTGAAACTCACTTTATAATTTACCAAAAGGCAAATAATATGAATTATCTTGGTCAGTGTCTGCCAAGACCTAATGCAGTACCAAGCTTGGAAATAGACTCTTCCATAAAGGATCTAACTGCTGGAAATTGAAGAAAATCATGCTTTAACTAGTGAAAATGTGTGTATTCCTAACTGAGAGGGTAATATGGGAACATGTATTCTTAATTGAGAAACAGTTACAGACTATGCAATTCCTTTTAAAAAAATAATAAATTAGCACCATTTCTTTAGAAGCAAAACTAAGGGGAGTATTGTTGCCTATGAAAGGGGACCCATTCCAATTTTACAAGAATGCTTATTCAGCTAAGCTAATTTATCTTGACCAAAAGTATATAAAATAAGAGGACTTTTTCTAAATTTTCTACGGTCTTAAAAATTCCTGTAAATATTTAATGAATCCATGTAGTTTGATATTTGTGAATATTTTGTGCCTTACCACCACAAAGTATTGAACTATGATAGGGTTTTAACGAGCCATGGAATTTGGTCCAGGTTTGTCCTGTAAGTGTTTCTCTGTGGTCAGCATTTCCCACTGGATCTTCCGCCACAAGGAAAGATTATTGCTGGTGCCTGTTATTGGTAGGCTGCTCTGAGATCCTGGCATTTAGAAAAGAGGAAAAATAGTGAACTGAAAAATCCTACCCTACATTATTCTGGAAGGACTTTGTATTCTAAAGTAACTATACTTAAGGGAGATGTTTAGCAAGTGCACATTTAATTTTTTTTGGGGGGGGGGAATGTCAAGAAATATTAATCTAGACGTGTGGGAACCAGAATTTCAAAGAAATGTGGGGGTTTTTTTGAGTGCAGTTAACATGATGTACATGATAGAGATGCAAAACTAAATTTAGAATCTGAGAGAAAATTAAAATCTCATTTTATGAAGAAACTTTTCATACTCTCTCTCTTTAAAAGTAATCGCTTCTAAAATGAATTGAAATGTGTGTTTTAAACCACATTTTCTAATGCCCAGTCATGCTGACTTCTTCAGGAGTCTGCATATAGAATCACAGATTGCACATTGTCTTTTAGGAAACGGTAAAAATATATTGGAAAGGGGTTGTGAATATAAGGCAGAACCATGTTTTCTGTGCTCCAGTCTATTGCACCTTCAGAGCTGATACGCAAACAAATACTTTTCCTGGTATGCTGGCCTTGAAAATGCAGTCTGGATCAGAAATTCAAAGAGTCTTTTCTCTTTTAGCTCTGCCTTATTATCTTGTTCCTCTTCTGTCCAAATGGGGGAGGAAGAGGTGAAAAGGTTTATTTAAAAAAAAAATTAAAGAATACTTGTAAAGTAATTAAAGATTCTTCTTTGTAAACCAACTGTCCTGCAGAAAAATCAGCCTTACTTCTCCATACATTTGCAGTAGAGTGGTTGGGGTTGCTTTAACTTCTGTGATTCCTGGCACAGATTACTCAAAACTCCCTGGTAATAGTGGCTGATAGGAGGCGTGGGCATGCCCTGCTGTGCAGCTGGCAGTTATCAGAATGTCTTGCCTGGTGAACTGTTCTATTGACAGTCTGCTTTCATCTTTCGTTTTATCAGACTGTATTGTTTTCCAGAATTTTAACGGGATATTCTGTGGGAGACTCTCTGCTCTGGAGGGCTGTGGTGCGAGCATCTGCAGTGGGAACTTCCCTGCTGTCAGGTCACTGCTGTCACTCCAGGAGCTGTTTTTGAGGTCACTTCTGTGGCCACAAGGGTTAGAAAGCTGTCGTAGTTGTTCTAGAGTGAAGAAGAGTATGTCTCATAAATGAGGGGCTCTAAGGAGGAGGAGTGGAAAGGAGACATCAAATATCACAACATTCACACCAAAACAGTGCAGGGTGACCATGCTGCTTGCTCTCACTGTAGAGATTGGCTGGACCTGGGAATGACTGTGATTTCTGTTAAAAACAAATCAAAACAAACAAAAAAACCACACACACTAAAAAAAAGAAAAAGGCAGTTCAGCCTTTTTCAAGCTGAGGTAGACCTTGTATTTCTTTCCACTTGCCATGTTTTTTTGTCTGCACATGTGGGTGATTGCATTGTACACGAGCAATCTTGCTCCCTCTTTTTGGCAGGGTGCTGAGCATGTTTTCCTCCTCAGTGACAGTGCTTGTCCTCCTGGAGCTGGTTGTGCATTAGTACCTGTCACGGAGGGAATGCCTTAATTCCACTAACAAGGCAGAGGGGATAGTGTGCCTCTGGCTTCAGCTCTGTGTTTTTGTTAAAATGAATGCGTGCTTTCCCATTGATACACCTGCCCACCAGATAGGTTCCACCAGGTCTGGGCTTGACCCATTGTTCTACCAACAATATAGTCAGTTCAGTAGTTAATGCATGCATGAGATGAAAGCTGAAAATAAATATCTCTGCCAGATACAGGACATGTTTTAGTGCTCTGCGTGCTACAAAGCGAGCATACTTTATAGTATTCAAGTTAGAAGTTGTAGGAGTTGCCACAATATTTTTCAAAGCCAAAGGTCGTGTCGTTGAATCTACCATGATAATAAAACAAGGTTAGCCCTTATGAGAAGAAAGTGACATCATTTTGCTGTAGTAAATGAGCTTTTAAACAGGTAGCGTTCAACTAGTTGTTGGCACTAAAATACACAGCAAAAGATAAAATTAAAATTTGAGTATATACTTTTGAATCAACATGAATAAAGAAGAAAAAAAAAGTGGGCAAAAATAAAATACCAAATGGGAGGTAGTTAAGGCTAGACTTACATGATGTTTCAAAGCATGAATTGTCATACGTGTTTAAATTATGACTGTTCCTTTATTCTTAGAATGTGGGTAAGATCTTGAGTGTGGAACAAGAACTTAGCCTTTTTTCAGAAGCTGCATTCTTAACAAATTATTCTTAAAATGAAACTGTTTAATGAAATTGCTTTTTAACTGCTGTATAAAACCATGCATTATTAAGAGATGACCATGCATAATACAACACAACATTGCAAGGTAACAAGAGCTCTGCTAGCCTTATGCAGTTTTGAATTTTACCACTTCTACTTTAAAATATAATGTAGGAGCATTCAGTAATATATAGTCTTTGTTAGAGGTTAGTGACACGTCTAAAGCACAACTATTCTGGCTCAGCCTCAGCTCTGGGAAGTTCAGGGTGTTTTGCAGTGAGCAGGTGGGCGAGTAAGGCGTACACTGCAGGGCAGATTGCACAGCTGTAAGATGTGGAATTCCCCTCAAAATGATCGGCATGTCTTTGAAAATGAATTCAGCACTGAAATAAAAAAAAGATTTCTGGTGCAGGGGAAGAAAATGAGGTTTGATTAGTTTCAGGTTAACTCTTTTTGTGTTTATTTTGTCTTCATCTCCCTCTCTTTACTCCTTTTTCCCAAGAGATGGTTTTCAAGAGAGAATACAGGGGACTTTTAATGTTTAGAAGGTGGCACTGGACCGTTGGAATAAACTCTTCAGTGCAGCCTGCTTCTTGTAAACACAGAGCCTACTGGAAGGTAGTGCATCTGGAACACTGGATTCTGCAAACCCCCATGTTTTCTGAGTATCTATTAGGCAATATATTCATTACTTATTTTCTCCTTGGAATTCTAGAAGTAATTATTTTTCATTGTATATTTTTGTGGATGGTGACTAAACAGTGCACAAATTAGGCAGAATGGCTGCAAGGCATTCAATGCTCCATGCTCTAAAGGGACTTGTGAGTTTGCAGCACCTAGCAGGATTTGAAATATATATTTAGCACTATAAAAAAGTGTTCTTGCTTATTAATTCATTGGCTGCATGAATGAAAATACTGGGATTTAAATGCTGTATTTCTTTCCTTGTATCCTTGAACTCACTTGCTATCAGGAGCAATTCAAGTGCCAGTTAAGACCTGAGCAGACACACTCTCCAAGTTTTTGCAAATGCCATAGCTTTCTGCCCACAGAAATTAGGTGGGAGCTAATGATGACAGGCCACGTGGAAACAAATAATCTGCCAAGAACTTCAGAAGTTCTTATTTTATTTTGAAACACCAGAGTTTTCTCTGCTCTTGCTGATCAATGTGAATAGTTTCATGGCAGTGCAAGTCAGCCAAAAAAAACATTTCTGTTTTGCATCTGATAAAAATTTTATTGCCATATCAAGATCCAAATAAAACTCCTACTCTTTAAGCAATTCCTGAAAAACACAAATTAATTTGGGTTTGAATAATACCCCCAACATGTTAAAGCTGCCAGCGGAAAAAGGAACAGATAATTAGGAGATGACAACAGACAGCACAGAGCCAACAGAGGAAAAACTGGAACCCAGCTAGACAGCAACACTGGCCATCTAATCCATTAACAGCCTCCTAAAATTGTTTTGCTTCTGCATTAAACTGGTTTAAGCACAAAAAGACATTACTGAAGTTTTAATCTCCAGCAAGAGAAACCTCCTCCTGCCTAACAGCATGCAGCACACACACAAATGTGACTTCAATTAGCACTGCCGTAAATTTTAATTTAGCACTTCGTAGGAGCATTCAGTAATGTATGTAAGAAGCACGGGCTGATGCTCCATTAAAGACATTCCATGCAATTATCCCATTGATCTGTTGATCCCTTGATTCACATTTATGGGGTGAACAGGAGGGGGGAGGATTTAGGAATTTAGAGCTTATGAAGAACGCTGGAAGAAATTTTTCCCCTAAAGTCTTCTGCACCTTTTCCCTGTAGCTGCACTTTGCCTGTTATCAACGTGCCACTGCCACCTTCCTGATGCGTGGGGACTCAGCTGTCCTGTTTCTGTAGAGGCTGGGATGTTGCAGGTGTAGCAGCATGGGCTCTCTCATGCTGCCCAGCCAAGCCCGTTGTCCTCTGCAAGTGGAAAGCACCCACAACCCACCCAGCCTCCTCTTTGCAATCGTTGCCATTTACTGCCCTTGAGGTTAGAATTTTGTCTGTCCCATGGGCATCTGTTTTCTCTAAGCATGACTTGGATGACCCATGGCACGCAGAAGCATTCTCATTTATATTCGCACATTAGCCTGTGAACCTGACAGCAGCCCAACAGGTTAATAGTGTTAATTATTAACAATGATGTGCATTTCAGTGCCGCACAGCGGTGCTTTCTGGTTGTGACCATGTAAAGTTGGCTTGGAAAGTCTCCAGTACCCAGCTCTGTCATGGTGCACCTGGTTCTCCTTTTTTATAGGTTTATCTTGTGTGGGTAGCATGTAGGGTTAGTTCTAGCAGACAGCTGTGATTTGGGTTTAGCACATTAGAGCACCAAGAACTTGTTTGTTGTTGTACAGAGTTATTCCCTGGTGGCGATGCTTATTTGTGTTTAAACTGCCGATGCCCACATTTATACAATTTGCATTGTTTAAAATGTCACTATTATTTGCTGAAAAAAATTTCTGTTAGGCTTTGACAGAGTGTATCCTGTGATTTATGCTACAGCCTAGTGCTATGCCATTTTAGTGAGGATCTTGAAACAGGGCCCTGTGGTTTCTTTTCCCCTTTTGCTGTTTGTTCTGCTCTTTAATTACATTCATATCAGCTACTTTGAAGTTAATGAGACTGCTGGGATATGTAAAAGAGAATCCTGTATTGATTTCAGTCCTAATATCTTATCTTCGCATCTTTTTCTTCCTGAGTGTAATGTGTTCTGAGTCACAGTTGCTGACATGTTGTGATGGGTGCAATAGTTTTGGCCTGACATAGAGCTTTATCTCACAATCCAAATGTAAGAGGAAACAGATAAACACAAAAAGCCAATCTGCCTTCTCATTTGCTTATTAAACTTGGCATCTAAGGAGTATAAGATATTAAAGTTGCTGGGTTTCATACACATCCCAGGCTATAAAAAATATGTTTTTCTGTTACTTAACAAACAGGCCTCCTCCTGACTTTTTTGTCTTCCTCCCCCACTCAGAAAAAAGGAGTCGTATAGTACACGGCAGGTGATAATTACGATGTTTGGATATTGGTTTTAGGTACAATGCAAGCAAAATAATTGTTCTTATGGCCATAGGCTAGAGCCAGGTTCTTCAAAACAGTCAGAAGATGACAGAAGATGGTCTGCTAGCGTGAAGGGTACAAGTCCAACGCCAGCTGCTCACATAACTGCTTTGGTACCAGGAAAAGAATTTTGTAAGCCATCAGATTTTATCAGACTTTTTTTTCAGCCAAACAAAGTAAATAATCGCTTTGTGGTTCTGAAGCTTTTTCTGAACTTTAAGCTCAAGTTCACCTGTTCCGCTGCCAGATGGAAATCCCTGCAGAAATGTTACTGAGTAACTCTCTTCCAACTGCCTTTTCTTGGTTTTATTTGGCAACCCGGAAATGCCAGGGACCAGGATCTCAGCAGACACACATTCTATACTCCATAACCTGGTTGACCAACTGAAGAGAGTGAAAACTAATAGCATATTTTTAAATCAAAGTCTTCATATAATGCCTTTCAATTTTACAACTGTATTACGCATGTGCTCTCATTCAAAAAGGCTGTCCTATTACATTTTAGTTTTGTCTTATTTACAATTAAACTGTGATTTACACTTGTGATACCAGATCATTTGGAGCTACGTGAGAAGCCTGTGTTGGCAGCAAAGCATTGTAGTGTTCAGCTTAGTTTCAGTTTACAGAGCATTTCCAAATTCAACCCAAACTGATTAAAGCGTAACTCAGGCAACAGAATTTCGTCCTGGTTCCCACCAGAAGGTTGAATTTGGATATGAAATAGTATCAGTAGTACCTTTTGTAAGTGATGACACTGAAGTGTCTAATGATGCCTGAGGCCGTTTCACTCCTGGTATTTTCTCCAGAGCATTCACCACAAGGCTTATTCTATCTTCCTAAGGGATCAACTTGCATTCTCTGTATTAGAAAACTCTTTATTTCTTGTAATTGTTTTACTAGAGTGTTGCGTGGGAATTAAAAGGCGGGAATAAGGTCTAGAAAGTTCACTCCTGGCTGTAGAAGTGTTGTAGAGTGGCCAGGACCCTGTACAGGAAAGTATGAGCAGAGTCAAGAGATGACTGGACTGTAGGGGCCTGTAACAACGTTCTGTTAAATTTTCTATCCAATAAAAGATTTAAGGACATTCTCAATGTGAAGTAGGCAAGGATTTTGTGTTTATGTCCTTTATAGAGTTGTGTTCTTCTAGTGCACACATAGGTAGAAATGCTTGGTCATATTGGCAACTAAAAGTACATTATACCCAAGGTTTAAATACAATAGTTAAGTTCCTTTCTTGAATATTCCAGTGGCATTTCCAGCTTTACTTTTTTGTCTCTGCTGCACTGAAAAACTTTGTCATATTTCAGGAGGGCACCTAAAAATTACCTGTGGATGAGGATGACCTATTTAATAGTCAGTGCTGAGAAAGGCAGTATGTTCAAAATCAGTTTCAAAATTAAGTGCAAAAATCAACTGGCCTTAACATGAAAGTGTATTTTTTTTCCCCTGTGAATAAGAAGTCTTCCTCCAGCAAAATGAAGCAGCTTCAAATCCCAGAAAAGGCAGTATCAGTCGGAAACTAGGGTAAGAGTTGCTATACTGCAATCTATCAGTGTTCTGTAGCAAGAAAAATTCCACACACTCAATCTGTGTAGTCACTGTAAGCTGTATAATTTCAATGTGTGAGACCAGATTCTGAGGACAACTCTTACCTATCCTATGCTTTTTGACCATGTATATCACTTGAAAGGCCACTTCCCTGGTTTCTGTCTGCCTTGCTCCCTTGCAAAAAGATGTTTCCCATCATCAGAAAGCTCTCTGAGATGTCTGGGTAGAAATCTCTCCATAAAGTCTTAAGTATTTTCAATTATGTAAACACACACTTGCCACATGTATTTGGATGGTATAGTGTTTTAATGACTTCCTCCACTGAAGATTTCTGTGAATTCATTGTAATTTATAAAACCCTGTATTTTTCTATTCACAAAAAACCCCCAAACCAACCCAGCCCTGCATAAAATCAATTCATACATTTATTTATTTTTCATTTAAAATAAGATTATGCCTAGTACAATTCCATCTGTAAAAGGTGTCTCGGCATGTCCTTTTAGAATGAGCTTATCTAGCCTATTAATCTTTTCTAAAATTCAAGCCTTTCCTACACTATTCTGAAGAATATATTTTAACACAGAAGTGAAATTCCCTCAGTACAAAGTGTTTTATTCTATAAAATTATGTTGTCAAGCAATGATAGAATAAAATTTCCCCAGATAAATTGGGCCATTGTAGCATTTTTTTTCTATTTCTGTTCCAAAATATGGATTTTACGTATGATTAATCATATTTTTGTTATGTAGTGGCAGGAAGCTGGCCTAAAATTCTACAGTAAAATATGCTTCATTGTAACAAGGAAATCTACTCACCACCTGAACTGCTTAGGATTTTGATTCCTATACAATAAATATGAGGCACTTGAGGCAAGAAAAATTATGACATAATTGGCACAAGTCCCATCTCCAGATGGAAGAACTTCTAAGACTGACACATTAGACTCGCATAATTTATGGGAGAAATAAAATAACTGAACCCACCTCTGATTACTCCACCCAGAAGCAAGGTTTAAGCAGGCATGTTCTTTGAATTAAACCCAAATTCTTCCCTGAAGTCTTGACTGAATACAGAAAACCTTGTTCTGGAAGATACACTGAGGGCAATTGCTGCAGTTAAACCTAAGCTGTGGGACCCAAGTGCAGTTCTAGATTTGTTTTTGCTCCTGCAAATGCATCTGAGAGATTTACATTTCTCCTGCTCTTCTAATATCAGAGTTCCTACCAGTCTCTCTTTATTCTTACAGGCCTTTGTGTAGAGGAAGAGGATTATTCCTCAGATGGCAAATGGCAGGACGCAATAATGAAATAACTTGTTGGGGAGAGGGAATTGAACCTGTGCCTCATGTACAAGACCCTACTGTCTCCTTTGGGCAGCAGCTGTTCTGGCTTATGCAGAGCTTGGGCTGTGCAGGACCAGGCTGCCAGTGCGTGGTGATGCAAACCATGTGTGTGCCAAGGCAGCTGGATGTGTCTGTGCACAAGGACAGGCTCACCAACACTGGAGGTGGCAGGCAGGAGCAATGTTTGAACTACCTAGGAATTGGAGATGATGGTTTAATGAAACCATCTCATACCAAACATCTTTTGGGGATTGCTTGAGAAATGTCAGTGCTCACTTTTCTTCCCATCTCTGACTCTCTTTGGTGGCAGAGAATATAAGCTGAAGAAGAAACAGGAGTATGAGGCCGATAAGGGTTGGGAAGCATATTTTGATAAGTGTGTTTTCCTAATCCTCTGTCCTCAGTAAAGGCTGTGCTTGCTTTTGTTCAAGACAGAAAACACTCTGTTAAATATTTTCCACTAGCACTCAATATCACCAAACTTGGATGCCAATGGCCTTCATGCTAGATTGTAGGGTGCATTTTCATGACAATTTTAAAATAAAGGGTTAACTAATTTGTTAGCTCATTTAAGAAAGTATTACATTCATAGCTTGCCTCAATATCCAAACATATATAAGGAGATTACTCTTTCAGTACATGTTGCTGCTTACAGCAGCAACAAGGGTTGGGTGGGAGGCCAGACATGGTCTCACAAAGTCTACTATTTGTCTGCTGCCCACATGGCAGTCTTGCAGTTGAACACAGTCATTAGAGTTTAAAAAGAAATTTCCCGGTTTCTGCTCACTGGCCTCTGAAGTATCAACAGTTTGAATCTATTTGTGAATGTCCAAACTAAAGGTGTGACATGCTTTGTCTGCAAAGTGGCAGGAAGTTGGCATCCTGCCTAACTTTCTCTCTATTCCCAGCTTTTATGTGGTAAAGAGATTTATGGGTCTTTCAGTTGCTGGAGTGTTTGGTTTTGGTTTGGGGGTTTGTTTTGGTTTGTTTGTTTGTTTTTTAACTATTTAGGTTGTGCTCTTAGCTGAAGAGTGACACTTAGGATTGGAGGGTGTACAGGAGTAAATGAGATGGCTTTGGTTTGCCCCACTCTGGCAGCTTTCCCACTGTAGTCACCCTGGAGCACAAGAGTTGTGGGACTGAGCCACCCCCCTGCCCTGTATCCTCTTGGGATGTAAAATTCGCTAGATGTTTCAGGTTCTGAGGGTGTTCGTGCTACACCGTCAGCTAGTCGCAGAATTGTGATGAGAAGTGTGGCAGGAAGGGAGGGCCACAGCCTTCTGAGTCTGAGCCTGAAAAATGGGAAAAAGAGGAAACGAGGAGGAGAATGGGCACAACTGGAGGGGGGTGCTCCTCTGTGTAATAGGGGTTTTAACAACTACCTTGGGAACCACCTGTGATTTGAACAGCCAGTTCTGCTCAACTGTGCTGAACTGCCCCCAGAAAGCTTTGGCAAACACCTTTACAGAGACATTTGTAGGATAAATAGACAGCAGAGATTTTTCTTCTTTTCCTTAACCTTACAATTTAGAAGTTGGCTTATGCCCTAAAAGTTGGCAGATTTGTACTCCCTCCAATCTGATCTTTTTATTGTAATAATGATATTTCATTTTTAACTCCTGCTGTTGTGATTCTTGTCAGCCACAAAACTCTATGGTCTCTTCTGAAAATGGTGTTTGGCTCTTGGTCTCTTGGAGGATACAGTTGGAGGATAAGAAATCCTGTTCCTCTAGGGATCCTATTCATGTGGAAGTTTCTAAAAATAATGTTTATTTCACACTTTAATTTGTGTTTGGCCATGCTCACATCTTCTCTCATCTCCTTTCTATGAGCTTCAGTAATTTTATTTTCATAATGTACTTGGAAATACAGGCTGTGAAAGGTTTGAACTAATGATCTGCCTGGTTAGGTGGTCTGAGCATTTGGTCTGTAATACTGTGCTAGTCTGGATCATACAGTACCCTCTAGGGGTCCTGTGGTCCAATCCCATTGTTATTCCTATAAAGGCTTACTGAAAGGTCCTCTACTGTTGGGAAAGGACTCCTTTGAAGTGAATTCTTTAAATATAGCTCCATATTTGTAGAACTAAACTGTGGCCTGAAATAGGGAATATAATACTCTATTAAATTCTGGTGTTCAAATATCTCTAAAAGTTAATTCTGCCTTCAATTGCAAAATACATTTCTACCTGGTAACAAGTATCAGAAGAGTCAGCTAGCTAGAAATCTCAGGAGAACATCTTTTGTTGGATGCCAGAGATCAGAGATTCAGGAGTTATCCCCATACAGTGTGAATGTACACACTGCTGGTCTCAACAAGGCACAAGCAGAGCGGGTTGCAAGACTTCTGTCCACGATGTGAAGAGAAGGGCATGAAGCCCTTGCAAAGCCATTTATACCTCGCTCCTGAGCTGGGTAATGAGTACTGGAATGTAGCAAGGCTGGGTGATACATATGGAGGCCTTGGCTGTAGCCCAGTGAGGTAGCCCTCATTCAGTATGCCTGATACCACAGCAAGTTTGTCTTTTAGAAGAGGGATCATGCCAGCCACAGCAAGAGAATGCATGTGCACTCTGAAGGTGGTTTTCTGCAGCCTCTGTAGCGAGGAGCATGTTGTTGTGGGTTGCTCTTTCATCCTCAGCGCTAATCAGGTCAGCTCTGTGCAATCCCCCAAAGATGCTGTGACTCATGTGTTTGTGTTCTCCTGGTAGCTCACTTTCAAGATGGGTTGAAGCCTAATTCTCCTAGTTGTCAGTCTCCTTGGGCACATTAAAACCTGGGTGGGATTAGCATGCAGTGCAAATATGACTGCTGAACTTCCATACTGACTGCTTGAATGGAAGATCCTTGAGCTCTTACTATCTACCTTCCTGCAGTCCCCTTTTCTTGTTCTTTCATGGCTTGAAACTCTGCGAGGCTGGCAATGCGTACACTGAAAACTACCAAGAGACCTCTTGTGATCCTCATTAAGACAAGACTTAAAACTTCTTTGACATTAGTTGAAAGTCTGATGAACACTTCCCCCCTGAAAATACCAGCAGGAATTTTTATTAAATCTTTCTGCACTCATGCTTAGGCACCTGAGCTGTCATTTGGCATTTTTCTTTGCTTAAAATTGATGAAAAGTAATTTTATGTACAGTGAAAAGTAAGTCTATGGATAACAGAGAGAGACTCGGAGTACAAGGAATGCTGTTCTTTGTGTGAACTTTGTTGGGTTTTGGAGGGCAAAGCTGCTACCTGTTCCTTCAAGAAAGGAGTCACAGCTATTTCATGCAAAAATTCAAGATGAGTCATGTGTCATCTGTACTTCCCTACAAGCAAAAGGCCTATGAGGAAGAAAATATACATCTAGTATTGTTGGTGCTTCTATAACACATTGTCTCTTCAGAAGCTCAGTACAAACATTAACTCATTGAGGTGATTGCTTTTCCCAGGATCTTGACCCTTTGCTTTCAGTTCTAGAGCTGATGTTGTAATTGAATTGAACTGCCAAACACTCAGACTCAAAGCACCCCATGAAAGTTACATCCAGTGAACCATCAGCTTGTTGGAGGATGATGTGGATTTTGTAAGATTTATGGAAATTATAGAACCTCTGGAAACTGTATATGATTATTCTAGCAAATAAGAGCAGGTAAAATGATGACAGAATGCAAAATATTTTCTATTTGCTCTCTGGGATGATACTAATAAGCCTCTTTTATTTCCACGAGGCCAGTTTTGTTAGAAATTCTATTCAAAGGCACAGCTGGCAACAGCTGTCTGTAGTATGAAGTGCCTATTTTAGTGCTTTTAATTCTCTGATGTCTTAAGTTAAAAACATTGCACGTTCAACGTGGTTTCTTTTGCATGCAGGCCATAAGGAGTAGTTAGCATCTCAGTAGAATGGCCGTCAATTGTTGTGTTATTGTACGTCCTCCATGCCAGAGAGGATCGTACTAGATGTGCCCTAAATAAGAGCAAAAGCATAGTCTCGAAGTGTTAAAAAAGCACTTGTAAGTGAAGAGCAAAAAACTGTAGGCTGAGAAAAAGGAAGAGCTGTGAGAGCAAACAAGAAGGAGCAGTTGCAGGCAGAGGTCTTGGTGCGGTAGCTGTCAAACCGTTACCGCTCCGCGCACAGTGCCCGATAACGATCTCAGAGCACTTGTATCGGCTCCCTCCACAAAGACGTGCTGTGTTTGATCAAAAACTGGTGTCAGAGTGCTGCAGTTGTCTCCAGGAGTTTTAAACATGAACGTTTGTACCCTAACAATGCAGGCTGTGCTTGAAGATTCTTGGTCTGCCTAAACCAGTGGCAAACTCATTGGGACAGAGGGAATGATAGTGGCTTGTTCATGCGTTGACGAGAAAAAGGAGGGAGGACTCTGTGGTGCTGGCCTTTGTGGTTGGAGACTGATCTGCTCATTACTGACTCTTTTACCAGCCTTGCCAGCACTCTAGGCTGGGCTCTCCCTCTTCCTGGGGTCAGGAGGAGGCACTCTCTGATCTTGGAGAAATACTCAGGAAATGGTTTAGCAAAGGCAAAGAAGCCTCAATGAATTTCCATGTTAGAGAAGACTGAAATCAATACTCTGGCCCAAATGAATGGAGCTATTCATTTTGGTGGGGCGTGGGTGGGAAGAGACTAGGATCTAAAAGACTGCCAGATATTTTAAAGGCCCTGCACTATTCCTGCAGTGTGTCTGAGAGCCCTGGCCAGCCTCTTCCATGGCAGGGAGGTACCAGTAAGCAGGCATCCTCTCTGAATCACAGCTGCTCTGCCACTCCACCTCTAATTGTTATGATACCTGCTTTCCTTCATAATCTCATCTGAAGCTGACTTTGCCTTCTTGGCTGACATCCTGCCCGACCTCCTAGCCCCTTGACTTCTTTCCCTCACCCCCCTTGACTCACAAACCCAGAGCAACACTCCCACTCACTGAAAGAGCCTTGCTTCTGTTTTCCCAAAACACTGGTCCTCCTCTGTTCGGTTTGAGCACCGCTTTCTCTCTCACCTCTCCACTTCTTTCAACAAAGCATATTTACCCTCTGCCCCTTGCCTCACCCTGCCCTCTTGAGACCTCCAATCCATTAATGTCTATCACTTTTTTGTCACTCTTGGCATCCTCTCCCTGCTCTCTGTTCTCTTAAGTGACCTCAGCTATTGCTTCTCTCCACTTCAGTCTTTACTTGATCCTCAGCTCTTTCTTCGGTGCCTCATCAGAAAATCTGCCCCATGAACCCACTCAGGCCAGCTTCATGACAGCAGCTATCACCACATTGTGCTTGTCATCTTCCCTATTTGTTTTGCATCTTCTTCCCGCTATGTCCCTGGCCATGACTTAAATTCAGAAAACACTTTCCTTAAACTGTCCTGTCACCTCTCTCTCCTTCAGATCCTTTTCTGAAATCTCCCTATGTTTTGAGACAAGAAACATTTGGGATAGCAAACATACGTTGTTCTTCTAAGCATCTTCACGTGTTTCATTCTTCCATGCCGTTTGTTATCTGTCAACGGTTTTGGTATGTTCCTTCATACTTCAGTAATATATTCTTGCTAAAAACACGAAAATGTAACAGTGCATGGATACATCCAGACAAGAAAGCTGAACTCTTTTCTTGCTGTCTGAACAGGAGGAAGATGCTATACGTCATTCTTTCTAGGAAACAGAGTCTCCCCAGTTTGCTAATTTATCTATCAGCCTGACCACATACAGCTGCTATTGGTGGGAATCTAACGCTGTTTTTCCTCTAAATTTACCCCAAGCTGTAATTTCTGTAAATACCTTCTGTGCCGTGCTGGTTTTGGCTGGGCTAGAGTTAACTGTCTTCAAAGTGGGAAGATGGGGCTAAGTTTTGGATTTGTGCTGAACACAGTGTTGATAATATAGAGATGTTTCTGTTATTGCTGAGCAGGGCTTACACAGAGCCAAGATGTTTTCATACTGCCATGTTTGTGAGGAAGTTAGGGGTGCACTGGAGGCTGGGAGGAAACACAGCTGGAACAGGTGACCCCAGCTGACCAAAGAGATATTCCAGACCATACAACATCATGCTCAGAATATAAAGTGGTGAGAAGAAGGAGGATGGGGCAACACTTGGAGGGATGGCATTTGTCTTCCCAAGTAACTGTTCCATGTGATGGGGCTCTGCTCTGCTGGAGATGGCTGAACACCTGCCTGCCCATGGCAAGCAGTGAATTAATTTCTTGTTTCGCCTTGCTTGTGTGCACTGCTTTTTCTTTCCCTATTAAAATGTCTTTATCTCAGCCCACAAGTTTTTGACCTTTTACCCTTTTGATTCTCTTCCCCATCCTTCTGGTGGAGGAGTGAGCAAGTGGCTGCGTGAGGCTTGGCTGCTGGCTGGGGTTAAACCACAACATATGCCTTGCACTGTTTTGCTCAAAAATATGTTTAAAAGGCTCTACGTTGTCCTTTCCACATTAGCAAGTCAATACTGCCAGCAGCTGATTCCTGAAGAAGGAAGGCACAGTAGAGAAGCACTCTCTATCACATCACCAGTTGGTTATTGTTATAATATCCTTGAAACATTACCAAATTTGCTAACAGTGATTAGCAGTGAGTCCTGGAAAAAAATACAATTTTCTCTGCTCATAATAGGTTTATTCAGAATCACAGCAGCAGCCTGGAAAGGGTTAATGGAGGCTTGTCTACCTCTGAGAACTGTTGCTGCAGCCCAGGCTGGATGGGGCAACAGGTAGAAGGCAGGAGGGTGCTCCAGTCCAGTTCCTCCGAGATGTAACCCTATCACAGGACAACCTGCACAGGGCAGGCACAGGGCTGCAGTGTGGGGGCCCACCTCTCATCCTCACTGTAGCTGGCTCCAAACACTCTTGTCATTCATTCTTCGTATTCAGCACCGCTTGTAGTTTATTTTTATTCTACTGTATTTTTCATGACACAACTTCTCTGACTCCTTACTGTAGAAACTCTTCTTATTTATTAGCTTAGGTTGAGTTTAATGTATCTCAAATACTTCTACCAAGCACTTAAGGTATCTATTTCTTGCTCCTTTTTCTGGGGTTTACATCAATTACATTTTATGTACCCTTAAACATTATCGATTTTTTTCAGAACCCTGAGTTTTTTGATTGCTGTTTTCTAGAGAGCTGTCTTTAAGTTTTAACCTGGAACTCCTTCAGGAGCTAATTATTTTTTTCTTCTAAAAGAAACACCGTCCACAAATCTTTACAGCAAAGCAAGAGCATTCCTTCTAGAAAGAGTCTTAGTAGCTGAACTTCAGTTTCAGTATTTAGCTGAAATTTAGCTGAGTTAGCATAAAAATAAATAATATAAAATTAAATTATATTTTTGATGCAATCAAAAATTTGAAAATAATCCTTGCTTTCTACTACTGGAGCTGGAAAAGTGAATAGTTAGAAATAATGCTGATTATAAGGACTGCAGAATAAGCTGTAGAGCTCCACAAGGAAGTCTTGATTAAAGACAGCATTAAGCTCCAAGGGAAATGGAGACTTGGAAAAATCTTTCAAAACTTGTAACTTGAGAATGTTTGCCTTTATGGAAGGGAAGGAAGAGATGGATGATGCTTGAACTATGCCTGAAATAAAAGTGCCTTTACCCTTTCCTCATGATTAAAGCTTTTAAAATTTTCCTGAAATACTGTGATTGTGCTTAAATATATATTTGCTTTTGAAACCTGACTAGTTTCAGGAGATTCCCTGTCTTAATTATAGAAGATTTGTGCTCAGTTTCTCATGTCACACCCCTGTATTATAAAAAAAAAGAAAGCTGGAGCAAATCTTGCTAACCTCTTAACCCAGGAATTGAAGAAATCTCTCTAGCTAGTAAAATGGTTAAAAAACCCCAAGAGAAACTAGTTTGAAAATGAGGAGGATTAAATATTTCCACTTTCAAGGCCACTCCTCATGAAGTTGTTGGTCCAGCTCTTCCCTCTTTGAGGCTTCATTCTAGCTGTGGCCCTGGTTGTTGAATTGTTGCACCTGCTTTTCTTTTTGATGCACAATGAGTTGGAGCACTGGAAATAACTATGAGAGTACGGAAGATCATGGAAGGCTCCAGGCTTCACACCCAGGAGGGCAGTAAGGATCTGCTGTTGGATGTGTCCCAGCCTAGACCATAGCGGCTTCTCTTTGAGTGAGCCAAGCCTCCTCACGGCCCTAAGAGGAGAGCACCTCCTGCTCCCTCCTGCCTGCCAAGCAAGGGCAAGGACAAAAAAAGTGCACTGGAGCAAAAACAGAAGTCCCCGAGTATTGACTGTAAGAAACACAGACTGTAAGTCTCCACTCTCTCGATTAGTAGTCTTAAAAAAAAATCAAAACACAATATAAACAGAAAAAACCCTCTAGCCTAGTGCAAGCTCTGCTTATTTGTGTTTCATATTTGGAGACAATCAAAAAAAGAAGTTATATTGAGGTGCCAGTGAGTGGCAGCTTAACTGAAATAATCGTAGTAGTCCAGACAAAGACAGTAGTGCTTAGGCTTTGATCAGCACCTTTTAATCTCTCCTATGATAAATTAAAAAGGTTTGTCTTCATCTCCAGCTACTGGAGTTGGATTCAGTCTGGTGCCCAGATGACTCAAGTCTGGTGTCCTGTCAACTCTAAGGAAGTTTGGCTCCAGGACTACTTTGCTGTTACAGTCTAGGGCGTAGAAAAACAATACAGACTTTGGATACATTTCATTTTGATCTCTGGAGAACCAACAGACTAGTCATGACTGTGAATGTGGCCAGTTTGTAGGAAAATTGTCCCACATGCTGATTGTATATCTGATGTCCAAATCTACTCTGTGGATCAAAGGGATATCTGCAAGGAAACAAGAAAGGAAGTAAATCTGAAAACAGCCCTAAAACTTGTACACAACATCTGAAAGGATTTGGCCCCCTTATGAACTGCTGACAGTTTTGCCACTGCAATCTGTGAGAGCCATCAGAAATAGTGGAGGAAAGCAGAAGTCTAAGACCAAAGCAGAAAAGACTTTGCCTAAATCTAATGAACTGAAAAGGGAAAGATTTCATTTCCACAAGCACATCTGCACGATGTGAATTGAGCATGCCAAAGACTGAACACAATGGCACATACTGAGGGAAGACAGAGAAACTAATTGGCAGATTGTCACTGTTACGTCCGAGACGCATGAAGAAAACAACACAGAGTCCAGGCTCATGAACAAGTGGAAGCCGAAGCTTTTCTTTAATAATTTTCTGACTACTATATAGGATAGATCGCAAAAAGTGTGTTGAGTGGCAATAGGTAATTGGTTCCTCGGCCATCCACCCCTTGAGAGGATTGGCCAAGTCCTAAGATACCTATTCCAAAATATTTTCAAAGTCAAAGCCATAACAATCTTGCAAAACAACTTGCGAGTGCAAGAAGTTTATGAAACTGTGACCTTGTTTAAAATAGTTTACATAGGAAAGACAGTCTGTTCACAGAATATTGAGAAAAGGCTGAAGAATTTCTCTGCTTCTAGCTTTTTAGCACCTACAGCAGATGACCAATTTCTCTTAAAAGTAATTTTAGTGATACTGGTACACCTATACTTGAGTGACTTTGCTCCCAAATAACAATCAAATTTGGTAACAATTATTAAAATAAAAGTAGCTTCACAGGACCTCTTTTGTGAAGTCATTGCAAACAGTGAATGGAGAATAGCAAAGCCTCACTTAGCAGTTCTGACAGGTTGGGTAGGGAAAAATAAATCATTTGTCTGTGGCCAAATTACAAGAGAAATCATGTATATTTGGCCATTTCTCAACAAAATGTGGCGGAAAGCAGTAACATGAATATTCTTCAGAAACTTTTTTTTTTTAACATTTCTAGGAGGGGATGGAAACCAGTTCAGCAGGCATTGACTCCCACTCTTATGACTGTAGACTTCCTAAATTATTTTCTTCTGGTCTATAAGTGGCTGTATGGCATAGGTTTACTCACATTCTCTCTCAAAGTCATGTCGAATTGATCTGATTTCCTCTTAGGTACAGAAAATACACCCCATAAGAGGAACAACCATTTAACCTTACTTTGCCTTTACTAAAGTGTTTGACATTCTCAAGGGCATAAATGTCATTGATTTAAGATGATGTTTTGAACAAATGGGGGCAAAACTGTGCTCAGAGAATGATGATCCGTTCCCTGTCAGATGGAGGAATATGTAAAGCACAGCTGAGATTTGAGATGAGTCCTGTTCTGCTTGATGGCTTTCATTGCTAATGGTAGGCAGCTACACGATGGAGTACAGAGAGTCCTTACTGCAATGACAGCAAGCCAGAAAGGAGGAGCAAACACTTCAGAGACGAGCTTTGGAGTCTAAATGATCTGGATGAATTGACAGCATGGTCTGGAGGAAGCAGGATTTTTTCAGCAGGGGCAAGGAACAAGACAAGCTCAGCACCAGGAACTACAGCTGCTGGAACAGGGAGAGCAGAACAGGGTAGGTAGCAGTGCACTGAGGGACTCGTACTCCATGGTTTGTGTGGCCCCTGGGCAGCTGAGCTCCAAAAGTGTCAGGTCTCTAACCCCATGGTTACTTGTGAGTGTTGTACCTGCTTTGGGCTGATTTCTCAGGAGAACTTAGGGACCCAGCTTCAGCTGAAATCAGTGAGAGTTTTACTCGTAAATACTTTTTAAGTATCTGAATCCCTGTTCCTCATCTGTAAAATGCAGAAGATAATATTTCCCTCCCTCACAAGTGTGCTTTTAGCATAAATACATTAGAGATTGTAAAGAATTAAGATGCTCCAGTAATGGGGATCATATAAGTGCTTCAGATAAAGCTGTTTCTCTTTCCTCCTTGCACCTCTCTAAATGGCAAATTAGACTAAAATTAATCCAATATAGCTTTCTCATCCTTATAGTATTTTTATTCAGGCATTTACATGCTTTACAATGCTGGGGTTTGGCACTTCTCTCCTTTAGGGCATGGCACGGAGAAGCACTGTCTGAGAGTTGTGGATAAGATGGGACAGAAAATCTGAGCATGTGGATACCGAAAATGTCTCTTGGCAGCAAAAATAATTGGAGAACTCCCAGAACTTTCTCTTCTTGCATTTGACAGTCTTTTTTTCCTTATGACTTCATAATAGAGTATCTCAAGTTGGAAAGGACCCATAAGGATCGTTGAGTACAGCTCCCAGCTTGTGATAAATAATCCAAAGTGGGATTCCCCCTCCCAAATTGGTTCAAATTAAATCTCTAATAGCCAACATTTGGAAGTATGCACTTATAAGTGTTTTTGGTTAAAGCCTTGCTATTTGCCAGCCTTGCCTTAGGCTTCAGGACATACAGGACTATACAGATGTATATGTCTTCATGGATTATACAGTGAAATGAAGCAGCTCCATGTGTGGTTCTTCAGGAGGATTTGAACCAGCAGAAGACACTCAATTATCAAGTGAGGAAACCAAAGATGGATGGAGGGAAAATCTGCCTTAAGTATGTCCAGAATGGTCCCAGATAAATATTCAAGAAATGAAAGAACCCATGCAAAACCAAGAGAAAGGGCTATTAGAAGAGAAGCCCAAGCTCATCTCCCCTTCTTTTGGTAGCAGAAGAGTAGGAAGCTGAACTTGAACATTTTGAAGTATACTTTGAATTATGGGACAGTCCACATTTTGATCCAAGTATCAGTTCCCCAGCTGCTGAGGAGGGATGTAGGATAATGACAATTAGTATAAAACAGCACTGTCAATTTTTGGTAGGGGATTTGCATAGTAGCAAACAAAAATGCTTTTACTACTTACATATCTTCTGTTTGAGACAGTTCACATCAGAAGCAAGGTGACCAGTGGTGATTAACAGTAGTGCTGCTGAAGTCCCGATCTGCTGGCTCTTCCTATTCCACTCAGGAGAAAGAGGTCAGACTGAACAAACGAGAGGTTTTATGTGCAGTCTATTTTCAGCAAACGCAATGGCTGGCTGTTCTTGAATCTGGAACCAGAGGAACCAAAGGGAAAGCATGAGGGAGGGAGAAAAAGGAAGTCATGTCTGTCTGTTGCACGACTGAAGTGGTGTTGCCTGTAACACTCAGGCAGGAACCAAGGTGTGTGCTGGACAGAGAAGTAAATATTTGTGGCGCTTTGGTTTTCAGGAGGGCTAAGAACCGAGACTTTACAAATCAGGTGGAAGAATCAGGTTGCTTTGATGTGGAAGTAGTTCTGGTCTGTAGTGGGACTTGTGTTTTGTAATTTCCAAAAGCAGCTTTAATAACTATATGTTTTAGGGTGGCCTATGGAGAAAATTATCCTCAGGATTTTAATATTCGAGGAGAGTCATGCCTGTGAAGGCCCTTCAAATGTGCTGGGTCTGCTAGGGCAGTTTCTGCTCCTGTGACTGGGCTCACTGTTAACACAGCAGCAGGCAGAAATTCAGGCAGAGTGTTCAAGGGCTTTATCTTGTTACTCTACCACACTGTGATCCTGTACCTCTGAAGTCTCTTTGAGTTCAGTGGCAGCAGATACAGCAGCCACAAGTGACCAAGCATCAGACCACCAGACAGAAGTAACCAACCAAAGGTTTTAGGGTTTGCCCATGCTGGCAGGATATATGAATAGCAAAGCATTGCTCATGTGCAATTTTAAGTTGTTTGTGACCAGATGTGCTTCTAGCACTGCATAGTGCAACTGAGGCTGCAGCCTTCTGGGAGAGCACTCAAATTCCTTGTTTTTATAAATCCAAGCCCAATTACTATGACCTGGGGCCATAGCATGTTCACTTCATCGAGAATTCAGGCAGGGCTTTGCAAGAAACACCTGCATGGCTTTTCCAAGTGGTTGCCAGAGTATACAGTGGTCGTCAGCAATTAAAAGATCAGGGAGATAAAGGGCAGGGAGGACTGCAAATTATTCATAACTTTAAATGTGTTTTAGAGGCAGAAATGTAGTTTTTCAACACATAGCACCATTGATCATGAGTGTCAGGAATGCTCAGGGTATTACAAACCAATGTATCAGGTTGTGTTTTCTTTAATAAGTCTGTGCAAGGAATGGGAGATAAGAGGGTTAATAAAAAAGATTGGAAACATCTTAGGAGCTACGTATATTTTCTGAAGGAAGCTTAGAGAACTTCCCTCACGGAATTTAACTTCTCATTTGATAAATGTTTCTTCCTCAAATGCAATTTTTGTGTCATCCTTTTTTTGAGGCTGGAACATGTCTGTGACTGTTTGCGAAGGCTCTTTATGCTTTCTCACTATACAATTGTGAAATGTCCCAATGCGCTTTGATTTGCATTATTTCTTTTCTGTCTTTCTTCTCATCCCAATTTTCAGATCCCTTTTGTCCTGAGAAATTAAATAATTTTCTTTTTCTGGCAGCAAAGTGCCTTGTTGGAGTAAAGATGTTTTTTTCAGCTGCGTCCTCTTTTGCCAGCCCCAGGCCAGACTCCCTGACAGGTCACCCTGTGATGGCACCAGAGTCCTCTTGGGAGCAGTGGGAGCGCTGCTATTCATGGCAGTGCCAGGGAGGGGATGCCAGGCAGGGCCAGCTGGCCCCCTTGGTGCCCCCAAGGCAGCCTGGGCTACGCCACACGCAGAGTGCCTACGTCAGGAGGCACAAGGCAGCCAGCAAAGAGCCCACAAAGCAGAAAGGCAGGCTCCTGCTGCCAAATACCATGTCCTTATGTGCTGCATGCCACATCAGACACCCTGCAGCAAGGGTTCATTATTCAGCCTCTTCCTTGCCCTGCCGCATCAGCAGGAGGTTTGCCGCCAGGGCTGGTGGCCCCTACACCACACCAGGACCCAGAGCCCAGCCCCGGCTGAGGTGAGGGCTCGCTCTCCCACTCTGCAGTGGGCAGGGAGGTACCTCGATGTACAGGGAGGCTCTGTGACCCTCCATGTTTTGAAGGGAGGCAACAGAGCTCCAGGAGCAGCCGTAAGGGGGGCAGCAGGCAGGCCAGCAGAACAGAGGTGTCCTGTGGCTCCTGTGGTGCCACATTGCCATGCACGAGCTGTCTCCCCACCCTCACCCAGACATGGCCATGCTGGACAAGCCACAGCCCCTCCTGGGTTCCGTGAGTCACTCCCCGCCTGCAGACTTGCTGTCGTGCTACGTGTTTGGTTGTAGAGCCTGTGACTTATGGGTGAGTCAGGGCTAGATGCTCCTGTTTTCTCTTGCCCCAAAACACAAGGTCTGGTGAGCAGCAAAGTGCCTGGAGCTGTCTGAAATCTCAATGATACCAAGTTGTGTGGGAGTGTTGATCTGCTGGAGAGTAGGAAGGCTCTGCAGAGGGATCTGGACAGGTTGGATTGATGACTGAGGCCAACGGTATGAGGTTCAACACAGGGAAGTGCTGGGTCTTGCCCTTTGGTCACAACAACCCCAGGTAGTGCTACAGACTGGGGAAGAGTGTCTGGAAAGCTGCCTGGTGCAAAAGGACCTGGGAGCGCTGGTCAACAGCAGCTGAACATGAGCCAGCTGTACCCAGGCGACCAAGAAGGCCAATGGCATCCTGGCTGGTATCAGCAGTAGTGTGGCCAGCAGGACCAGGGCAGTGATTGTCCCCCCGTACTGTGCACTGGTGAGGCCACACCTCAAATCCTGTGTTCAGTTCTGGGCCTCTCAGAACAAGAAGGAGACTGAGAGGCTGGAGTGTGTCCAGAGAAGGGCAGTGGAGCTGCTGAAGGGTGTAGAGAGTAACTTACCTGAGGAGCAGCTGAGGGAGTTAGAGTTGTTCAGGCTGGAGAAAAGGAGGCTCAGGGGAGACCTTATTGTTCTCTACAACTNGCCCTCTACAACTACCTGAGACTGGGGCCAGGTGGGGATTGGTCTCTTCTCCCAGGCAACCAGTGACAGGATGAGAACAAATGGAACCACGCTGCACCAGAGGAGGTTCAAGTTTGATAGCAGGAAGAATCTCTTCATGGAAAGGGTTGTTAAACATTGGAATGGATTGTTCGGAGACATGATGGAGTCACCATCTCTGGACATGTTCAAAGAAACAACTGCATGTGTCACGTAGTGCTCGGGTCTAGATGACATGATGGTGATCAGGCAAAGGTTGCACTCAATGATTTTGGAGATCTTTTCCAACCTAAATGATTCTGTGATTCTGTGAATGTGCCCTGCAGGTTTAAGGCAGGGGTGCAGATGAGGGCACTTCAGCATGAGGGTGGTTTGTTGGGACTATACTTGGAGAGAATGTAATGGACAGTGAGAGAAGATTGGTGGCTCCTGTTTTTCATACAGAGTGGGAACTGGGCTAAAAACAAGGTGAATGGAAGGCAGAGGACAAGCAGTGCTCATCCTAAATGCTGCCAGGCTTCCCAAACCTACTGCGTGTGGTCTGTCTGTGGCTCTTTTGGCTCGTCCTCTTCAGATGAGCGTAAGCCCTGTTCTCTGAAAAGATGTAGCAGGCTTCCCCAGCTCTTGCCTTCCTGAAGCCCCTTGCTTTGAAACCTGACCCATGTGCAGCTCTCAGTAAGGACCATTCCACCAGGGAGGCTGTTACCTGGTGTAAGGGTAATGCCTTAAGACCCTGGCGAACGTCCCATTCTGGAGCACCTGGATTGCTTCGCTAGCAGCGCACCTGCCCGCATGGCCCATGGAATGTGCTCGCTGCTGCATTAAGAAAGCCCACAGCAGAACACTTGCCAGATCCTTTTGGACTTTGTTTCTCCCAGTGCTGTGCTGTTCACGTGTGTTTTGTGCCACACCAGTGGCGTTGTCTCCACTGACGGGCACGACCTGTGGTACAATGCAATCCTGTGGCAAATCCTAGGACAGCAGGTCACCAAAAATGTTGCTTTTAAAATGTAATGTACAGAAAGCAGGAGAGCCTGTCATAGGCAGCATGGTTTCCCTCTCTGTGAGTTATTCCAGGAGAAGATTAGTGCCTCTTGCTTCTTCCAGTGCCTTGCCAGTCTTCCAGTCCTTCCACAAGAAGAAGAAACACAGTATGGGGATGGGATGCCACTGCTATGAGTGGACTGCTGTTGCTGCACAGTCAGGCTGCATCTGGGGAAAGGGAGCACTGCCTGTTCGTTGTGCTCTAAGACTGGAGAGTATGTGTGTCCCCTTCACGCAAACCCTGACAAGCTGGGTGGTCTCAGTGGAGACTTTTAACCTCTCTGCACTTCTGCTTCCCTTGTGTATAAAATGGGGACAGTAATAATTAACTCTTTCACAGAGGTACCGTGCTTTCATGCCCATAGAGTGCTTTGAAAGGGTAAAATACTTAGCACTATTGTAGCTTTTCAAATTTCAGCTGTATCTCATTGCAAGTATAACAGAGAGTGATATATTGGTTTAAAAACATATTTGAAACTCTTGGTAATTAGGAAGTCAGGCAGTGGCAATTAATGCTCTCAGACATGGTGTTACTGCTCTTCTCCAAACTATAGCTCATTTAAAATGCCAGCCCTATAATTTATTAGCAATATTTAATACCTCAGTGACCATAAACCTCAGTGTTTTATTACCACTGATTAGCATATGTTTGATGTTCTGCCCAGTGTTACACAATCCAAAACAAATTACTCTCAGGAAGCTGGATATTATATAAATACAGAAAAGCAATAAATAATGCATTGAAGAAACAATTTTCTGTGGGTTCTAACATGCCACAATCTTTTCAAATGACTTAGAAATCTTAGGCAGTTTCTCAGTTCTCCAGGACTGTTTGCACCAAAGAACACACTTCACACCATGCTGGCTACTACCCCTGCTGCAAGTTCACTGGTGATTCCTGGAACCTTGTCAGCCTCTGACACTATAGTCTGATCATGCCTTACCAGAGAAAACCTGGAATTGCTTGGTCAGAGTGTCCTCAGTTATGGTAGTCTCCTCCTTAATAAGCTACAGATGTGAGAGAAACAGAAAGGCTCTTTCATATTTCAGGATGCTTTTTTCCCTTCTCTCAATCTGGTGTGAAGAAAAAGAAGAAGAACTATACAAACACTTGAGCCCCTTTAAGGCACAGCTTGGGCAAGAATAAGGGGTGAGGAGAGGGGAAGCTGATGGACTTAGGGAACACAAACTGCCTAGGATCAGGTTATTGTCAGCTGGGCTTGATGGTGCAGCTGTGATAGATACCTGTTGAAAATCACAATATCTGGTTAGATTTTCATTGACAATGCCCAAAACTCTGCAAATATCCATGGTTTCAGAGGTTCCAGTTAGAACTAAGAAGCCCAAATGAGATAGGTCCAATTATGTAGCTGATTTATACCTGAACAACCCCACAGCTTATTTTCCTGAGGACCTGCAGTTCCACCTCTCCCAAGACCAGAGTTCATATGAAGAGCTAGTAGATGTATGCGGCAAAAGCCCAGACTCAGGCCAGTAGTGTCTTCATTCAGTAGTGCAGGCCTCGGCTTCCTCTTCCATTTTAAAGAGCTAGATGCTGCAAATTGTAGAAAATGAGGATTTTACCTTTGTTTAAAGTCATATTTTCGCTGGGAGAAGGGGGATAAAATTGTTTCAACCAACTTGCCATATTTGTTTTAGGAGAACAAGAAAGTCAATATTGCATTTGAGAAAAATTGTTCTTCCCGTGGCAGTACAGATTTGTGCTGAAGAGCCTTTGCAATGGACCGGGCAGATACTGCCCAGACACAAAATAAAATACTGCTTGCTATCCTGAGGAACTTGCTGTTTGAGTCTGTGATGCAGAAGTGGGAAACAGGGAAGAAGAAACAGTAAGATAAAGACCAAGTTTCTGGCTGCCGTAATCCAGCCCTGGCTCCATCACGGTGAAGAGATTAATGGCTCCTTTCACACTTCTGCTCAGCCATACAGTATTAAGAACCTCAAAAAATGTACTCAAAACCTCAACCTCAAAAATGCACTGACTGCACACCCTCCCTTTTCCTTAAAACTTTCTCTTGCCCCCAACATGTTCCAGTGACAGGAGGTTTTAGTCATTTAGCCAGGCTGGGTCAATAGTGGATGTTTTGTTTCAGTGGCTGACTTAAAATTGGGTTAGGCCAAACAAAATGGTTTATTTTCTTTCTATTGGTGTAACACCAATATGAGAAAATTCCTGGTAGAGTCAATGTTGAAGGTTTCATTTATCTTCAAACAAAAAGATTTATTTCAGGTTTTGACTTTTTAGCTTTCTTTCCTACTCTTACATAGGACAACCTTTAAATGAAAATGGCATTGCACAATAACAATTGAAAAATCCGTTTTAAAAATTTTGAAAAAAACATTTTCAGCATCTTTGAAATTGAAGCTTCTCACGTTTTGTTCTCTGGCTCTTGAACAAAACACAATTGTTGAAGAACTTACCAAGAGATGTTTTTGTTGTCTGTCTATCCATAAGCCATCTAATAAACCATTTCCAGGACCAGACCTAGCACTCCCCTCTTCAAGGAGTTTTCTGTCAATTCAATAGATGAGATCAAAAAATAAAGTTTTTGAAACTGTCTTGCAGGCGATTTACTCTACATCCTAAAGTTTTCACTTCTTTCTTCTTCCTCTAGCAATATAAAACAGTTTTGTCTTGGCACCAGGGAGAAGGGATAAACTTCTGTCTTGCTGTGTACAAACTAGAGACCGGGTGCGGCAGATTCTGTATGTAAAACTTAACACTCCCACAAATGTAGGCAATTTCAGCCCACTTTTTTACACTCCTGGAGAGTATATTCGGAAGCTGAGAAAAGCTAGGAGGTTTTACTGGAGCCGGTGCTAAGGTAGAGGACATCCAGTTCTTTCTCTGGCTCACCCCTACCCTGAGAGATTGCTCTCTCTAAAACTCCTCTCATGAACATCTGCTAATTTCTCTTAGAAATACCAAGAATAAGGTTGTGAAAACACCAATTAAAAATTCACAAAGAATTGCTAGTGACTTGTTTAGCATTTTCTGAAGCAGATGAGAGATTTGGGCGCCAAAAGATAAAAGGATTTTGACACTGTGATTTATATGTTAAGGAGCCTCCCCCCTCCCCCATTCGCTTTTTATTTTTTAAACTCCCCTTAGTCCTACTGCCCTGCAGCATTCGTTTTGAGAGAGGCTGAAGCAACTTTTTACTTTCTCGTGACTGCATGTCAGTGCCTGTTCCTTAATTCTACATCTGACTTAAGTGCATTCAGGTGACTCATAACTTTGGGCTTAGGTTTTTTTCTCTTTCTTCATTTATCAACAACAACAATAACATTATGTGGGAAGATTTTTTTTTCTTTCCTATTCTACTAAATTGGAAAGCCATGTGAGTAGTCCTGATATGAGCAAATAATAAAATACTAGACAAGATGGCGAGAGGAAATGAGATTGCACTTTTGTAATAGTTTGGTGATGAGTTAAGCTCCTTCCTGCTGTTATCTGGATTTATACTCATCCATGTAGACTACACATACTGTCAGGCTATACTGAAATGATTTATTTTTCTTCTGTTCCTCTGCCATGGCACAGAACTCTATGTTCTTGTCAGTCTTGATGCCTGAGACTAGGGCACCCAAATTACAGATTTTGTGCCATGACAAATCATAGCATCATAGAATGGCTTGGGTTGGAAGGGACCTTAAGGATCATTTAGTTCCAACTCTGCTGCTGTGGGTCTTTCACTCGACCAGCTCCACTCAACCTGGCCTTGAATATTCCCAGGGATGGGGCATCCACAACTTCCCTGGCCAACCTGTTACAGTGTCTCACAACCTTCGGAGTGAAGTATTTTTACCTAATATATAATCTAAACCTACCTTCTTTCAGTTTGAAGCCATTCCCCCTTGCCCTGACACTACACGGCACTGCAAAAAGTTCCTCTTCATCTTTCTTGCAGGCTCCCTTCAGGAAAGCTGCAATTAGGTCACCCCTAAGCCTTCTCTTTTCCAGGCTGAACAAACCTATGAATGGACCACGAGAATTCACTCAGCCACAGGTGTGCGCTGGGGCTTTTGGGAAAGGGAGCAGTAGGGACAAACTGCAGGAGCTGCTCTTGTTCACATGATCTACACTGTTCTACCTGTAGGGGTGGGTTACTGCAACTTATCTGTGGAAACTGCACATACAACTTGTGAGAAGCAGGAGATCCTGTGATATCTTGTACACTTTCCTTATCTCAGGAGCAGGCATGGCTGGATCTTACTGAGATGTTTGTGGCAGACAGGAGCTATCATTTACTCTTTTTCTCTATGGTGTTAAGCTGAAAGGGTCCAGCTGAGGTCACAATACGCTGCTGTAGCATGAGTATAGAGTACAAAGCTGTCATCAGCTTCTAAGACAGTAAGCAGGGCAGCTCCTGTTTTTGTGGGACCTGGAAAAATTCACTTTTGCAAGGAAACATATACGTCTAGATTCACAAGGTATGTTGTTGCCACTATTGCAGGAAGCATCCATTTTCACCAACCAGCATGTTCAAACAGCAAAGCCGAACTGAGCTTCCGTCAAAACTTGAATCGAATGTTTTCACGATAACTTGGAAAACGACAGTTTGTCTTTCTCACTGTTTCTATACTGTAGATAAGTCTATGTCTATCTCTACTCTTGTTTGCTTGGATAGATACAGGTGTCCAGGAGCTCAGCAACATTCACTTATTAACAGTACCTAAGCTACTGATTGAAATTGTTATTCAAAGTATGGGGAAAGGAATACTTAACAAAGATTAATGCTCACTTCAGTCAGTTATACTTAATGCAGGATGTGCATATGTTTGGAAGGGAGCAGAAAACAGCGAGGTTTGTGCCACACCTTTTTCCTTTCTTGTCTCAAAGCTGCTTTGTGCCCAATCACACCAACAATAAGGATGCCTTTTGCTCATGCTCTGTATATTACTGGCTGCTGAAACCTTTTGGTTTTCTGTGTCACATGTCCTAGGCTGGAAGAGTGACTGAGAAATGTGTCAAATGAAATGTATGGTAACCTTCTGAAGTCAGTGTTTGGCTAGTGATGTTCCTAGATATCAGAGTAGGGGTATGTATTCCAGAAAAGTGTCAGCTGCACATGCTGGGTGGCTGTAGTATTTTTTAAGTATCTGTTGATGTTGGCTACTGTCAAAGTTAAGCCACTAGTGAATGTTTATGCTGTTCTTATGTGTGTATATGTACGTGCATAAATAGCAGATGCCTGCTGGCTAACTTGCTAAAGGCTTTTTCTAAAACGCAATACAGAACAGGAATAATGCCTGGCTTCTGATCAGGAGCTGCCCGCTCCAAGGCCCTCTGCCAGGTATGGTTTTCACTCTGGGGCTCCATGTAGAGGTTTACCTTGGTACTCTACTACTCTACTCAGCTGTGATGCTACTGCTTCAAAGAGGTCTCGAGAGGGCCCCAGGCCTGGCCTGAGCTGGGAGCAAACCTTCTTGGCCTGTGGAAGGCTAAACAAAGTCAAATGTCTTCCTGTTTCAGTTATTCAAGGTAAAAGCTGTATGTGGGTTGCCTTTGATGCACAATAGTAAAAAGGCTACTGTTTGTTTTTGCGCCTGCTTACAGAGATCCCACTGATGGTTTGCCTGCCATCCTCCACCCAGGTGAGTCATGTGGGAAGTCACTTGGGAAAGTCAGAAGCAAACCAGGTGCAGACATTATCTGGTTTTGGTATCTCTTATGTACAAATATAAACAGAAGGAGGTTCTCCTCGAGTGATGCTGGAGAGCAAGTTGGCTTTGAACTGTCTGCCCTGTTCATTCCAAATATGTCTTGGCAGTATTGTTAAGGATGGATTTTGTGTGAACCTTATGCCATATTCTGTACATAACATGGCTTTCCAGAAGTCTCTTCTTACAGTCAGTGGGCTGCAGGCTATGTCACCTCCCAGGTGCATTGCTTAATGTTAATCTTATGAAATGCAAAGTTCACATATGCTTGACACATCCCTATGTGCAAAAAAAAATCACACCCTGAATCCAAACAAATACCTGGAAATAGCGGCAAATATAAGTTAATTTGTCATCTGCAGCCCCAGTGCAATTACAGCACACAAGTCAGACAGAATGAAAATAACCCTGAAGTCCCAACCACCAGGGAATCCTGAACTCAAGCCAAGTCCCCTTCCTGTGCCTGCTTTCATTGTGTGTGTTCAAGTATAAGACTGAGCATTGTGAAAAGACCTTCTTAGAGACAAACATGCAGGGTCTTTTTTTTCAAACCCCAGCCACAGTCTGGCAAAATGTCATACTTCAGGGAGCTTCAGCCGCTCTCTGGTATTGCCATCTTTCATGGGACTTTTAAAGGAAGACCTTTTGATCCCATTTTGTAGAACAGATAAGCAACTATTCAGTCTCATCTGCCTTCCGTTAGCAGATAGATCGCTCATATCTGTCCTGTATTTTGCAGCCATTCTATGCAGCGTATTTCAAACTAGATCGTACAATATGAAATTCAGGAAGGCAGAGTACCATATTTCCATTTTTGTAGTAACTGCCAAAATTTTTAACAAGGGGCTTCCTCAAGAGACTTCCAGACTTAGTCTGGGATAAAGCTTGTGGGTAGAATGTCTGTCTTCCTATGGAGAAGGAGGGGTTTGGGCAATGTACTAATCTGTTTTTCCGTTCAAAATAAATGCTGCTTCATAACCCAATCAAGGAAATAAATAATGCCACCCAGCAAATAAACTTTGCTGGAAAGGTTCCCGCTCTGCTTTTGGAAGTTGGTTGAGTTTGTTAGTGCCAGAGTGCTTGGTTTGCCTAAGTCAATATGGCACCCAGAGAGACATCAGGAAATGAGAGGCGGCTTCTTGTCACTGAGTACAAACTGGCCTATTGCAGAAGGATATTTCAGTAGCCCTTTTGTGATTCCCTGGGCTAAATCTCTTCTGACATAGGCGACTAAACAACTTCAGAAAGGAGGTAACCATCAGCAGTGTAGAGGAAGTTCCCCACTGATTTTTGGGCAAATCGTTCCTGTACTTTCCATTTATCGTGTAGCTGAGATCTTCTTCACAGCAGTATATTTTCAATGCAGAGAACCATTTTAAGCTTATTTTATCACTCTCTTTTTTCCCCCAAGGACACATATCCATAAGTGCCTACCTTCACTTGTGAGGTTACAAAACGAATATGAGGGTAGATTTTGCCCACTGAGTCAAAGTGGTCGCATTATCCCTACTCATTAGTGAGGTAAGCCATTGTTAATGCCTGCAGAAGCTTTCCAAGCTCAATTAAGTTGTAGCACTGTAAAACAAGTGTTTGCAATAGGGCAAACTTGTTCAACTCACATCCGGCCAAAACCGACAGTGAGTAGTCGGCAGACTGCCCATATTTAATTACATTATCCTCTGCCCGCAGTGTACCACAGGCCTCTGGAGGAAATCCAGGGCCATACATATTTTGTTTATATTTGCTTGTAATTTTTAATGATTGATTGGAGTTTTAGAAAATCATTATGTTTAAAAAGCCACAGCTTTGGAAATAGATGTGTTAAGGCTTTGTGTCTTGGCTTTAAGGAGTTGCACTGTGGTAAAGCTGCCGTGAAAGAAGATGGGGAAGAGATTCCTGCCATTTACACCAACACAGCTGCAAACACATTTTGTTCTGTTTGCCATCAGGTCTTGTTTTTATGTGGCCTTAGTGCATGTTGTTCAAAGTTTAGCTGATGTGAGAACAGGATTACATGAGAAATACGTAGGTTTGAGGGAAAGATGGATGGCTTACAAATCCCAAGGGAGTGATAGGCTGATGGAGACAATTCAGACCATGGAACAGGTGTTGCTACTGACCCCAGCTATCTGTCCTTCTCAGTCTTGTTCTGCTACTGAACCAGCACAAGAACTGTTAAAATTAACAGCTCTGATGAGGGATTCCCAGTGACCGCCATGTTCAGAGTTCTGGTCTTCCCTTGTGATGAAAGCTGTAGGATTTTGGAAACTGGTTCCTGAGCTACATGTACCCTGTACAAAATGGGACCAGCAACTGAGGGTGGTAACCTGGATGGGCACTCCAGGCTAACTCATCAGTGAAATATGTATGTAATGAAGGGGGAAAGAGAAAGAAGAACTATTGTTTTGAGTTGTAACTCAGCCATAGTGGTCTGGAGTCTGATTTCCAATGAGCATTTATTGCTCCCTCATGGCTGACTCAGCAGAGAGATTCAAGACTAGACTTGCATACATGTTGGAGTCTGTTTTTACTGAATATGGAACCTCCAAAGGCAAAGCTTCGAGTAAGTAGCCTCTGTCTAGTGATAACATTGTAACTTCACAGAAGTCATGTGCAGTTAAGCATCATGGAATAAGTTGCTTCTATGTTGGAGTTGCAGTATCATCCGTTATTCTGAACATAAAGTTTTAAAAGCAAAATTTGAAGAAAAATGTTGATTTTCATTTTCCTCCCTAGCCATTTCGAGGATAAATTTGTTGGTATGGCCTTAGTGGATAAATCTATGAAAATGTCTTCCATCTGCATGTGTAAATCCAGTAACAGAGTGCATGTATTTGCATGCAGAGTCACCAAAATTGCATGGTGTGCTGTTCTGTGGTTACCACCACCCATCTGCAGGAAATGCAAACTCCTTGAAAGATGTGTCCTTCATACACTGCTCAAAATAGTCTTGGTCTATTTCCGTCCTCTCATAGGATAAATTGTCACAAGGAGTGAATAAACCAGGTAAAGTCGATGCCTGGCGGATTGTTACGTATCTGGATGGGTAAAACTACTGGAAGGACTAGAGTTCCTGGAACAAATTTTGCATTAAAAAAGGTTTCTAAGTCTTCAGCTGGAATTTGCGTCAGAACAGCTCTTAAAAATGAGGGTCTGTACTGATTTTGAAATAAACTTTCCAAAGTTGTACATCATTTTGTTTATGAGTAGCCTGAGGGAGAGAAGTTCAAGAATCCCTTTCTGGGTTTCTCAGATTACCTGGATTTCATCATACGTAAAAAGAAAATTATTTTGTATTAAATATAAAAGGTAGTTTTCAACAGTTAGAACTTGCTATACTTTTATGATGCTATAACTTTAAAATTTTATTGTGTGCACGTGAGTAAGATTTCCACTCATTTTTTTTCTTAAACAAAGGGATTGGATTTTGTTGGTAGTATCACCAAGTGATGCTTGCCAGGACTAGACCATTGTATGTTGGTGCAAAAGAAACAGGTAGAAAAATCCATTCTCACCCTGCCAGTTTGGTTTTATCTGCCTTTGTTACGGATAGCGTGGGTCACGGCACTCTACCTGATACAGGGCGTCAACTTTGGCTGAATTCTGTGTCAGCCTTCTGGGTAGGCTTCAACAGCAGCCTGAGTGACATTCGGTCTGTGAACTCATCCACTGCACAGAGACAGATTTTACTTCTTGAGCACTAGCAAGTGTTCAGTTGTCAGCAGTGACCATGTGTTATCGACTTCAAAGAGATCCAGAGGTCAGTCAGTTCATTTCAATCTAAGTGTAATGGCATGTCCCAATAACAGTTGCAGAAAATATTTACTTCTTAATTTATTTATTTATTTATTTGAATTAATCCCCCCCATTTGAACAAAAATAAACCCGCAGAAGAGGTTGTTGGATGTGCACATCCTTGCAAACCTTGAGAAAGCTTCTGGAGTTTTAAACTACAGTAATACCATATGCAGAGAGGCAAGTGGGAGCATGTGCTGGCAAATGGAAAGATGGCAATAAAATAAAACAAAACAACCAAGGGTAAACTCACCTCGTTGAAGAGGTGAAAAGTGAATATAAACTATATCACACAAATTAATCCTCCATTATAGCATGGGTGCTTGCTTCTGAATGGAGTTTTTCCAGCTGTCTTTCAGTACATTTGTGTATCATTTACGTTCTTATGCTGTTCATGTTCACTAACTCATAAAGCTTTCTAGAATTCATCATGAATCTCTTAAAACCTTGCTTCAGAGGAAGCTGACTGTCTAGAAAGGATTTGGGATCTTATTTTAGTTATCCAAAGGCCAGGCAGAGAAGAGAAATTTCTACAACTTTTACGTAACTTTTGGAAATGCCCTTTTGTCCATAGGGATGTACATGTTTCTTAGGTGCAGAAATGCTCCAGATGGCTTGGTGTGAGCTAACTGGCAGCAGGACAGAGCACGATAGAGTGCGACCAATTCTGACCCCGCGGGTCATATTTTACCATAGTTACGACTACTGAGCCTGAGCTGATTTTTCAGATCTCCTGAGAGTAGAGTCTCTGGCTCATGTATATCACTGCTGAAGTATGTGGAGGTATGCACACACTAAATCAGATTAGCTGAATTTACTAACCAGCCATGGGTCCAGCTTATTCACAGCAGCATGTTTCAGTCTAGAAAGAGCTGGTACGCGCCAACAACGGCTGTGTTGTGACAATACATGTATCCAAAAGATGCCGGAGGAGGTGTGTTGCTCTGAGGGGGATGTAGATCTAGAAACTCCAGACAAGCCTCCAAAGTTCTTAAATTCTACCTCAACAAGATTTCCAGGATCAAAAGCAGTGGGTGTATCCAGCAGAGCGACACATTTTGTCCTAATTTCTTGACCATGGTGCATCTGGACCTTCATTAATTTGGTTGGGATTCAGGTTTGAATGCAGCATAAGGTGGGTCTAGGGTGAAATATTTGGTACCTCTGCATGTCATTGCCTTGTGCATGCCGTAGTAACCCTTGTTTCTTCAGAAACTCCATCCTAAGTCAGGGAGATGTTTTTAAGACTCCAACTGAAGCCCACAGCTGTTACACTGATGAAAATACTGTGAAGTGGATTTTGTTCTTTCTCTTAGTGTGCTCTGTTTTCCCTCTTTTAATCTGCTATAGTTTTGTGGCAAGGGTGCTTTTATGCCCAGTTCTCCGGCTGGGATGAATAAAACAAACAGAGGTCAAGTGACTAATTCAAACCCAACAGTGCATCAGCCCTTCAGCAAGGCTTTTGGAATGGGCTTAGTGATTTTTAACTCCTTGCTGTAGCTGCTGCTTTAAACTGTTCCCTGTTCCCAGCAGACTGGCTACCAGGTTATCCAAGCTACTAAGGACAGCTGGCTTATTCCTTGCCTTTGAAACCATTTGTGCACAAATTACTGTAAACCCAGGGAAAAGTGTTTGCACCAGTGCGTGGACAAGTACAGTGCACAATTCTGTGTGTGCCTGTTTTCTCAATGATCCTGGTGTCAATGTTAAGGCTGTGCTGCCTGCAATTAGTCATCAAAAAAGCAGAGTCTGCCTTATATGTGGTGACTGTAAGACTGATCCTTGAAACTGAGATGGCTTACTGAAGAATATAGCGACACATCCACAAATAAGTAGGTAGTGCCCAATAAGCTGTTCTCTGCCACTTCAGAGGCCTGTGATATGGGCAAGGAAGCAAAATTAAAGCTGGGGGGGTTGGAGTGCTAGACAGCTGACTAAAGCTGATGTTGTTTCAATCAGTGTTGGGAAAACAATGGCCCCGTACATCTCCTCACCTCCATTCCTTCTGCAGGAGCCTGAGGCTTTTTTCCATGCTCTTCTTGGGGTTCATATCTCCCTCTCCTAGCTATGGCAATCTGGAAGGGATAGGGATGAACAAAAACTTCTTCCCCTTGCAATGCTGCTTGGTCTTTTTGACACAGAGAGGGGATATTCCCTACCCGCTCCTCACAGTGAACTCAGCACTCTGAGGGGAATATTGAAAAGCCACTAGCAGGCTGTCTTCTCCCAGTTTGGCCAGCAGCATGGGGAGACAGAGACAATCTTTTACCAGAGTTGGTAACTGTGAGGCCTTGGAAGGGAAAATGCCCATAACAAGAGGGCCTTCTACATGACTCCCGCGAGAGAGTTTGAGTCTAAATGACACTGCCTTGTCCGTAGCAACTTGTCTGTTCCAGTTTTATGTGACTCAACAATAGAGTTTCCACTGTTTCCCTTGCAAGACTCAAAAGAAAGCAGGTCTTACAGACCAGATAACCCTTCCTTATTCATGTGGAATAATCCCACTAAGAAGTCATTCATGGGTAAAGCAAAGAGAAGCTGTCCCTAAAACAGCTTTCTGCATATATTTGAGCCAGTGGATTCCTGCATGTACACTGTTGTGCTTGTGGAGCAGAACACACAGACTAGGGGCAGCCTGGGTGTGTGAATGTAACTTCTCATCAGTACAAGCAAAATACCACCACAAATAACTCTCCTCTTCCTCTCCCCCGGCCTGCCCCCATCTCTCTGGGTTCTGCTTGGATGGAGAAGTAGAGAAACAGGTCATGGCAGGAGTTGTGCTGGCACAAACAAGGAACAGTATCCCCCACATATAACACAACAGCCTCTGGTAGGTGTTTCAGACTGCTTGAAACCTTGAAGCCCTGTGTTTTAGGTGGTAACTATCCATCCGAAAGAAACAAATTTAGCTTCTCTGTCACTTGCACTCTTTTCTCTTAGGAGTCGTGAGGTCTGTGACTCATTATGGACCCTCAACAAGAAAGAAGTATTGCACACTTGAGTTTGTGAGCTTTGCTGAGCTTGGACTATCAGGTTGTGAATGCAATGATAGTCCCAGGCTCTGGAGAGAGGCCTGTGAAGAGCTGAAAGACAGGTGTCTTGTCAACCAGTTGACGCGGCAATTCCAGTTTACCCTTTGGCAATCTGCGCTTTGAATGAGTCAAGTGCAGTGGCCTTGATAACAGAAGAGTCTGCCTTTGGCACAGCTCCGTAGCTTTGAGCAAATACGCTCTCATATATGCTGCAAAGGGATGCCAGGTAGATGATGTCAGAGATGAATCCAAAACCTGTTCCTGCTTGTTTTGCAATCCTTCGGATAGACTGGGGTTGCGACGAGTGAGGCATGGTTTGATAACTTGTCCAATGGGACAGCTTCAGGGGCTGTGTGCAATAGTCAGATGAGGAGTGACATGCAGAACAATGAGGAACCCCGCAAGCCTCATCAGCCAGTCTCCCTGAATAACAGCTTGAAAGGATTAAATCTTTGGCTGGTTGCACCTTACATTCAACCAGACCATGTGCCTAGAGACAGCACAGCGTGATAGTGACAACTCAAATTAGTGTGCTTTTGGTGAAGTTCTTAAAATCACCAGAGTTAAAAGGAGATCCTAGGGTCAGATGTGACAGTATCCAAGAGTCTGTTAAGTTTCATAGTTGATAAAGAGCAGAGACAGTTACACTAGCTGTTTGTGAGGAGAGCAAAATCACTTTGAGCCTTCTCTAGATAAAGTTTAAAATTGATTTGCAAGAAATCAATTAGTGTTATTAGTATGGGATTTGGATCGGGATTTCTTGGGCATTTTAAAATAATATTGGAGCTTTTGTTTATGTCAAGGATCTTTGTAAGTGGCTAACTCTTTTAGGACTTTTTCAGCTGGTCTCATACACAATATCAGGCCAGTACTTTCATGACCATGTTTTCTCGGACACAGTATATTAAGATAACAAAAATGTCAACTAGTTTGCTTGAGAACAAGAAGATAGTGTCCCCTGACACCCATGCATTATGAGCAGGTAGCTTTTTTTTGTTGTGTTAAAAATGAAGTGAACTTCTTGGACAATTTCTTGGCTGGCTGTTCCCTAATGCCAGTGGGAAACATAGGGCAGCATTGATTGTTTGACAGTCAGTCTTGCTACCTGAACAGTGAGCATGAACAGACAAAGCAGGAAATATTCCGGCAGCAAAGCTTGCGGTGACGATGAAGCAGCACAGTGTGGGACCACATCTCTTGCTGCAGGTTGCTTGCAACACTTGTGTTAGGAGCTCTTACTGGCTTGAAAACATGATAAGATCTAGCAAAATATTTCATTTTTGCATTCATGTGGATTTAACAAGGAGTATTTCAAGAGAATCGCAGGAGTGACTTGTGGCTTATATAAAACTACTATGGACAGCTTGTATATATTAACTATGGAAAAAATTGATTCCTGCAAGAATAGGAAATGTTTCTCTGTAAGTCATGCACAATTTTATCTATTGTTATTAAGTGCCTTGATTGAAGCATTAGGAACTTCATTTCTAGGTAGAGGTACATCAAGTCAGTAATACAGCTTCTCACAATTAACCAAAAGTGGTGTCTGTTTCTGTGAATTACCACTGAGTTGAATGTGTCTTGTCAAATAATTTTAAAGGCCTCTGTGTACTAGCAAGTCTATTGCCATGAAAATCCCGTGGAGAAAATGTCGTGAAGTTCAGCATTTTAATCCTTGTTCTGTGGTAGAAAGCTGTGGTAGAAGCTGAGCTATCCAAGGAATGCCTGTCTGGGTTTTGACACAGAGGCTTACTGGATTGTTCCTATCAGCGTCTGTGAGAATGATGCCAGCTGCAATGATGCAGCAGTCTGAGAAGGATGGCACTAACCCCACCAATTTTACATTTTCTCTTTTTAACTTGGATACTTGATTCCTTAATAATTTCCAAAGTTGCTCAGAAACATCATAAAACTGAATGAACAAAAAGCTGGTGGATACACTTCACTTTAGGTAAATAAGAGGTAATTCATTTAGGAAAAAGTGATCTTAACCAGGCTACACTGTGCTGGACTCTGAACTGTATGTTATCACTTTCATAAATGAAATTTTGAAGTCATTACCAGTGATTCCCTGAAATTCTTGGCTTAATGTGCTGAAGCCAATAAAAAGCCAATGAAGTTGTGGGCATCAGAAGGAATGATATTGTGAACAAGACCGACATTTTGCTCCTGTGTAAAACTGATGTGTCCACATCTTGAGTGTTGGGCACAGTTCCAGTCCCTGCACGTGAAGGTGGAAAATGCCCAGAAGAGGATATCTAAAATGTTTGACGCAAGAGAGCAATCATCTTACAAGGAGAGATTAAAAACGCAGAGACTCTTCAGACTGGAAGAAAATGTTGAAGTGGGATATGATTGAGATGTCTATGGGGATATGGAAGTGATGTACAAACTAAACGACAAACTGTTAGCACATCCTGTAACACTAAAACTAAGAAGCACTTTGGGAAACTAGTAGGAGAGAATTTAAAAGACCCAAAATTATCCTTGATAAGGCAGGTAATGAACTTCCAGACTTTCTTACCCAGGATATTTTGCAGGCACACTGTCAGTAAGTTCAAAAAGTCATTAGACAGATTCGCAGATAAGAAATCTACAAAGAGATATTAAAAGGAACAAGTAAGGGAGTATATACCCTGTAGCACTAGCACCACTGCAGTTCCTGAACAGATAAGAGGGAAAGACACCACAGAAAGTGGTCTCCCTAAATAGCATCACTTCATGTCCTGCGGTGTCCTTGCCAATGATCTGCTTTTTACATGCTTGAGTGGGTCTAATTTCATGACAGGTTTTCCCCCAGCAATAACACTGTATGGCCAACCTACAGCAGACACTGATAGGAAGTGTGTGTTGAGATTGGTGTTAGTGCACTTATGACTACCACATGCTGCATGATACCAATTGATTTCTAACTCAGTACAATTGATGTAGAATGTTTCTTTGTGGGGATTGCTTTGGGGCTTCTCTGCCAATGAGATGCTCAAGCTCTCTCAGGCCTTGGGTGAAGGGGAAGAGATGTTCTATAAGGACCAGCACAGAGAGGATACATTCCTCATTTTCAGAAAGTACTTGCGGGAAATAAAGTTAGGAGCTCTTGACTGCAAGGAGGTTCTTAATATAGGAATTACTGTTTGAACAGAGCTGTAGTAAAAACTTAACCTTGTAATTTCCAAAGATATCACTATCATGACCCCTATAGTCTCAGAGATAGGACAGAGCGGTATTGACCCTACTAAACAGGCTGATGCAAAAAGGGAGGGTTTAAGGTGTCTCCGTTGGCAATTGCCACCACTCAGCTGGATCTGACTTCCCTTACACAGCTTCTTTTGGGTGCCTGTGGAGTGTATCATAGAATCATAGAATGTTCTGGGTTGGAAGGGACCCTAAAAATCATCAAGTTCTAAACCCCACGCCTAGGGCAGGGACACCTTCCACTAGATCAGGTAGCATTAAGGGAGGGGATTCAAAAATCCCCTTCCACCTCATCATCTCCGGAGGAGGCAATTTCTCACCAAGCTGCCGAAAATTCGTTGTTCAGATATATGATGCAGTACGATGGGCAACCCAGCTAACAGCAGCCACAATAGCTTTCTCATTCTGCTTGTGAAATTGAAATCTGTGGCCAATGACTAATGATGTAGTAGGCAACAATTGTGCCTTCAGCAAGACTACAGTTCTGCTGTTTCTCTCCATGTGAGGCAAAGTGAGAACTACGAGAAATATGATGATGACAAATGTCTTAGTTCCAAAGAACTACAAAGGGAATAGTCTGTTTCTGATTTGGACTGTCTATCTTGTTGGCTTCAAGGTGATGTAAAAGTCATGCACAAGAATCTCATGACACCTCTGGAATTCCTCAGTCCATCCCAGAGTTGTCATCTCAAATTGTAGAAGGGCACATCTGTTTGTATCCTGCAGTGGCAAAGATTTAAGTGCAAGGGCTTGCTGGTTGAAAGGCTCCTTTCACCTCTCAGTGGCTCCAGAAGTCTTGCTGCTTGTTCCTATTTCTTAGCAGGACCCAGTCCTGATGATCAGCAATTTGACAGCTTATTTGTGGCAAAGATTGCAGAGACTTGAAGCAGCAAGTAAACAACTTTTTTGCTGACAGCACTATGAGTTACAGCAGTGAATGAATGGCTGCCGATTCCCCTGGCTGTTGCTGGATGAAGAAAGAGGAGAAGGAACAGAATACAACATTATTTTTTTACTCTTTGGTATAAACAAGAAACAGAGCACCTCAGATAGATAGGCAGTAATGCTACATAAAACTGAGGTGCTCTTACAATGATGCATATCTTACCTGAAGGAAATCTAGAAAGACTGTGAACCAAAGAATTGATTATTGCTGCTTTGAAACAGGAGAAATTCAAGTGTGAACTTGCTTAAAATTACCTGTTGGAAACCTATTTTTGACTAGAAAAATTTAGAGGTAATTTGTCACATTGATACTTGCTATCAAGAGCCAAAGCAGAAAGAGAGATATTTTAACCTCTTGCCTTCCAGAGGGAAGTGTAAAGGTGAGGAGGGAACTGCCAAGATCAGTGTTCCCATGAACAAAAGAGGAACCTACCTTGGGCTTCTGTCATCTCCTTTCAGTGGCAAAACTGTGATGGAGCAAAAGCAGGAAAACTTGTTCATGTAAATGTGAGGTGGAGTGGTTTGGTTCCTGCCTAGCATGTGTTTCTTAGGAAAAAACACTTCTTTAAAGAAGTGACTTTACTTACTATCTAGACAGCCTAACCATCTCTCCATACTGATAAGTTGGTGCACAGAAAATGTGTGGGGGATGATGCTGACAGAGGAAATAGAAGAAAAAAAAGCACACACTTTATTTAAGCAGAAAGAGTAGGCCCTCAAAGCTACAAAACAGGCTAATTGTTTAATTTAATGGGAAATTGTGGGAGAAAATGCTTATTGAGGTAAATTGCCACTGGGAGAACAAATTTAGAAACTTCTTAAGTGCCTTGCAAATCTGGCTGATGCTGAAATACAGCTTTGGAATCTAACTTGAAGATGCCCATTTACCTTGACCTGAATGAAGAATTATCAGACAATACCTAAAGCACCTAAAGGAAAGTCTTGAGGAAGGTGGAGTGCATTAGTTTTAGGGTAGTGTGGGTTTACAAAGGGATGCAACAGCCATTTCTAGTTTGCACCTGAAAGCCGTCAGGTGCTCTCCTCCCAAATACCCAAAGTGCTTTCTTTAGCTTTTGTCCCTGATGCATTTCCCAAATGGTTGGAGAAAATTGTGATTAGGCAGGGTAAGAGTTTCAGTCTCCCACACTCCAGCATGATTTCTTTAAAGGAACACATGGCAGGAAATTTCCTAGTAGTTCACTGTAACGATTTTTTTATCCAATGTCTAATGGTGTTTGTTTATTCTAAGTGGTATTACTTTCATCTGCTTGAAGTATGTAATAAAACCCCTAAAAATTATTATGGCAGCATCCACCTTGATTAGCTCTTGGCAAGTAGGACTGCCCATTGTCACACAGACACCCCCACCTAATTGTGCCCCACCCACC
>VZTI01003491.1:877554-927916 GCA_013397865.1 Struthidea cinerea
CAGTAAAATATTTGGTCATTAAAGCCACAAGAAATGTCTCATATTACTCAAATAAGACGGTACTTTCCATTTTAGTTTACCTCAGGCAAATTAAACAGGCCCCCTTGAAACAGTGACAAGAAGAGTTATAGGAGCTTAGCACCAGACACCAATTACAATTTGAGAACTAAATGCCATAATTAACAAGACGTATACTTTAATCTAAAGCAACTCAAATATGTGGCTGGATAAAGAAAAAAGGTAAGGGTAAACTCTGTAATTATAATAAATCAGTGTACTGAGAAAGTGTGTACCCTTGAGGTATATTCTTTTATTCTGCAATTAACTTTCAAGTGTTTTGCTTAATAACACCCTCTTCCATGCACACATGAAAAAACTTCCTTGAATTCTCATATTCCCCAGCCCTCTGAATAAGCATTTTTTTCCACAGACCCTTTTCCTCTTGTCTGTGGGTGATAGGTATGTGCCAGCAGTGATGAATCTCAGTTTCCCCCCAAGCTGTGGGCTTCTTGTGGATACCCTGTGATGGCCCAGTTTTGCCTTTGTGGACAGCAGCAGGAGCAGAATTCATACATCCCGCTCAGCGCAGAGCTGGGGCAGTGCTGAGTACTTTTGAAAATCCCATTGCAAACTTATTCCGCATAAAGGAAGCTTTAAAAAAAATATGGTTTCTCACTAACATATAAGTAACATGAATTCGTATACTTGGCTTTACATTACTATCTGATAAATAAAATCATGCTCCTGCTATTTTTCCTTTAATGTATTTAAAAGACAGACTAATGCACCCTTCCAAGAGCCTTATTTATACAAACCTCTACTTTTGCCATATTTCTGTCATCTGCAATAGAATTCTAGGATGTAGTAACCATCTCGAATTTCTCCATGCTCTTGCTAACAAAGATAGGTGAGAATTCCCTTGCTTTTTAAGACAGAACAGTAGCCTCTTCTAATTTAGAAAACTATATGCCAGAACCAGACAAGTGAAGAGGAAAGGAAAAGTGACTGTTAGAAGTGAAGCTTTGCGAGTATAAGATGAATGTGTCAAGGTTAAAGCATTCCTCTAATCCCAGAGTGAGGAAGGAAAGCTGTAGCTAATAAAGTCCATCCATGCAGTTTTATCCACTTGCATGCACTTTGCTAAAGGAAGAGGTGCAGTCTGGAGACCAATTACAAATCACTCGTCTGATTCTTTTAATCCCTTTATTTCCATATCTGATCAAAATAAAGATTTAGGTTTTTCCTGTGTCTAAGAAAAGAAAAAAAATCCTAAATTTATCTGCAATACATTGTTTTCTGTTATTGACATGCAGCCTCATATTTTATTCTGAAGCTTTTCTGTTCCTCTGACTGTGAGTTTCTCATGGCTATGCGTGGGTCTTGAATTATGTTTGTTCATTGTTTTTTGCTGGTTTGCCATGGTTTGGGAAAAAATGGGACCATAAGGCTCAATTCCATTAGAAAGCCCCTACTTTAGCTTGACCCTTGGCAATCCCCACTGGAACCAGAGCTAGAAATTGGAAGGACAAGCATATGCACAGCAGCAGACAGAACTGATTCATTAGTACTGTCTGGTTATGCAAATGTGTTTCTGTTTTCAAACTACTGTAGTCTTTTCTAAAACTTTGGACGTGAATTGTGGTACAGCTGCACCCACAATTTCAGCTACAGGCAATCAGAGCATCAAGGACTTGTGGTATTTAGAGTAAGAGCAGAGGAGGTCACTGCTTTACTGAGGATCCACCTTCAACAGGTCACATATTTGGGAGTGGTACTGGGAGGAGTATGGGGCAGGGCAAGGGGGGAGGTCCCTCTTCTCCCCTAAGGGCATTTTAGCCATTGCTGGTCATCAAGAAGTGCAGTGAATGGTTCAGAAGCTTGATGTATTTTATTCAGCACCATGATGAAGAACAGAGGTTAACAGAAAACACACAACTTCAGGGAGTTTGAGTGCAAAAGTCTGCAAAAGCCTCAGTGTATGTGTTAGCATTTGGACATAGATACTTGTTAAAGAAGGTCCTGTCTTGATTATAAAAAGATGGAACACTTAATTGAACGTCTCACTTATTAAGGATATGTAATGTTATTCTCCATTTTAGAATTTTTTATGCGTTTCATTAGTCCTTTGAGTGATTTCTTAAAATATGTTTTGTCCTACCCAAGCCTAATAGCCTACATTATCCCTAAGCACAGCAGAGTGAGTGAACGCGACAGCTACTTCTGGCATTCAGTGTGGTGGAACATGCATTTTATTCTCTTAATCATTACGCTCCAGATGCAAGAAGTGCCCCACATCAATGAAGTGAGCTTCAGCCTAAGTCTGCTGTGCAGGTGCTAACTCCGCAAGCTCTTTCTGCTCCTTATCACTCATTGCCTCCCTGTTGTTCTTTCACTCTGAGGCTGTGTTTCTAACACTGCTCCCCAGCAATGAGAATAAAGTGGGGGCCCGCGAGACAGCAAACCCTGAAGTCTGACTGTTGCAGTGCTGGTGATAAGATGTAAACTAAGATTGCGTAACTCTTCCAGCAAAGAAGTCTAGCTGCGAGTGAGATACTCTGAGCAAAGCTCGTGGGGTTTGATTCTGTCCTCAGATAGGGAGAGCCCCAGTGATGCAGAGTGTCTTATCAGATCAACCACCTGATTTTACAAGATTTGCAGAATACTGTGCCCTTAAGCTAAGGCAGATGCTGAGCACTGGGTATGTGCTGCACTTTCATTCAGTGATGGTATAATTTCTTAGTACCTTCTCTGTCACTTAGTGCCTTGTGTTAGAGACACTCACTGTAGTATCACACCAGTCTCCACTGCTGACCGGGCTCCGCTGAGAATTCTCTATCAACAATTACCTGAATGTTGTGAATGAGTGAGAAAAAGCCAGACAGGGCCTGTTTGAATGCCGAAGAAGAAATCCGGGGTGCCAAAAGGTTTGCAGGCAGTGGCCAGGTGTCTGCTCTGGGATGTACTCAGCACACCTTGCTTTACGTGGCCAGGAAAAGAGAATAAATTATTATTTAAGTGATGTGTATATGGAGTTAATGAGTAGCAGTGAATGCTACCTAAAGTGCCTGTGCCATGGTTTGCTCAAACGTCTGGAGAATCCTCCTCTCCAGATATTTACCTGTCTTATTGCCATTTCTCTCTGCAGTACCTTATTGACCCAAAGGAACAGTAAGCCTGCTCCACTGGCAGAATTGTGTGTGCAGGAATTGTCAGCACCAATAGTGGGAGTATTGAATATCTTTGTTAACTTCTGACAATATTTTCATTCTTTACTGTTCCTTGCATTTTCATGCTACCGTGACAAGTATGAACCATTCTTGATTTGGCATTACTAGGCTAAAATATGCTTATTAAAACATGTCAGTGACCTACTGGTCACTCTTTGTGGGCTTATGTTTCTAATGTGTGTTTTGTGTTTAGAGAATGAAGTAATTTTGCAGGAGAACAAGAAAATATACTTCTGGCTGTTTTGTTTGAATTTGTAGCCTGTGCTGTTACTTGTGGGAATAAATATGGTTTGATTGTGGATGAAAATTTCAAAACCATGTGGAGAATCTATTCCTTTTTGAACATACTTGCCTAAATCTGCGCTAGAGGCTTGATGTTCTCAATCCACATCTTGAAGCACTTGCACAAGGTGGCAGCATTACAACTCCTGGTCACTCTTTTCATTTTGCATCATCTCTTGACAAAAGTCTCTTAGAACCCAAACTAGTTTTGAAAGTGGGCTGAGGACCTAAAATCATTTAGATGTCTTTGCTCCCTGTCAAGTAATCAGGCAACAAATCTGAAAAATCCAGAGCAGCCTGTACCTGAGGCAATAATTCTCTGCAAATCTTCTCTGTGTGCTGCATCCTTGCTGTTTCTGCCCTTACTCTCAAGCATCTGGGTTGCCTTTCTGTGTTGGATCATGTCAAGATGCTTTCCTAGTCCATTAGATCTTGCAGGACATCTTGCGAAACGGCATTTGCAGGCTAATGTGATTTTCTTCTGCATTGCAGAGGTTGGGTTTCTAGGGGAGTCGAGGTAAAAGTCTCTACAAGTTGCAGGTTTTGGAATGAGATTTAGGTGTAAAAATCAATATGTGCACTCGAAAAAATTTTACTTTTGCTCTTCACTATTAGAATCTGAAGCATATTTTTGAGGTTGGCATGATCTCCTTCCTTTGTGTGCATGAAATGCTTGCTCCTATCTTTTCATGTATCTGTATTTATACATAAGCTGCAAATGAAAGTAGATTTGAGGGCAAACACTGTAGAATATTGCCTCAGGGTTTAAGTTGAGATTTTAATATGTTGCTTGAAGGCTTTGGACAATACCGCTTGAACAAAGGAACTCTGTCGATCCAAAAGGGTTTGTTTTCTGTAATGACTCTCAAACCCAATCAATATTTGTTTTATTAACCTGATGGGTGGATTCAGTTTTAAGTCTTAGTGTAGTTTGTTTGAAGTGCTTTGTACTTGGAAGCTCTGTGAGAGGTAAACAATGCTGAGAGTCCCAGCAACAGTGGCCTATTGTATTGAGCAAGTCCCTTTTGTACGGAGGCTGTTGACCACTTGTGCTGTTTTTTGAGGCTATCAGCCCATGCTTTTTTCCTGACACAACCTCAAGCATTCAAACATCCCAAAGGTTGGTAAATATTTATCAAGATGCTTTAAAAATATTTTTCTCACAAGTGTTTGCTGGCTCTACTGTGCAGTTTTCTTCTCTTTTTCTCTTTTAACACTGTAGTACAGATGAAGGAGGAGGTGAACAAAATCATTGTTTGCCAACATCAAGAGCAATGCAGCTGTGCCTGATTACATTAAATCATACGATGACGCACCATTTTTGACATATGCAGCATCTCTTTATTGTAAATTAATCACCCTAAGAATCTATTTTCATTAGTTGGAACATTAGTGTTTTGCCTCTTTATGTTTTGCATTATTTAGAATCATCATGGACTGAGTTGTTTATTTATATAATTAGCTCCATATGCCTTCACTACATTCAACATATGGCTACAACCATGCAGGACTCCTGTCCCTTCAAGAAGCCGTGTGTGAAGGCAAGCCTGGGAGAGGTTCATCCGGGCATCTGCATGAGCCTGCAGCCTTCACCACCTTGAGTAGTGGTGTGGTGTGGCAGCCAAGTTGCACTTAAAATACACCTTTCCTCTTTAACTGGGATAAAAGACAGAAAATATCCATGCCTGCGATGGGCAGTGATAGCAAGGATCACCAGCGAGAGGTTGTGTGGGGAGGACCAAACCATACTGCAAAACCCTGGTATTGTCTTAGCTGCAAGGGAGCAGCCTTCTCAAAAGCTGACTGTGGCCTCAATTCATTATGATTTTGAGGCATCTGTAGTCCTGCCAGACTTTCACACTCAAAAATCCTGAGCTACTCTCCAACATAATGTGAGGTTGATGGCAAAATTATGAGATTAAAAAAAAAAAATTCAGTTCTGGATTCTTTTATTTTCTTTTATGTTCAAGACTTCCCATTTCCAAGCTTTTGTCTGAGAATATGAACACTAGAAACTTTGCTTTAAAAGAAAGCTGAGAAAAATCCAAAGCTGCAGGATCCCTGACTTTGACTATGACTTCCCCTGCATTCCAACTTTGGATATTGCATCATTTGAAGTCCTGGCTCCTGGTCACTTGTTGGTTGTTTCCATGAATGCTGCCGTGGGTACACCTCATAAAGCAGACATCCTGCTACTCTGATCCTCCATGTGCTCCTCAGCTAATCATCAAGGGGATGAAGCCTATATGCTCTGAGCCAGGGCCAGGAGTGGTTTGTAACTCAGCAGGAAGGAAAACTGCAGACCTGCATGCAGAAAACATGTGAAAGAGAAATATTAAAAAGGGGGCAGGCAAAGTTTAAAGAAAGGGACTAGGCAACCTAAACCTGGTGAAAGAGGGACCCACCATCTTCTTCAATTTTTACTTTGTTTCTGGGAAGTGCCACTAAAGCAGCCTTGCTCTGGTACTGATACTTTCTACGTCCTTATCACAGTTTCCACGTGTGTCTGTGGAGAGGAAGATTGTACCCAAGCGCCGGCAGCACCTAAGCTTTCTGACTGAGTTTAGGCATTAGATATAATTTGGGAGCGTGGTTCCCCAGTGAATGCTTCAAAACAGTGAAGGGTGCTTAAAGGTGTGCTAGTCAGGGGACGCGTGATTTCCCTGTAGCTGCTACTTCCTTCTGATTTTATATTCTGTTTCATGAAAACACTAACTGGGAGTGCCCCAGATCTGCAGCACATATACCAGGTAGTTAGCAAGGGAGCTCGGTACAGCCAGGAGAGCTGTGCCAGCCATCCCCTCAGTAGTGGAGCACTGCTCTGTTATTTACCAATTTTATTGCCTGAGCCCTCAGGAATTAGGGACAAATTACTGCCCCTTTCCAGAGGACATCAACACTCAGATTAAAGACCTTGTTCATGGTTGCACACAAAGTCTATACTTAACGTGACAAATGAATTTAAGCCTCTAGAGTCCTAATCCAGAGCCCTTTCTACTAGAGGAAAGATAACTAATCTGAGCTCTTGCACTCTATGAGTGTGAGAGCACTTTCAGCAGGGTTGGCACGGGAAGGCAGCAGCCCAGTGCTGGCACGGGCTGCCCAGAGCTGGCTCCCAGCTGCAAGGCAGCAGAGTTAATGCTGGGGCGGCCCTCTCTGCTCCTGGTAGCAAAGTGGTGGAATGTGCAGAGCTATCCTGTGCTATGGGAAAACCTTCGGAGTTTTCCCAAGGTTTCCTATCTGCTACCCTTTTGAATGGCATCTTCTCAGCCAGGGACCCAGGACATGGTTAGTGCCCTGGCCATGTTGTTGCCTTATAGGGCAGCAAAAGGTAAGGGGATACCCGTAGAAAGGAGACGTAGGACTGTGGGCCAGGAAAGAGCTGGGGGTGAGTTGAAATACAGTCTTTCTGTCTTGTAGCTCTGCCCCCAGAAGAGCTTTATATGCAGTTAGTAAACACAGTAAATTTTGCTTCAGTGCTCTGAACCACTTTTTCTATCCTGTACATGGCTTATGTTTGAATGTAGGGCAGACTTACCCCATCTATGACTACAAGTTACAAACTGTATATATCTTCTCCTCCTCCTCCTCCAACATGTGCTTCATCCTTGAGCTTCCAACACGATCCTCTTTTTCTCCCCAGGCTGTAGTTCCTTTGCTCCGTTGCAGTGGCTTTGCAGGCTTGGCTGATAGACTGCGACATATATCCACAGAGAAGCTTATGCACGGGCAATATGATTCATGTTGTGTGAGTGAACTCATTCCAACAGCTTTAAGCAATCGGTAATTTCCCTCAGGCTCTGCCCCTTCCAGTGTTTGCCACCCCAGCGACAACAATAAGGCGGCAACACCAAGAATGACCTGTGTTACACATTGACCGGAAGGTACTGACCTGGGCTAAGTATTGCTGTCAGTCGTGGGCCATCCCACATCTACTCGCAGAGAACACCACAGTGGATTGTAGCATTAAATCCTCTCTGCAGTTATACTGAATACCATTCATTTTGGACAATGCACAAGAACTGTTTTTGTTATTCATTACCAAGTCCTCTGAGGATATGCCTTTTTTCTCTCTTTCTTCTGGTGATTGTTCTAAAACCCTTGAATCTTTAATTGGAATGAAAATTTGCTTTATTGCTCAAGAGTCTTAACAATATAGCAGTTTGAATTAAATGCTCAGACACAGCTCAGCGTGCTCCCTTCCACACTGTTCTCAGCCCCCCTCTCTCCCATGTGCTATGCAGACATGTACACTTTTCTTGCCCCTTAAACATATTCTGTTTCAAGACTTCCACACAGAGAGATGCTGTATAACCCCCACTGCATGAACAGCTACCTTCTCCATCTGCAGCTCGTTCCTTTTTCATCATAATTCTTCCATGGATTCCCTCCTTTCCCTAACACTTCCTGCGCTGAGGTGCATCCTGCCACTGAGGTCCTGGCACTGTGACTGCCACTGTGGAAAAAAAAGCACAGCACTTGCTTCTCTGTGTCTGGGTTTTACTCCTGGCTGGAGTGGTAAGAAGAGCATCCCTCGAATGATTAATTGGTTTGGGCTTCCAGAAAGAAAAACACTTCTGATGGACTTGAGCTTAGTGTCATCAATCTCTGCAAAAATTAGTGGTTTAACAGAATAATGATCTCTACTGAAAACATATATAATATTTTCCAAAAAAGTTATTTCAATCACTCCATATCACTTTATCACCCAGCCTTTAGAAGAATGACAAAACAGCCAATAGTCCCCAAGTCTATAGGTCACTTACCTCTTCTCCCCAACACATAAGGGTTGCTCATTCATCAGATACTTACTTTTCCCTTCAAGTAAAAGGGGACAGGAAAAGTTGAAACAAAGATGACTTTATTCCTGTTTTATGCTTTCTCAATGCTTTTTGTGCAGGGCTTAAGTGGGAATAGTATTCAGAAAAAAAAAAAAAAAGTGTGTTTGAGTACAAGCTCCTGTTTAAACAGGATACATTTCAGGCTGCCAAGAGGACATTTACAGAACTAAGTACAAGGATCTTAACTGAAAAGGAAAATTAATTTAATAACTCGACAGAAACCTTTTTATTATTTATTTTTACAAGGGACTATTCATGTGTGTGCACGATTCCCTAGCCTTACATAAGCGACATTCTTTTTTGCATCTATAAATATTCAGGTTAGCATATGCAGGGCATTAATTTTATGGGTGATACCAAGTCTTATATTTGGTGCAGAAGGACAGTTCAGATGACTGGCTCGTAATTATTTCTTTTTAAATGTGTAATCCGTTTGTTTCAAAAGCTGCTTTGTTGTTGGAGAGATCGCCTGAAAAAAAAGCAGAGCAGCTTGTTATTTCGCGCAACCGGGCTTTCACCGTCGCGGCGTCGGGCAGAAAGATGAGTCTGCCCGTGATGTTTACCCACCTTGGGCCCGTGTTTGCCTAATATATATGAAAGGGATCCTGTTATTATCAGGCAGGCATTCCGGAGGAAACACTTTGGGAGCCGCAGCCAGGGAGGGGAGCGGGGGATGCTGCCTCCCTCCCTCCCTCCGTCCCCGCCGCGCCGCGCTGCCGGGGTCTGTCCGACCCTCCAGCACCATCTAGCGGGACCCCCGCGGCTGCCGGGGGCAGGAGATTCAGGGGAGTGCTCCGGTGGTCTCACCAAAGAGTATGGATTCGTCTCGCCTTGTGGCTGTAATTTTCCCAGGCTGGGCCGGTACCTGCCCCGCTTTCCCATGGACACCGCCGGACGCCGGGGCTCGCCGGTGCTCCCGCTCGGCTTTTGCCGCTCTTCTGCACCAGCTGGGAAAACCACTGCGCCTATCTTTGCTTTGGCTTTCCCATCTGTGGAACACATGTCATGGTTGAGTAAGGTTAATAGGCGGCATAAATAAAGGCAAATGACCACGAAATCCTGAACTCAGATCTGCTGATAATACAGTTTTGCTACTTATCGCCTGCTTTGCTCTCAGCTTTTGGTGTGGCTTTACCATCCTGCTCACCGCACACCAAGGCAAAGGCTGTGCCTCTGTCCCAGGGCAGCTGTGCTGCATGTGCTCTGGCCAGAGCAGAGAATGTTTATTTAGAGTTAAAAAGTAACATTTGGCCAGTGGGAAGGGATGATGACGGAAGCAGACTGGGGTAGAACGCTTTTGTAGCAGAGTAAATAGGTTGCTTCAAGAGGGAGCAGCACACCTGGTTTGTGACAGTATAGGGCACATGTGCTAGGAGTTTGCCCAGGGCTATGGCTGCAGAAGTGGAGATGCTTCAAAGCAAAATCTATCTGAAAATGGAAGCAGGATTTCCCCTTACCTTAACTGAAGGGCAGTATTGCCTGACATATATTGTAGAATAAAACCTGACACATTTGCACTGACGTTGCTTTAGTTTTTCTTGACTTGGGCAGGGGGCAAGACTGCCCTGTAGCCTCCATGGGGATGCATAACACAGGCCGTGTTCCCAGCAGGAATGCACACAATCGTCATGCTGATGTTCCACTGCAGGAAGTGGCTGGTTTCAAAGAAAAATCATAGTTACTGTGTATTTGCATAAGGCAGAGCTCAGAGACCTTCTGGCAAGCAAAAGTAGAAATGTCTTTCCCCCAAATGCAAGCAGCCCTTGCCAATCAACTGGTGTTGAACGTTTAGTCATAGCTCAAAGAGACCTTCCCAGTGAACCATGTCAGCCAGTTAATAACATGAAGATGCCTTCTAATAGACTGGTCATAGCTGGATCCTGGGTTAAATATACTCAAAGGCCCTCAGGATATGATTAAAAACTTGTAAACCACCACCATCTGAAGCTGCAATTCCACCACCTTTCTCTCCTGCATTTCCTAAAGAAAGGGAGAACAGTTCAGAATTTTCTTTCAAATCACATAAAAGTTCAGTTTTCAGTGTGTATTACTAGAAACAAGGGCTTAAGGTTACCCATGGAACAGATATGATTGTGAACAAGTCAAACTCTCCCACAGGCATGCCTTAGCTCTCACCTATCGTCTGAGGTATGGCTCACATTAGGTGTCTGCTGTATTGGCAGCAACTGTGCCTGGTAGCATCAGCTGCCATATGAGACGCACACCTATACAAATTTGTCTTTCCGAGGGCACCAAACAGACATGATAAACTAATGTTTGATCTTAGTTTCACAGCAGAATTAGGTCTCAAGTAGTTCTCAGATTTGTGCCATGCTGTCTTAACAGAGCACTCCAGCAAGCAGCGCCTTCTTCAGCACAACCTTGTGTTGGATTAGAGAGTCAGGCAAACAATCTTTTGATACATTATGGATGCAGCAGTCTCTCCTGACTTCATTGAGGTTTCTCTTGCCTGATTCAGACCCACAAAGATTATCAGTTCCCCGATCTGTTACTTCTTTGTTAATTCAGTAGTAGTTTGGGGAGTTGTAAGTTGTCATCTGGAATTTCTACCAAATCACTTCTACCCTGGATTACTGATCTGTGTTTTTGCAGATCTGGCTGAGAATGAAATTTGCTTCTGAGCAGCTGCCAAACAGGGCATCTGTCAAGAAATTTACATACTGTTATATTTCTGTAGTTCTGTACTCTATGTAAATAATGTTTGCCTCCTGGCATCTTCCTCACTGAACTGATTTCTTCCCTGTGGTTTCTTGCCAGAATCTTGGCCATTTCAATAATTGAGACTCACACTGAGACCTCAGAAATGTTAATACCCAAAAGCACTAAAATCACAGAACACTGCATGATTAAGACTGTTCTAAAAACTGCATCAACAATCAAACCCAGCATATCCAGAGAAACATCGTATTTGCTTGCCCCAGTTCTGCGCCCCTTCATAATACAACAGATGGAAACTGGAGCAACACCTGCTCAGTTGATATTTGTATTCTAGAGGAAGGTGAAGCTGGTTGGCCAGTACAATTACAGTTGGCCCGTTCCATTTCACCCAGCACCAGAATAAGGGGATCAAGGGATGTATGGGAATGTTGAGAAGGTAGGCTCATCACCGGTTTCACCAATCCATATGTAATGCAAAATATCCCATTACCCACAACCAGCTAGCACGGTGCTCCTCCAGCTCAGTTCAGGAAATAGCAGCAACCTGAGAGTCAGGAATTTATAACCAGCTCCCTAAGGGTCTCTTTAATCTTGATCCAGGAGGGAATGCATCTCCAGCCTTTATCAGCAGGGTCTTCCCAGGCAGGGTCTGATCTTTGTCTCTGTGAGTGCTGTATCAATGAAATCATATGTACATCTAGGCAGCTAAATAAAACAGGTCCAGGGAGCAAGCTGGACTGCAGATGGCCTTTGCTGCCTAATTCTTAGCACACTCCTGACACGAGCCAGGGAAAAAGCGTACACATGGACTACTCCCAGCTGTGTGGTACGTTGAATGCTACACTGTTTGGCTCCTTCCAGTTTCTGTGGTTTGCTTAATTCCATCCACCACACCGTCCTCCTAGGCTTTGCACCCTTGGGAGGCCCCCTGGTGCCTACCTGCTCCAGGGCATGCAGGGTATAACCTCAGCATCTCGCTGTGAAATCTCGGAAGCTGCAACACATTATGCATACGCTTTGAACTGAAATAAATAAATGAAAAATGGTAATTATGTATTAGACTTCAGGGCATCTGTGTAGCCTACTAAAGACTCTGGAAAGTGCTGCATGGTGTGGTTAGGCCATAAAAGGTCCCTGGTCCGGTTTAAGTAGCTTTATAGTCAAAGGTGTTAGCATTAGAAACAGTGTTGCTGTGTTTATCGTGTTTCAGACAACGTAAAAACTTGGTGAGCTGTGTAATCCACAAAGAAAAATAGCATCAACCCATCACCATGCCCTACAAACAAGTGGAAGTTGTGCAGTATAGATGTCTCTAGTTTTGCGTAGTATTTCATATTCTCTCCCATGTTAGCTGTCCTGGTAGAGGCCCATTCTGCTTTCAAATGAAAAGTTACTTTATTACTTCAATGCATAAATCACAATACTATCTCTATCTTGATGAACTGTGTTTTCTAATGAACTCATGCATGTCCCATATTTATTGACACTGTTGAAGGGAATTGGGTCCTCATATTTTTAAAGCTGAACTGAAAAGCATTCATAATTCATTCTCATCAATTTGGCTTTGCAGAAAGAAGTATGAGAGATAGGAGCTTCTTTGCTTTTTTCATGCCTTTTTGGGAAAGAAATTTTTTATGTGTGATATGCTATGAGATACAGGGAACAAGTGTTTAGAGGGAGAAGAAATGTTGCATACACACACAGAATTGCACTGCTTTGAATTATAGCACTACAAACCCAAACCAAACCCACTGACTCTTAGCGAAGCTACTTTGGTTTTACAGGACTACTTTTTCCTGGGCTGCTAGAGTACAGACCACTGAAATCTGAATAGGCAAGGCACCAAATGGGGCAAAGGCATAACAAAAAGTGCAGGGGATGTGAGGTGGAAGCGCATGGCCAATTCGCTCTGTGAGATCTGCGTCCACGTCCTGCTGAACGTGAGTGAGACTGGAAGATCCCAGCCCCGTGGGAATGCTCAGAGAGGGGGTGTATTGCATGGTCACAGCAGTAGAACTGGACAGGATCTCCTTCATTTTCAAAGTGTTTAAAAGAGGTAGAAAGGTTTTTATGGGGCCTCCCTCCCTCCCACTTCAAGATCACCCTAGCCAGTTGAGCTCTGGGTGTCAGCAGATGCTGTTGCTCTTTGCATGACTTCCCAGGGCACAGAAGTTATGCTGAGATTCTCTGAGTGAGGGCTCAGAAGCATGCTTCCTCGCTTTATATAATTATATTTTTCTCCAGAGGCTGTTTACAGTGGCTTCACATAGAGTAGTGAACAACTGGCCCTCATTATTTTTATAAAAACTCCTGCTCGATCAGATCATGCGAGCAGAATCATTTCAGTCTTCTCTTAATTAGTTCATTTTTTCAGAAGGGATTTTATTTTTTCTGCAGTTCCACTGTATTTTCTATGTATATTCTGGAGCAAAAAGAAATCAATTCTTTGAAGAAGTTGCTTATTTCAAGAGGAAAGATTCTTGTTTAAGTGGGCTCCAGTGCATTAAGAACTGAGCTGGATGCTACTAAGTTAGCAGCATTTCCAAACATATTCCTGGGGTGTTTAGCAAGATTTAGGGAATTGCCATGGAGGTGTATTTGCCTGCAGATGAGTCAGAATTATTGAAATATGTCTGTCTGAATCAGAAGATTTTATTCCAAATTATGAAAGGGGTGCAAGCCTTCCTCTTTGAACAGCAGCTCCCCCTGCAGCTCCCTTCCTGCCAGCTTGCTGGCACTTTGTTCCCAAAGCACTTTCCTCTTTTGGGTCCTCTCCTGCTCTAGTGAGTATGTGAGGCTGTCTTCTCTGCTTCTTCAACTGGAATTTGAGGCAATGTGCCTTTCCACCACAGACCTGGCGGAAACTTCTGAAATCAATGGAAATCTTTTCTTTCATTGGCTCTGCTAGTTGTTTGATTACCCACACCCTATCTGCCACCCTTCAGGGGAATTAGATACAGTCCCTTCTGAATACCCAGTAAATGTGCAATGACTGGAATGTCCCCTCTTTCCCTGTGCTCTTGGGCTGCCAAATTTCTGTATGACCTCGTTCTTCAAAACTGTCTTGTCCTCATCCAAGGAAATGTAAACAGTAGATTGAAAGAGTGATTTAGGGAAAAATTGCCTTCAACTGGGCATTACATCCATGATTACCTTAAAAATATGTCAAATAAATCACAGACCTGAGTGGAGATAGAAATATTAATAGAAGAGTGATCAAATGTTCCTCTTTCTTCTTCCCAAGGTCTGTGAACTGGAATGCATTTGAAATTCTTCAGTCTCATGTCAACAGCAGAACTAAGTGCTCAGACCTGCCACCAGCAGAGCCCTGTTGTGGGCTTGCAATTGCAACAGCAATTGTGTTATGTGGGTTGTCCTCTGTCTCCAGGAGTGTTACATCTCCCTGAGCATCAAGGTGTTTAGGGAACAACTGCTGCCTTGCTTCTTTCTATTTTTTCCCACATCCTCTGAACCCTGACACTATCAGAGAAGATACTATCAGTCACCCCTTTCTGCACTCCCACATGGGTTTATCTCTGTAGTGAGGAGTGTAATTGCTAATGTCTGTAGAGATGCACATACAGGTACAAAGATCAAAATAGTAAGCACATGTCAAGCCTAATTATGATACACCTGTGTGCATGTCTTCATCTGCGTAGAAAAAACCAGCACCGAAAACATTTTGGTTGTGGTCTTACCTCAGATTCACTTCACCAGCCTCAGGTTTTTACAGAGCCACTTATCGTTAATTCTGCATTACCTCAAAGCAGGGATTTCCCCTGTTATCTTTTGCAATGCCAGAAGCACTCATCAAATGGAAAGAGGTCTGATTCATCCATATGTAACAGCATGACCTGGAATTGCTTACTTTTGGCTAAGGACAACCTTGCTCTCCCTTTATGAGGAAGTCGAGAAGAAAGCAAAATCGTTAAGAGTCTGCAGCTACAGCAAGGTGAAATCTGTGGTATTGAAGGCCCTGAAGAGCAGGCGCTCAGCTGATGTCACTATTCCCAAAGTTTTTCATTCAGCAAAATTAAATTAACTTCTTTTCCCAAATACACAGTCTTTCAAATTCCAGGCAAGACAGTGTGAGCAGAGAAGTGGTCCCTGACTAGAGCAGGTGGACACTCAACTCTATTTCATAAGCATGGATTTTGACATCACATTTCTCCTGGTTACCTCCCACACCACAGAAGGTTAAATGTAATTTTTAATTTTCATTCTTAACAAACTGATGGGGTAAAGTTTGATAGGAACATGTCTAGCAGTCTGTCTTCAGAGACCATCCCAGGCACGTGAACCTTGTCTGTCTCCTACAGCTTTTGTTGTCAGTGACACATGTTACTTTTCTGACATAATCATGATGTCAAAACTGGTATAAACCACATTGTTGCCTCTTTTTTTGTGTCACATTGGTCTGAAGTCGGGGGTGGACACTTTTACTATTTGTGCAGTCAGACATACTAGCACAGAGCAGCTCAGAAATTTGTGACAAACTGTTAAGTCATTCTTGTGCAGAGCCAGAAGGACTGAAATATCTGTGGAAGCGTGCTAAGACTTGATTGTGCTTTTTGTTGAAAAGGTGTTTCACATCCCAGAAGATTATTTGCTCTTAGAAAGCCTTAATTCTATCAAAAATTTTGTAGCACCAAAAAATATTGTAAAATTTAAAGGAACTGAGTGGTAAAGTTTTTACACTCAAGGAATCTGGGAAGAAGCCACATCAATAGGATCGGCCTGTGATTCTTCCCATTTGCAGCAAAGTGAAGTAAATAGTTAATACTCCACCAAATGTCTTCCCTCCTTGGAGCAAAGCACTCTCTGTGCCACCTTTTGCAGTTTCCTCAAACATGATCTCACCTTAGTGCATGAGTTCAAAGTGCTAATAAGGAGAAGCAGATGAGGTATTCATCTTTCACCATATCCCAAGGGATCTAGAGCATTTGGTCTTGTAACACTTGCAGCCTACGTGGTCTGGGGAGTTGGGACCCTCTGGTTGGTTGTGAATGGGGCTGACCCATTTGGTCCTTCCTCAGCAGGATGTGACTGACCGGCAGCTCATACAGGTCTTGGCAATTATTTCTCAGTGCAGGCCTCCTCTAGCAGACCTTTCCGTGAAGATGTGGAACAGCACAGCCTTAGGTGTTTGCCACCACAACGGTCTTTATGTTGAGGTCCCTCAGAAATGGCTTCCTGCATGCAGGATATTGTCCAGTTTCTTCTGGAAGCCGTAAGCTTGGAGAAAAGCAAGCACAGCAAATTTGGTAACTGATTCTCCAGATGCACACAGATTTACCACTTTCATAGATTTTTAGATTTCGTAGATTTAAATCAACTTTAGCTGACACTTCTATTGCTTTTAATTTACTATATTCACTGTTTGTAATTACTTTTTTCTGCTGCTGCTAGTGCTAGCTACATTAGGATCCTGTCTTTGTTATTGCTCTTTATTTGGCATTGGAAATATACACAAACTTCTGAGCTGTAAACATTGAAACACATTAAGAGGAGAAACAGACAAACAGAAGATTTCACTTCCACACAGAAAGGTTATATCACCAAAATTATTGCAAAATTGAAGGGAATCAAACTTTTAGTTTGCTTATGCTCTCTACATTAGAAATTTTAGAGGAATTTAAGCTACAAAAATTCAGACACCTACCTAAACTGAGGAAACTTGGCTCCCACTGTAGTCAGTGAAGAGAAAGAGAACTACTATCTCCAGATAGTAGTTCCAGTCCAAGAGATCAAAAGCGGCTTATTATTTTCCATGAAGAACTAGACATCCTGCACCAGAAATACCCGTTGCAGGTTTTGCCATTTTCCAATGCTTTCATGCATCTTTCACTTGCTTAGTTTCTCACATACTGAAAAAAACCTTTACAAAAATATTCATGAACCAGAGAAACTTACATGCAGAATTTTTCACTGTTCCAAGTCCAGGTCATATACAAAGCTTTCTCTTTTGAGAATTTGGATTAAATATTCAAACTTTTAGGGGAGTCAACACTGGTCTCTGCAACCGAGCCTTATATCTAGTGTCACACCTGATTAATGCAAAAGCCCCACAAAGACAGCTCATCCTTGCTATTTTATCTGTATGAATGGGATTTCTGGTAACGGTTTCACACACTGTTCTTCTGCCTTTTCCACCTCTTCTGCTGATCTGGCATATAAATATCAGCCTGTTTTTAGTACACACAGAAGAAATTTTGAATATTGATGAGGTTTTCTTCTGCTTTAAATGTAAAGGGCTTTGTGCCAAGTGAAAACCTTCTTTCCCTCTCTCTTTCTAACATGTAACTTTACACAGAAGTTAAATGACTTTTTTCTTAAGTGACAAATGTGGCCAAAAGGTTTAAGACTCTATAAATCAAGTAAGGTTGTTTTTGTCATCTATCTTCTGCAGTGCAAGTTAAGAAAAAAAAATAATATTATCTTCCATGACAATGAAGATACAGCTGGTAGGACTGGAAATATGTAATAAAAAAAGAGTGTAACACCTGTCTACCTTACTCTGGGGCCAACCACGAGTCCTGTCAGTTTGCTGTTATGTCAGTGGGGCGTGGGAATTGCTCATCTGCTGAGTAATTGGCATTGCTCTCAGAAGGCTCTTCCTTCTTTCTCTGAGATACACACACACACACACACACATGTAAGCAAACTGGTCTTTTCAACTACTACTAGGATTTATTTTACAAGATAGTTTCACTACAGTATTTGACAAGAAGTGAAAACAAAAATTCCCAAGATTTCTTTGGAGCATTTCAAGGTTTTTAAAACCTGTAAGAATAATGGTATTTTGCACTTAAAATTGTTGTCAGGTTTTCAGAAAACGTAAAAAAATACATAGAAGCAGTATTTTCCATATAAAAAGCATCTGTCCCCATTGAGACTTATTTTGTTTGCTTGTTTATTTTCTTTATTTATCAATCTGACTTAATTTCAGGATGTTCCTTTCAACAGATTACAAAACCGCACAGAATGAGTCCTATCATTCTTGTAATAATTTTCTGTGCAGTATTACCGACTTCAGCACAGATACTTGCTATTGTGGTTAAACTGAAAGAAGAAGGCATAGCCTTCTTGCAACACATGCTTTTTCAAACACATATCTTAAATCTATTGCTTTCACTAAATTAAATCAGCTTTGCTGATTCATAAATTTTTGGCCGAGCCCAAACAAATCTCCCACTTAACCTATCAAAAATTTTGCTCTGCTAAAGGAATTTTAAATCATTATTCATGGAAAGGAACAATGAATATTAGTAAAATATGTTTTACTAGCTAATGCTTTTAGAAGTCTTTCTTTTTCTAATAGAGTTTATAATTTAAGAACAGCGTTCACTCATCTTCCAGTGTATCTTAAACCTTGTTTTGTAGATTATTGCAAATTCATTGAGGAAAAAAAACAAGGAGGCATCAGGAGCTAATATTGGTGATGAGAAGGATAAAAGCAGAAATCCAGCAGCAAATACTTTGCCTGTTTGAGCGAGAGATTTGAAACTTTCCCCAGCTTGTGGGTAATATCAGATTTCCCCCTCCTTGTCCCCACCCTCCTACTGAGATCAAAAGACAATATTCCTGCCTCTTTGTAAGCACTGTGCCATCTGTACAGCTCCATTTGTAGCAGCAAAGTCCGACTCAGCCTCTGTTTCCTCACTTAGATGTATGATACAGTCTCTGCTGCCAGAGATCTGATGTGGTAGGAGCAGTTTTCTTATGTGCGAGCCTAACAAATTGAAACCTGCCCGTGTGCTCATCCTAGCTCAAACAGCTTCCCACACAGTCAAACATCAAGATCACAGTCAGTGCTTTGAGGCAAAAAATGAGCAATGGATGCTGATTTTTTTTTAGTGCCGCAACTCCAGTGGACAAAAAAGGTTGTTTAGTAAATATTTGTGGCCTGATAGAGTTATCTGTTCTCTTCCTACACCGAGGAAAGGCGAGGAAGTCACGTGAAATGTTCTTCAGATGGTGGCCTCTCTGTCACCATTCAAAGACGTGTGAAACCCCATCTGACTGGAGATCACCCTGGTCCTGGTGGTGTAGAGAACACCGCTTATTTTAGTGCAGCATGACAAATCCAATCTTCCCATAGGTATTTCCAGCCTAGTAGTAGTGCTGAGAGAGGGCAGATGATGCCTCTCTCAAAAAGTTATGGGCCAAATCAGTTGGACAAAAGGAATTTTAAAAGGAAGTAAAAATTGTAATTGACAACTGAGGAGAAATATTTTCTCTGATGGACAAAAGTCAGAACTTCACATTTGGAAAAGAGGATTCTCCTGTTTTTCAAATGAAAATACTTGCAAGTAAAATTATTCAAACAAAACAGAAAAGAAAAAAAAAGAAAAGAATATTTGAGACATGGATAAAAAACCCCAAAGCAACTAAATTAAGAAAGTTCACAGAAATTTGTATAACTTAGAAGCTTGAAATTTAAGAATTGCAGGTGAAAAGGAATTGTTTCTACAATAAACATTTCTGGTAGAAATAACTCAGGAATGATTTTGTCTCTTTGGAATCAAATTATTCTGGACACATTTAAAAGTACTTTTAATAACACAGAAAAGAAGAAAATGCTTGGAAATTATTTTACTTTCATGTGGGAGTGTTCAGACAATATTTCACTGTAGTGCTGGGAAGATCCAAATGACGTCACCAGCTGTGGGTGAAACACTTTTCACTCCAAGCAGGAAATCTGAATGTGGGCATTTTCAGTCTGCAGGTCTTGCCACCCTGCTCTTTTGGTGAATTCAGGGCATCTCTCCTTGTTCTGTAATGCCATTGGTCAGCTTTTGTTTATATGTGATCCCCTCCTGCTGTTTGGACTATCTGAGGACTTCCCATGACACTGCAGGCTCTCAGGTCAGCCATTCTCTTTGCCTCAGTGGTTTACTGTCTTGGTAAATCTATGTTATTTCTAGATCTTGCCCTTTGATGCTTCACTGATGGAAGTTCAAAACCTTGAACCCCTTCTATGCTGCATTTCTTCCTATGATCTCTGTGTCATGCTACAGGTTTTGTATCTGCTTGAATTGGAGGGAATATATATCTACCCCTCAGAAAGTATCCCAAAAGTGTGGATGTCAGCAAGACCAAGATGTCCAGGTCACAGAAGTACGATCCTGTCTGAGATCTTGCAGTGGAGCTCCAAGGCTGTGGAGCTGGTTGTGGAAGAATGAGGTGTATTTGCTATCCCTGCATAGCTAAAATGGACCTGTTCCTTACAAAGATTGAAGAGCCAGGCCACAGCTGACAGGAAATGCCTTTTGCCCACAACAGCAACAGCTCTGGGCTGGTCTGGAGGTGGACTCTAAGGAACTGCAGTACTCACATTGTGCCCAGCCAGGGTCTGCTCTGAGTCAGCTCTCATAAGCTCTACCAGTCCTCCCTGCTCTTCCCAGAAGCAGAGGTGTGAAAGGTGATGGAATAAGTTCATCAAGCCCTCAGGTGAGCTTGTCCATCCTAGTCCTGCACCAAACAGGCATGAATGCTGTTATGGCAGGCAGTTGCAGAGAGATGCACTTTCCCTGTACCTCTGTTGCACAGATGCTTCTTCCACTCCAACAAGGTGAAAGTCTTGTGTGCAATCTGCTCTCTTGCCCCGAGCCTAGCTGAGAACCCCTGAGGTGCAGAGAAAGCATCACTACTGTATATATATATATATATATATATGTAGTACTCAGCTCACATACTGTCCAGTTTTTCTTGAATCTGACATGCCCTGTTGCACACTGTGTCTGTGCTTGCTATATGCTATTGGCAAATTAAAAAGGGGAAGTTCATCACTGGGGTTGTACAAGTTGTCCTTTGAATCAGGAGGAACAAAAATAAGCTGCCTCCGTTTGAAGAGACTGTACAAACTGTCTGTATTTTCCTGCCCCTCTTCATAAAGCTCTTGAGAATGCAGCATCTTCAGCTGTTAAGAAAAATGCCGTAAGGTTTTTACAACACGGGCAAGGGAAAAACCAGTCTGAGATTCGGTATATTGCTTTACTTCTCTGCTTCAGATAAATGGTTGGAGCCAAAAATGCCAGAGCAACAGTGAAGCAAGAGATTTCTTGATAAGAAGTTGAACCCAGTCCTGCTGAGCAGCACTTCATATAAAACTCAGATTGCTTCTTTCCAAAGAGATGAAGATGCCTGCCTGTGCAATGGAGATCTCAAAGTGGCCTCACCTGTATGGGCTACTCTTGGGTTGGTTAAGGGAATGAGATTAACAAGCAGTCACCTAAAACCTGTAACTGTGGCCTTCAAGAGAAGTTCATCCTGCTGTACCTATATGAGCCAGTGATGCTCATGGAGCACTGCAGTAAGATCATTTATTAAGCAGCACACCCCTGCCTGCTGTGCTGTGGCCAGAAGCAGCGTGCTCTGCTGCAGCACTCTCCCAAGGGGACACCGAGGTCTAAATCCTGCAGGACCCAGAGCTGGCTCCTTCCCGAGCCTCTATTTTGAAGCAGAGCTATGATGTAGGACCACCACCATTAGTGAAGAGGACCACTGTTGTCCACCTCCAGCACTTGGCTATGAGCCACCATAGATACACATTGTGTGATTTTTTTATCTTAATAGCATTTTTTAATGTGCCAACAGGACTTCCGAGCCCTCAGGATGCACTGAGTTTTGTTTTCAAGTTCATTTCAAATGGAAAACTTAACTGTGTATTGTGCTTAAAGGAAACTTCTCTGTAAGCCAATTTTAAAATGTGCCCCATATTTTTAGTCCAGAATCCCCTCTGTGAATCACTTTTTCTTGAGTTTTGATGTTTTACCTTCATTTAGCTCCACCACCATCAGCAGTCCTCTCTGTTTCCCCAGGGGATGGCAGAACAGGACCCAGCCTGTTCTCCTCAAGAAACAGAACAGGAAGCCAGTGTGCTAAACTCTGATTATTTGTCTGGCTCTGTGTATTTCCTGAGAGATCTGGAAACAGAATCATACACACAAGTTGTTTAGCTGGAGGTGAGATATGAAGATGATTATAAAAAAAAATAAAGGAAATGTTGTGGAGGGAGTGAAAGAAGATAGCATGTGATGGCATTTGCAACAGCAGACTATAAAATGCTACTATCTTTTAGGATATGTCCTAAAATACATCCATTTTAGGATTGTATATTACAATCAGAAAACAAATTTCTGTGCTTTAGGCTGGTCTACTTGCTCTGAAAGACAGCATTTGACAGCTTTTGCTCCGTGAATGGGTCTCTTGGCTTTTGGATGGGGTCTGGGCAGGACAGTCACAGATCTGTCACCAGACAAGCCTGCCCTTAGTCACTGTGATATGGCCATGGGTGGGCATTTTTGGGAGTGCAAAACACACAGCTCTCTTCTAGTTTTACTGGTTGGTGTGTATGCATGTGGAACCTTCAGAAGAGTGACAGCTGAAAGGGTTTGATTCTCTTCCCATTAAAAATAAATTGCAACAATTGTATTGATTTCAGTGCAGGAGGATTGGACCCTTAGCCTTCAAGAGGATATTTAATATATTCTGTTACCAGCATCCTAATGGGATACAGCTATGCCATGCTGCACACGGAGCTACATATGATACAGCTCCCTCAGGCTGCTTGACAATATGCTCTCCACTTCAGAGACTGGTACATAAATACAATTCACATGCTCTGTCTTTAGTCATGCCACAGTTTTGTCAACCACATCACATTTTTCTGCCTCAGGCTGCGGTGTGTGCTGTTAACACATGTCTCCGGACTCAGGTCGGAGAGTGCAGGGACAGCATTGCATTGCTTCTGTTTTCATGGGACTTTCCTGTCTTTTCTTGTCATGCAATTAACTTGCCTCATTCCTATTTTGGCTTTTTTATTATGATTATTTTTGCCTACCACAGAACATCTATTTAATGCAAATACAACGTAATTCGTACAATTCATTCAATTGTATTTTTCGAGTAGATTTAAAAAATGCTGAAGTGTAGGAAAAAACCACTGTAGCATGTGACTGTTCTGAGTAAGTGAAATCCACTCATTTTCTCAAATTGCTACCAAATCTTTCTCAAGTTTTCTTCCCGAAGATTTTCAAGCTGTGATTCCTTAGAATTGATTGAAAATTATCATGGGTTGAAATACTGATTAACCTTTGAACTCTTGAGAACTAACAAGGGAAAAACCTTTGGCCCACTTACAAAAATATTTTTCCCAGTCATAGAGCTGGTTAACGGTTTTGCAATTTTCCATATGAAATTCCATAAAAATGGAGGGGGAAGGGGAGCAACCATCAATATCTCTTTTGTATTTAACTAACACCGAACACCCTGCAGCTGGAGAGGCTGGATGGTGTATCAGGTCAGGGGTTCTTTGCTGCTCCCTATCTTCATGGGCAAGGTTTCTCCCAGGATGATGGCATTATCCTGGGATTTCCTTCCCTCTCTCTCTGGACTGATTTTGCCATAGCCTAATGTACACAGCAATGAAACAGATGAAAGCTGACCAAGGGCACACAGAAGGCAGTTCAGCTGTAACTGCAAATCCCTCTTCCTCCATCCTTGTTGACTGACCCCACCCATTAGAAAAGCTTTTGTCTAAGAAAAGCAAAATCAACATAAGATTATGTAGACACATGACTTGCTTTGTCTCCAGCAGCAGCAGTAGCTGGATGAACAAAAAGACTGCTCAGCTTCCTGTACTTTCTGGATTCAAAATTGAGAATACCTTACAATAAGAGTTACTTCTTTCATCTTGGACACGCTCCTTCATAGAGAAAATGCAGCTAAAAAATCACAATGTCTCTGTCTGGGTTTTTTGTAAAAATTTAGTGGCTTCACTTGCTTCTAATGCATAAGCATTCCTTGCCAACATTGTAAATCTTTTAAAGCAAAGGAGAGTGAGAAATGTTAACGACAAAGGGGAGAAAGGGCTTATCTTTGAGAAGTTTCTTTCTCTACTGGACACCAAAACAAAATGTAAAAGGTAAATCGGCCTTCCAAACATGCAGCTGAAAGGAACTCGGGTGGTAGGCAGGTAAGCACAGCCACATTCTGGCCTCCAAATATAGTTTATGTTGTACCATCCAGATGAAGACGGTCACTCTATCATGGCTGAGCTTCACTCTGGCCTTGTTTCTGTCCTTTGCTTGAGGTGGCTATTGGGCCTGTCCGGGTGCACAGCATGGTGGGACCAGAGCTCTGTGAGGATGGGGCAGGGCCCTGCCTGAGTCCCCAGCTCTGCCTCTGGCTGGGCAAAGGCACGAGAAGAGTGACTTAGTAAATGCTCAGGGACATTTTATCTCCTGTGGTGGGGTCAGCTTAATAGAGAGTGATTTCTGAAGTGCTGAATTTCTTGTGGAAGCTTTGAGGTGTGTGCTCAGCCCCACCACTTTGCGTTCGGTGTGGGAGCTTGACTTTATTTAATCTGGTAGAAAGAAACTGGAAGGGAGCCTAACACATATTATGTGTTGGTCCTGGTGGCCATGGTTCTGAGCTCTCAGTGGTATGAGAAGGGGTGCAGTAAGGAGACTGGGGAGCTGGTGGACAATGCCTTACACAGAAAATCTAAGCAGCCATGGAAAGGTAATACTGAGTTTAGCAACAGAAACAGGAGAATCACTACTGTTGATGATAACTTGCATGTTTCTTGTAGTCAGAGTAAGGAAACATTGAAACAGGCTGCCCAGGGAAATGGTGGAGTCACCATTCCTGGAGGGATTTTAAAGACATGGGATCATGGTTTAGCGGTGTGTTTGGCAGTGCCGGGTTAATGTTTGGATTTGATGATCTTAAAGGTCTCTTCCAAATTAAATGATTCTATGATTCCACGACTTTGTGCTACTCCTTTAGGGATGTGTTATTCACAGGAGGGAAAGGCTGGCCAACAGAGCTTCAAGCAACCAGTCCTAACCTCATCGTGGGCTTATCTGCAGCTGCTAGCCTCTGCATGGGGAGATCTGACCGAGCGGGGACAGACACACCATTCACCTGTGGACTGCTGGACTGCCTTAGCTTGCTACAGTCCTGCTGCTACGGCCCTGCCTCGGTGCACCACTGCATGGCTGGTTTGGGCCAGGCAACTGTGAGTGTCATCCTAATTTCCTTCATTGGTGACATGGCTAACAAAGCCTTTTAGACACCTTTGCTGTTACAAATCTCTTCCCTGGTGCAGAGGGAAGATGTCCTTGTGTGAATACCCGACGGTGTAGTGGGTCTTGTCTCTAAGCAATAGTATAAGTTCATTAAGTCCATGCTGTCCTAATTTCTCATTCTTCACAGATAGCTCAGCACGAAGTGTAAGCCTCTCTTTCTGCTCTAGGCACTCTGTGGTCTGATTACAGCCGTGCAGTACCACATCCCCCTCCCAGGGGACAGCTGACGGTACTGCAGTTGTTAGTTCAAACCCTGAAAGCTTTGGTTTGGGAAAAGGCGCACAAAGACTTGCAAGAAACAAAGGGAAAAAATACCTCAAAATACTGTGGAGTAAACAAGATCTGGTTTGCAGAGGCTGACTAGAGACAGCTCGGCAGAGGCACTTCCTAAAGTCACAAATTTTCTTTGCTGCCTCTGTACCTGTTTCCTGAAGGACCTGAAGTGTTTTCATGGACTCCAGATGTAAGACAAGAGGTCAGAATAATTAAATACCCAAACCAAAAACATATCACAGTCTCTAAATTGTATAGTTAACACCAAAAGCTAGTATTTTTACATCAAAAGTGTCATTTGGTTAGAGGACCTCAGCTACAAACCCACAGAACAGCCTCTTCTGCCAGGCAAGGCAGGTTTTAGGATCTTAATTATGGAGGTCTTCATGTAGACTAGGCATTGTGTGTGAGAAAGATAAAAGAAGTAATCTTGGTTTTGATAAAATGTGTTTCTATTGGCATTTTTTAATGCTCATATATTGCTTGTGGAAACATTTCATTCTCGGTTTAGTCCCAGTAGTACAATATTCATAAAACCCAGGGAAAAAAAATAATAATAAAAAAAGAGTACCCTAGTATACCATTAAAACTAAGTAGGATGTGGCATTTTGTGTAAAACAGCAGGGTGGGGTAGGAAAAAACCTCAGCACTAATTCTGGAAAGGGAGCAGTCGCTTGCTTGAGATGTCCTGATGAAACAATGGAATTTTTTGCATGAACAGCTGCTCACTGGTGTAAGCACAGGTTGCTGGATTTGGCCAGACAGTACCAACTGAGCTTTGTTAAAAATAAGGCCCATGTATAATCTTTAATACATCCCATGGGCACCCTTTCTTATGATTTTATCTATGTACAATTGAAAGGAAACTCATCTAGAAATAAAGAGACTGACGTGTCACATCATGATATTAGTGCAGTGTTACATTTTGTGGCCCATGTTCAGTGCAGCCCTCGAGTGATCTGTTCCAATAACGCAGATAACAGCCAGTAGGATGATGATTCACCCGTCAAGCAATAATGAGCAGCCATTGCATCACCTTCTGTTGTTTATTGTACCCTCAGGCTTTTCAGAATACAGTTGCCTTGATAAAAAGATAAAAGAAAGGAACATAAAACTTGGGTGAAAGAAAAATCTTATTAAACTGAATCTATGTCTTGTCTCCTCTTTCTCTGTTCTCTTTTAAGTTATTATTAATAGGGTTAGACTGTTTGATAGTGAGCAATGTTTGAATGAGAACCATTACTGGTGGAGCAACACCTCTGAAGGAACTTGGTGCTTTAGTCAATGAATAGATGAGACTCAAAGAATGTAGGATGGATTAGAGCAAAGTCCAGCCCAGGAGAGAGACAGGTATATTATGGGCTGAATTCTAAACACTTTGTTCCACATATTTGAATTGTCCGGAGGTGAGTAAGAACTCTGACAGCGTAAGAGAGCTGAGTAAAACCTGAGTGATCCCTACAGGCTTTGAAGCTATAATAATGTTTATGTCTCAACCTCCTCTCAGAGTTCATAATGAGCATTAATTAAATACACCTCAGGGCTCCCTGTGTAAGAGTAAAATACTCTTACTCCCACTAAAGACAGAGAGGAAACCAGTGCTTGCACAGGAGGGCTTGGAGTTTCTTCTGGCTCTGAGTCCTATTTCAAAGGACTTTGAGTGGTCAACTGGACATCAGATCTAGCTGTGACCACAAAGATTTAGCTGTGACATTGATCCTGTGGCTCAGTTTTCAGGAACTCTGACCCCGTCCAGTTCCCCCTATCTTCAGGCAGAGATGTTGCTTAGAGATCCGTATGCCAATATTCTATCTATCTTTAAGAACTGGGGGTAAAGCAGTAATCTGTTTAGTAGACAGTCAATGCAAATGATGTTGAAGGTAGCTGGTGTACTTAATTTATGTGAGGTAGGCACCAAGTGTGAACTTAGTAATAAATACACCTAATTTGTTAGCCTCAAAGGTCACCACTATGAAGTCCTCTCTAGTCACCGAAGAAACAATTCAATACATTCAGTTAAGTAGCTAAAACAAATACATTGTTCTGAATGTGAAACAAGGTGCCAGATTTTACTCTGGGAGGGAGGACTGGCAAAGTCTTTGTCACAGAAATCGTACTGGATTTCCGTGTCACTGTGAGCCAGAGCATACAAAGAAATGATGACGTAGTTTATTGCCTGTGAGCCTCATGCTGAAATACAGGAACAAACCCTGACCATTGCCATCATAGGGCCATTTGCTTAGACGTGGCCCATGTGCCTAGATAAGGTCTCTGATCAAATGATACTTCAATTTCCTTTCAGCTGCTTCAGAACCAGCACCCACAAGAACCTTGACAATGGTGAAAACTTGGAGGGTGAAGATGGACTTATTGTACAATAACAAGTTATCATGGTTCCGATTCCACATGTGACCATAATCTGCTCATGGGCATGCAGGAGGACTTCTGCTCCTTCTATGTCACGTGGTAGCACTAGCAGTGCTCTCTGTGTAAGCTCACTGGTGGAGTTTAGGCCATGACCAGCACTCATCTCAGTGATGGGTAAAGAAAGCAGAGAATAACGTTTGGCTCTTTTAAAGAACAAGATGGGAGAATCACCATAGAATATTTTATCTCTAGAACAAGCTCCTCTTGGGCTGTGAGTCCTGCAATACCAGGCAAGTGTTTACATGCAGATCCCCCACACAATCTGCCTTGGAGACTAATAACCTAAAGGAAATCATCTGCACACTGTGTGCAGGTTCCCTTCATATAGACCATATAGCTCCAATAGCAGATGAGTGTACACACTTGTAAGACTTTCATGCTAATTCTCATATTCATTTCTTTGTATTATTCCTAAAAATTTACAGAATTAAATCACTCTCCCTTTTCCCTAGATTAAATCAAATTTGCAGCACTTCTATTTTTCTGAAGTTCTCATGGTTTCTCCAAGTTTTCTGTGGTGCTCTTAAAAGCAGCGTTTGGTTTATAATTTGTGACATTTTCACTTTCGTTTTTTATATCTAGATTAAGCCATAAAATCTCACATTCATTTAGCTGTCTAAAGTAAGGGAAAAGTTATAAACTTTTGCCCCATGTCTGAGACAAGACTCCTTATAGCAAAGTGACCGTCAGGAGGAAACTAGCCAGACAGTCTGAGTGATGACCTAGGGGGGGGTGATGGAAGCCCCTCTGGGACAATGCTTTTTCCTGCTTCTGGAAGTCCCTCCTATTTCCACATTGGCTTCTGCATCCGGTACTTTACCAGGATTCTCTTTCACATCAAAGCATCTCTCCCCGGGCTACACATGTAGGGGCACAGCCTTAGTTTCCATGGGAAATAGTTTTATCCCAAAGGAAAAGGAAAGAAATGTTTGGTTTGAACATGCTTAACACTCCCCCTTCTGTATAAGGCACTCTGTTGTTGCACTTTCTCTGGTCCCTTGGGGTGTCAACATGCTCTTTACCACACTCATGCTTATTTTCTTAGTTGCGGTGTTTAGAAGGGGCCATGGGGAAATTCTGCTTTCATCCTCATTGGTTAAATAAGCATCATCAGGCTGAAAGCTTGCTAAATTAATTGCACCAAATTTTTTTTTGTTGGTTTCACCCTTAGGATGAGTTGGTCCCAGTTCTACCATTTAAAAGAACTTCACGATGTAGACAATTTCTCTCCTAAAGTTATTAGAAATACAGAAGCAGCCAACGTATGGGTGATAAAACTGTTGCTTGTCTCTTGCTTAGTGAACAGATCCCTGAATTTATGTGGAGGGATCCATGAATTTCCCTGGACGAGGAAGTCAAGGAGGTGTTTTTGATAAAGAGTTCAAATCAGATATGAATTGCCTACTCTGTATTTTGCTGAGAATTTTGTGCAACCTCTGTCAGCCCACAGAAGAAAAAGAGATTTCTGGAAATGGGACTGCTCTTGAGTTGTGTGCTCCTCTTGAGTAAACAACCTACCAGCAAAAGTTGCAAGCTTCATGATAGCAGCTACAACATCTTAAGGATATTGATGTGATAAGGTTTGTAGCTGATACTGATTTATAAAACAGATGGGCTTTTGAGTGCACAAGCCCTTTCCTAAGCTTAGCAAGAAGACAATAGCATGTTTCTGATGTAACTGTGAGTGCGGGACCACTCAAAACTACACAAGTGTTTGCTGGTAGTCATGATTGATACCAAGGAGGAAACACCCACTGCTTTCCATGGCCAGGATTAAACCAAGCCTGGACACTCTAACCACACATGTTCCTCCTTATCCCAAATACTCAAAAAAACATGTAATTTGGTAGCCCAGTTACTCCTTTTTTGAAGTCTCCCGAATCTGTTTGTTTTTCAACTGTTGATGTCATTAGTTCCTCCCCTACTTCCCGCTGTTGGCATGTAATCTCTTTAGGTTGGTTGCTCATGCCTTCAGGGTTGCTGGGTTTCTTTCCATGCCAGGCTGTTTGATTTTGCCTCTGTTGGGCTGGTAGGTCCTTTGATTATTTGAAGTGCTTTGAATGCTGACTTTAATTACATTGCCTTGTAAGAGGCTCTTCTACAAGGGCTGCTGACTGCAAGCCCTGTGACTGCCTCAGCAGCCATGCTGCTCGGTGGGGAAAGTGCCGTGGAACACATGGCAGTGTTATAAAGACAGTAGTCACTGAAGTGCAAAACTGAAAAATCACCTTCAAGAATGTGAGACTTTGCATTGGTTTTTTTTTGTTTTATTATATATTTATATAGATACATATTTATCAGTACTAACAGAAACTACAATGCTTCCATCTACAATGGAAGAATGCTAAATCTGGAAACAGATCTCTAATGTCTCACTCAGAAGCATGGCATTTTTCTTAGTGACAGATTGTCAGCCATGGCCAAGCAGGGCCCAGCAGAGCTGAGGATGTGGATGACTTGGAGACTGTCCAGAAAAAAGGAACAGGAATGATAAAAGCTTTATAAAACATGAGTGATGAGGAAATGTTAAAGAAACTGAGTTTGTTTAGTCTACAGGAAAAAGACTATGGGGGAAAACTTATGAGTTTTTCAATATATAAACAATTACTTTAGAGAGGACAGCCATCATTTGTTCTCCATGGCCACTGTGAGAAGGATAAAAATAAATCAACGTCATTTGCAGAAAAAAAAAAAAAAGCTAAGCTGTGCTTTGGGAACTAGGTTTTGTCTGGATATCGAGCCCTTTCATTGGCAGATTTGAGAACAGGTTAGACCAACACCTTACAGGGAGGAGGTGGCTAAACCTTATTCTGGCTCATGGGAAGGTATAGGACAGAATGATTGCAGGAGATTCTTTCCAAGACTTACAGCTTTATAAATTTATGAAGAAGGACTTTGAAGGGAAAATATTTGAGCTGGGTAAATGTGTAGTTGCTTTTTCTAACTGGTAACTCCAGTCACCCTGGCGTCATTTCAACAGTAAAAATTAGGTCTTTCCTGAGTCAGCTTTTTTGGGAAGAGTTTTTAAAGCCATATAGATACTCTGTTTAGCAGAAGATCCCATTCTTTCCTCTTTGTTCATCCTCTTCACTTTCCTCCATGAGATGTAAAATATGCTTCGGTTACCTGCTTGAAGGACTTGGAGGAGGCTGATTCAGCTTCTCCCACTGGTTTAAAAGAGATCCCCAACCTGCAATCACAACCAATCCAGTCTTCCCAGTAGGGAAAACGGTGCATGGTGCCACGGTGGGACAACAGAGTTGCACATTTTAGGTATCACACCTCAGGCAAATTGTTCTGGGCCCTCACTGCCACCCTGAGGAAGTTTTCAGTGCACATTCGTCTGATGTTACACCATTGTGTGGTCAGATTTGCAGCCCTGTGTGCAACAACAGAAGGAGTGTGGTGTTTCCTGTGCCCGTATAACAAGTGGGCTTAAAATGATCTGGGGAAAAGTGGCTGCCGACCCAGCCAGTTGGTGGGTCAAGGGCAAAGTGGAGGAACAGCTGAAAAAACTGAATGTTTTAGTAAGGGTTTTAAATCCATTAGAAAACATTTATGCAATAGAGGAGGTAAACAGGGAACCTTTAGAAAATGTCTTAATGTGGTTTTCACCTTAGAAATATTTTTCAGGGAATGATAATTCATTCATAATTAATTGCTAATGGATTTATTATTATCAATATTGATTTCACTTGACAAGGCAAGACATAAAGTTAACAAGTGTGAGGCATTGTGTGCAAAACATGAAGTACCTCCAGGTTCATTGCTATGCCAAGTAGGTTGATCAAGAGCCAAGATTGCATCAGGGGACCCCTTACTGCCAGTCTGCCAGAGAGGACAAGAGTCCTGGAGGCAGAACTGCTATCAACAGAGGAGGCATAAGCAGGCAGCCTTGAGCAGGCCATGGGGGAGGTAGTATACTTCTGAGATTAAATCCTATGTGCCTTAATAGAGACAACTTCTCTCTACAGTATCTTTCAGCGTTCTATTAATTAAAAAAAAAAAAAAAAAAAAAAAAAAAAAAAAAAAAAAAAAAAAAAAAAAAAAAAAGACTAGGATAAATTTACAAAAATAAATAAATTAAAGAGAAAGTAACTTCTGCCAAAAAATGAACTTTCATGTTCAATTTCTGCTTGAAACTAACTTCCCAGGAGCCAACTTTCTCAGGGAATAGCCTGTTATCAGATAAAGGAAGGACTGAACAAGAAAAATAATTCCTTTGTTAGGAAAGTCATCCCCCTTTATCAGGGCCTTCTCCCCCAGCTTTTAATGCTCACTGAATTTCTTCTGATCTCTTAGCATCTTTGTATTTTCCCGCCTGTTTGTCAACCTCCTCTGAGGGTATTTTCCTTCTTGAAGCTAAACTTTGCAACACAACTAAAAGAAAGCAAACAGAAGTTTCTTCAATCACTCTCACTGCTTAAAAATTCATAATCATTTCTATAGCCAAAGGCAGAAAAGCTAATTATTTACTGTCCCAACCAGTTTTAGCACCTCCCGGGAAAATGTGCTATTGAGCCAGCTGCACTCATGCATCCGCAGCAGGCAGCTCTCATCGCTGGGACCCAAGTGCGCCAGCATCACCAGTGGGACTTCTTCAGCTTTGAACACATCTGCTGCAGCAGGGTAGCTATAAGGCAGAGGAGCTCAGCCACCGGGGAGTGCGAAGACAGCAGTGTCTTGCTTCTCTCCCTAGTGAACCTTCTGGCCATCTTCATATTGGCATTTACAGAAAAGTGAGCTATTTAGGAAAAGATTGTCATTTATCTTTTTTCTAAGTGCAGACCACTTGGTACATAGGATGTAATGGAAAAGGAGCATCAATCGAATTCCAGTTGATGCAGGCAAATACCTGTCAAAAAATTATTCACTGAGTGGTGGCTCTGCCTTTCTGTTTATGTGTTTGCTTGCCTTTTATGGAAAGATGCCCAGCTCTGGTTATTGCTGTGAGAGATTTGGAGGATTTGGACTTGCTCTCTACCCCACATTATGTTGCTGTCAGATTCCACTGGAAAATCTTCTATACAGGCATCCTCTTCCTCATCCTTTTGAGGCAACTCGTATCTTCCTTCTTATGTATCTTCTAAGGGCCTTTCAAAATCTGCCTCCTGGAGTTCTGATCCAACATTTGTGACTTCTTTGTAACATGTTCTGAACCAAGAAGACCTTTCCCTCAAAACCTCAAATTCTTTCAATTCCCCCATCCAAATTCACAACAGACTCTCCTTTCCTGTCCTTCTCTTGCTTTTTGTTGTCTGCTGGAGTAGACTTGCTGCATTTCTCAGTAAATACTGAGAAAGATAAACCTGAATACACAGCCTTTTCTGAGGTCTCACCATGGGTTACCTCAGGCACTGTCTGCTGTTCTGCACTGGAACAAGAAGAGTAGTCAGAGAGCTACAACATGTAATAATTTACCTGGTCTCTGAGAAGCTTTAATTACCATAGTTGATTAAAAGGACCTGGAAAGGCTAAGTGTGAATGATGGGGATCTAGTAGAGGTGGATGGTCAGGGATGATAGATCAGGCACGACATTATGATAGTACAGAGACGATAACATGGGTGTCAGCACTGGAGCTGCATGTGTCAGAACTAAGAGAAGCAGCAGATCTGAGACAGCAGTGATGGGAAGGGCCCTGCAAGGCAGGGAATGGATATGAGGGAACAGGCTGGGAAATGGAGAAGAGGGCATTGGGATGGCAAACATATCTATGACTGGCAGGTGCAAAAACGTTATACTCATGTTCTATGTTACAAGTGTGTTTACATCCTACCTTTCCTTTGTGCAGTGAATGTTCTGGAAAGGATTGCACTATTTTTAACCCTTGGAACTGAATTAGGCTGTTGTGATATGCATCATAAATCAACGAAGCATGTGTACAGTCCTAGCCATGTATCCAAGGTAGCCTAACTTCTGCCAAGGACACCCCACAGACATGCTTGTGGACTCAAGCAAAAGGCCAGAGTCTCCATTATGGTATTTAGTCTAGACTTCAGTACACCCAAAGGGCTGCTCAGAACTTTCATTGCATTTGCCCCACCTTGGCCTTTGCCACTTTGGCTGTGCCCCAGCTCCTAGCTGTCCCAGCTCCTCCCTCAGTCAGGCTTTGGCTTCCTTTCCCAGCCCCATCTCAACCCTTGCTCTCCCTGCCCGAGCCAGCAGTCACTCTGTCAAGGCTCCCACCTGCCTGCGAGGGGCAGTGCCATCTCCTCCCAGCACCCAGCTGGGGTACCTGGCTTGCGCAGCTGGGGCTGGAGCCAGCACCATTCACCAGCTGCAAGGAAAACCTCTGGGGAGTGACGTCTGCTACTGTTGCTGGCAGAATAATTATACTGGCACATGCACGGGAAGTTTCTACCTTTTCATATGTTTTCAGTGAGAGAATTCAGCGTTGTTTCCCAGGGTTACCATGAGCTAATAGACTGCAGACATGGAGCAATGACAGAATTTTTCCCTTGTGAAGGCACAGGACTAGTGACTTTCCCCTTCGAGGAAAGCCCTATTCCCTTCTTCCCAGGCTTTCACTCTCCCACCCACCCAGCACAACTTGATGTTGCATTGATTGAGTAAATTGTGCAGAAGGATGCGAACATCTGGGTGCTGGCAGAGTGTCTCCCAGATGGCCAACACTCTTGCTTCCTTCTTTTTCAAGATGAAAGGGTCCATTTTAAAGCCAGTTAAAGGAATATTAGAGAATTGAGCTGAACACAACAAAGTGAATAGACCAAGAGTTAACATTTTCATCCTCTACTGCCCTCTATTGAGAATGGATCCATCTGCATTTTTAGAAAAAAAATCTAAACTGCAGTCATTAACAAAAAAATTCAGCATAGAATTTTATCCCCACAAAAAAATCACAACTTTTTAAAGCCCATATGTTCAGTTCCAAACACACCTTATAATTTTGCTTTTTGACATATTTGTTAATGCACTATTTGCAGGTTCCATACATGAAGGCAAAATTGTAATGAATTAACCATTCAATCCCCAGGATATGCTTATGGAGAACCTGTTATATTAATAACCCAACTAATAACCAACCTGCTACGATAACCCAAAAAAATCCATCTGGGACATGATGACGCCAAGTGGAAGCTGCTTTGAGGGTTCCGTATACAATGTGTTCCACATATATTATGGCAAAGACCCTTTGCTTTCCCCCTGACCTAATCAGCTCAAATTTCAGTGGATGAAAGAGCAATTAGTCATGCTTGGAAACTAGAAAAACAATGCATTTACCTAGCAAAAAAAAAAAAACCTCAGAAGAAAATCTGCCTCTTGACTTTAAAAACACTCTATGGCAATGTGATTCCTTGGCAATATCACTCCTTCTTTGGAAGTGTTTGTGGAAAAATGCAGAGGAACAGAAGGAGTTATAGTGATGCTAGTAAAAAGACGATAGAAAAGATTATCATGTCCTGTATTTTTCCACCATTTTATCACCTGAAGAGCTCTAAAGGCTTATAAGTAATTGTTTACAAATTAATTATTTGTAAAATAATTACGTGGAGGTAATTATCTCAAAAATCACACTGGACAAACAAAGATTAAATTTGGTTTTGTTTCACGTAAAGGGAAATTTGAGGAAAAAAATCAAGTCTAAAGTGTTTAGGACTAAAGCTTAAAACTAGAATCCTCCATCACCTCTTGGCCTTTCAAACAGAAAAATTTAATATTCACAGCTGTGTAGCACTTTAGCTATATAAAGGATGGCAGTGGATTCATATTGGTAAACCACATGACCCAACATTTTTTGAGGTGAAAGTGTCCCACTGTGACATCTTCATTGTGGAATTTAAGAGTGAAAACTTATGTGGTCCGGATAAAGCTGTGATGATTTGAAGATGAATTTGCAAGAATATGCCACCTATTTTGGATGCTGATTCCAGATAAGAGTGGAAGAAGGTTCACTTCTCTGGCCTTTCCTCATTTCCCCACTGTTTTGATAAGTGCCCACTGATGTTTCTAGGTTCTCTTCTGCTAATGACAACTAAATTCTGACAGGCTTCCCCCAGCCCAATTTATTTTTTCCTCCCTTGTATACAAAATGGTGTAATTTTTACAGAAGTTGTATTCTCTTTACTATCTTCTGCATCCCAGATCCATAAAATAACAGGCTTACATTCCAGAAACATTTTTCCTTCAGTATAAATCTGAGTTCCCTGAACGGGGAGCTGGGATCTTAAAAAACAAAGCCCTCTGCTCCTAGAGCTCTTATGGCATTTCATAAAAGCAATAACCCATCTTTTGCCAAGCAAGGATTCTCTCCCACAGACCATCTATGTGGTTTCCATCTGCACAGTAATTGGAAACTGCTTGGGGTAAAAAAGTATTTATGTGTTTCAAATTGAAGCTGTTCCCATGCTCTGGCAAGGTGCAGGGAGCTCTCTTCCCACAGTCCAGCCCTCCAAGGAGAAACCACAAGCTGACTGCAGACCACGAGCGCTGACTCGGGGGCATTTGGGTGGTATCAGCCGGGCCGAGGTGGAGCCATGTGCCACTGCTCGCTAGAAGGAGCAGTGTGCCTGCTTTCTCTTGGGCAAAGGGCTCTCTGCTGGGTACACTCCTGCCTGCAAGTCTGTAGGTGTTAAAAAGCTAGAAGCGGAGAAATTCTTCAGCCTTTTCTCAATATTCTGTGAGAAGACTGTCTTTCCTATGTAAACTATTTTAAACAAGGTCACAGTTTCATAAACTTCTTGCACTCACAAGCTGTTTTGCGAGATTGTTATAGCTTTGACTTTGAAAATATTTTGGAATAGGTATCTTAGGACTTGGCCAATCCTCTCAAGGGGTGGATGGCCGAGGAACCAATTACCTATTGCCATTCAACACACTTTTGCTATCTATCCTATATAAGCAGTCAGAAAATTATTAAAGCGCTTAAGCTTCGGCTTCCACTGTTCATGAGCCTGGACTCTGTGTCGTTTTCTTCATGTGCCTCAGACATAACAGCAACACGAGTCTTCAGCAGAGTCTCCTTCTCTCTGCCAGCTGTGGTTGAAGGAACATGTATTTTGTATTGTTTCTGCCAGGTAAACATCTTTAATGCCCCCAAAATTGATGCCGATTGACTTCCTTCAGGCATGTAAGTCGTGAAACACCTGGGAGAAACCTAAAATCACAGATGAGCCCCCTCAGCACAAAAACTAAGCTGAAAAGCATCAGAGGCTGAGCAGACAGAGCACTTCTGTCTTACTCAGACCCTCTCTGGAAACAGGGGACTTGCCCATACAGACAATTACAAGGACCCTGAAGACCAAAAATGATAACTGGTAGATAGGCTTTGCATTGCTCTTATCAGGAATAGTCCAGCAGTGGCTTACATTCGATCAATTTATCAAAACAACTTTCTCCATGTGCGAGGGCTCACAGCTTGGGCAACATTCATCCTCAAGGAGCACTCACCTTAGATCTGCACCCTTAGAGCAGATCTAAGGAAGATTTCACTCAAAAACTGCTCTGGCATCTCCTCACTTAGGAAATTATAGGCACAAGCAACCAGAGAAGGGGCCTGGATAGGCTGTACCCTAACTGGAAAACTGTTTTGCAGACTTGCTCTCTGTGCGGATCTTCCTTGGAAACTCATCTTGGGATCTCTTAAGACAAAAACCCCAGTATTTATAAAACATCAGAGCAAGTTTATCCATGACATGAGAAACATTCCATGGCTATTATTTTAGGAATGGATCCAGATGGTGATCTACTGCAGCTTAGTAACCAGAAATATTTTTATGCTGCTCTGAGATAAAATTTTTCTCATGTCTGAAATCAGAGGAATTGACTGACAGTCTCTCTACAGCAAATAAATAATGTGAAGACACAAATGGAGTATTTATTTTTATGATTAAACTAGTTAGCAGGTTAATTTTAATATAATGTAAATGCAGGTTTTATGGAAGGGGTAGTACATAGCTAAATGCTATCTAGCAGTTTTTAATTCCTACAGGGACTTCACTGCAATGTACTTAAAGCCCCATCCTATGTTTCAGCAGGGTGGAAAGCCTGTTAGTGCTTTGAAATGATGAAAGCAAATGAAATTGAATAGCAAACAAAAAAAAGTTCAGACTTGATCAGTGATGATGAGAGAATTCCAACTGGGTCCGCTTGGGAGCAATGATCAAGAATTAAAGTCTTGGGTTTTTTTAAGCTAACAAATGAAGCTTCTTTATTCTACTTAAATAGGATAAGAAAAGCCCTGTTAAAGGGAGCTAATGGTAGTACTAATCTGCAAGCCACATCTCTATTGGCCCCAGTAGGAAAAATAAAAAGGAAAGACTTCTAAAAAGGTGTAACAAAACCCAGAGAAAATGAGAAGAGCAAGAGATAACTCAAAGATGTGCAACTTTGTCTCTGTGGAAGAAGAAAAGTCTGTTTTCATACCTGAGTGAAGAGGCAGGAGCATGGGGTGCAGCTCTCATCCTTTGTGCTCCAACCTCCAGAGTTTACAGTCTGCAGGCTGACTGCAGAGGGGCTCTTGCCAGGTGTATGAAGGTGGCCTGGGGCTTGGGGTTTTGCCCTTTCTTTTTTTTTTTTTCTGTTTTTGTTTTGACTGAGGACTTGATCCCCCCAGGCACCTGCCTTACCAGGATTACTTGCATTTCTGGCATGAATGATCTCAGCAGGTGGCTCTGTGAGGGCAGCGTGCCCATTCCTGGGCAAGCCGAAATATTGGCCCTCTCCGCTGTCACACTGGCAGCCTTTAATGTATGCTCATCTCCATATAAGTACTGCTTAGGCTCCAAATTTGGCCAGTTGTGAGATTACTGTACCATCTGTAATCCATACGCTCTCCTGAACCTCTGGCTGGCTCGCTGGCTAAGGGGATCTTTCAGCACTCCTGCTGTATCTCCTCCAGGTCCACGTGCTCTTGGTGGCACCATTCAGCATCACTGACTTGACTCTAGCTGACAGGGAGAGCAATAGCTGTGAAGATGTGTCAATATCCCTGGCTGCCAACATGTGGAGGGAACCTGAATGCATGCCCAGGACTCCTCGGGAATTAAGATGTGGCTTCTAAATCCTGCGTCTGTCTCTGCACAGCCCTGGTGACCTGTGCTGGCTGGATTAGTGACGGAGTAATGCTGTAAGGACACTTTCACAGGGCTGGTGGACTAATCCCTCAGCAGGGGAGGAGAGAGAGGAATAGCACGAGTGAGGTAAGAGAGAAGATCCCTTGGCATATGTGTAGCAGTAAGTTAGGAAGGAACCATTGCTATGAGAATCGAGGACAACATGCCCTCATTAGTCTAAGACATAGAAAAGATGGGGGGTGGAATGGGCTGTACAGGATAAAGGATAAAACTTGGCCCCACTGTAGAAATACATAAAACAATAGCTGAACCAGAGTCTTAGTTCAGTCTTTTTTTCATACGGATCAAGCCCACCTGTGAATTGATAACCAAAATACAATTTCGTCCTCATCTCAAGTCAATGTTTAAATGCAAGCGATGAGGAAGAACTCTCAGTAGGACCCTGAGCTCATTAAGCCTCTAGAAGAGAAGGCTCAAGGGGAATCTTACCAATCTGTAGAAATACTGAGAGAGGGAGAATATAGAACAAAATACCCAAAATACAAGAGGTATTGAAATATGGTAAATCCAATTTACATTTTAAATAAAACTTATTTACTATGAAAGTGGTCAATCACAGGAACAGGTTGCTCAGAGAGGATGTGGAGTCATCATCTCTGGGGGTATTCCAAACCCAACTCAATGCCATTTTGTGCAAACTGCTCCAGCTGACCCTGCTTTGAGCAGAGGGGTTGGACTAGATGGGCTCCCGAGAACCCTTCCAGCCTTTTTTTCCCTTTATACCCAGTCTCATAATGGATTCAAATTTCACCCTCTTGATGAGATCAGTGCAGTTCTTAAACTCCTGCTCAGCAAACACACGTGAGATAACCCATGGAGATGCATGTTTTTACATAAAGTTCACAAATCCTCCATGTCTTACACTTTTAGGTAAATAATTGCCCCTAAAAATGCAAGCTATAAAGTGGTTCCTGACTTGCTGTTAACGATTGCAACAAACAGAGCAGTGATGAATTCAAGGCCAAAATGGGGGTCTTTCAATGACCCTCAGAATTTCCAACTGCTGCACACAAACCCCATTACTACAGAATTGTGACACAGAATAACAAAGTAATTTATCCAGGCTGAAATGGGTCAGAGTTTTGACAGTGATTTCAGTGAAAGCGTGGTGAGGTCCTTTGGGTTTGGCTACATTTTTCAAAGAACCTAACCTGATTCCTAATACAAGGAAGCATGCCCAAGTTACATGGCTCTATATTTTAAATAGAACTTCCTTTTAATAACCTGGGTTTAATGCATTTTACAATGTATTTATTATCTCACACTGTGATATTTTGTAACTTAGATTTTCAGCTAACGAGTAGCTCATCTAATGAAAATAATGATTTTTTCATGCTGTACTACATGGAAACTTAGAGTATTTCAATTAAACAAACCACCTCATTAGTGTGCCTTGATAACATAGTTGAGTTTTCTTTGATATGGTCAGAAATATCTAGCATGCTTTTGGGATGCAATCAAACTCTCCAATAAACTTGTTGCTAAAGACAGCTGACTAGCACCATGTATTTCTTGAGCAGTCAAATGACCTAGTTTAGAAGTGTTTGAAGCCATTTTATACTCTGGAAGGAGAACAAATTAACCTTGTTTGACAAGCAGTGTTCAATTTGTGTTCCAGCACTCTTCTGCACTCTACCATCTCCAGAGCAGCAGCATGGCCTTATTTCATCCTTCCTGTTACATATCCTATATACTTAATGCCACAGCTTTGGGAAGCACCTCTCATCTGCTGCATGGACCCTTGGAGTGGGTAGTGTCATAGCACTCAAAATGTATTTGAAGCCACAAGGCTTGTTATCTGAGCTTCAGTTTTTTGTACTCAATGAAGAACTAAAAGAAAATCAGGCCATTGTTGCCTTTCACTTTGATTTATTTGGCCTGTTCTTTTGAAAGGCTTGTTCAAATGAATATTGCAAAGATAGCAGAGCACTCTGCAGCAAAACCCCAGCTTTTGGTTGAGACAAGACCAAAATGAGCTACATCTTTACTGCAGAATATTTCTGTGGCTGCAGCTAATTCTCATTGGGATGTGGGGTCAGACCTGTGGCTATTATAAACGAACATATCTCTGTTCAGGGAGCTGGTTTTTATAAGATGAAGATCTGGATTCACATTTCCATATTTTCTCTGAGAATGAGCATTTCTGGGTAACATTCTTTCTATAAGGTTAGTGTACATTAAAGTTACAGTGAGTTGCTGTCTTTCTTAAATGTGGTTCAGATTTGGATCTCATTATAACAAAATGATTTGCAGAAAATATCTCTGATTGTTGAAAGTAATTAACTACTCTCTCATCAGCTGCAGTGGACCATACATTTAACTCTAGGTAGCTTCACCATCTCTAAGTATTCACTATAAAGGAAAAGCAGATGAAAGGCATTTAGTCCATGTGCCAGCTCGCCTGCACTAACCTTTCCTGTCACTCTACTCCTTTGTCAATTCTTTCAAACTGGACTTCAGTGTGGCTTCTTATCACTGTGAAAACCACATTAAGCAACAAACAAACAAGCTTTTCACTCACAAAACTTAACTGGTGGGCTGTTATATTTGGGAAGCTACGTGGTATCTCCCCACCTGCATTCTTTCTCCCTCAGCAGCAAAACTAAAGTGGACCTTGTTAGTTTTCTATTCAAGTTAATTTTGATGCCTTCTGTTCCCAGCAGATAAGGTCTTCATCCTGCTGCAAAGAAACATTTACACCCAAAATGCAACCTCTCATCCACCTTTGCCTGCCTGTTACAAACCCTAAATTCTAAGCTTGTAAGTTGGCAGTGTCCCTTTAATCAAAATTTAATGCTTGTCTTCAATCTCCTCAAAGCACTTAAAATCTAGCAGCTTTAGAAGGGAGAGAATCATTACTGCTGCCGTTCTCTGCTTCCCAGCGAGCAGGAAGTTTGACCATGGGGTGTTGCACAAATGGGGGTGTTGTGTTGCTCTCCGCAGAGCCCTATTTGGGATCAGTCTGTCAGACTTTGGCTCTTTTTGCTGCTCACAGGGAGGAGGGTGCAGAGCAATCAGAAAATTTGCTCAACAATAAGATGAAGCCAACACTTTCCTTCAGAAGTTTGGAGCAGACCCTTCTTTGCACCTGCCACCTCTGTGCAGACAGGTACTAAAATTCACATCTGACTATGTCAGAAATACTGCATTCAGCTGTCTCAGCTTCTGTCACAGGCATATCTGCTGAGAGACGAATCAGCCAGTTAGTGTGGGATGTTCATAGGAGATTGGTTCCCGTTCAGTCATTCTGATTCCTGGACCTGTGAGAAACCAGGCTTGCAGTTTGGCAGCCGAGTGCTTGGAAAGCTGGCTGTGAGCCCCTCTGAAAGGCTGGCCTTGAATCTGCAAATATGCAACTCGGAAACCCCCATGAGGAGCAGCCAGTCTGATGCCAAGCATAAGCCAAGCTCATCACAGCTTCATGAAAAAATAACACCTTCTGGGTTTTTTGCCATGCACAGCAAAGTACAGTATTGCAAAAATATTTTGTAGGCAGCTTTCTGTACAGTAACCTGCTGCTCTGTGGGCATGGCTACCTAACATGGATCCAGGCATTTCTTCCAGCAGTGTCACATCTTGTGTTTCTATCAGTGTGATACTTTCAGATCCAATATGCTCTGTTGTTTGCTTCTCAAATCATTTAATTATTCTTCCAATTTCCCTTCAAACAAGACGAATTTGCATTATTTCTTTGTTACAAAACTTCACAAATACAGATGTATATGGGTACCTCTAGGCCTTAATTGTTTCCTGTTGAACACTTATAAAAATGTATCTGGACAGACAGATATTTTAATGTCTCTCTAATTACTAATGTACAGTTTAGGTTGTACCTAGCAAGGAACATCCAAAGCCTCATGTGCACATATTTGCTTGCTCACTTACTCTCTGCTTCTCTCCCTTTTGCATGGAAAGTGTGTAGTAATGTGCTGGGCTTTTACCTTCGGAGAATTTGGTTCAATCTGACTTACATTGTAAGCAAAATTGAGTTGCAGAAGATCATTCTAATTATTGGAAGTATTTGCCTAATCTTTAGTATGTTATAGCCTGGTCATTACCATCTACAGTATGTTACAATTTTAGCTTTTAAAATGTGCTCACAGCTGGGCAGTACCTTGATAGCTCCTGCAGTGAAATCTGGTGTGTGGGGAGCGTATGCTGCATACAACAAATACAGTGTGACAGTCTAAAGGGCAGGAAACTTGGTCCAGTGAATGTGCAGTAGATCATCATTTGAAGGTGAATAGTTTTCCATGCAGCTAGCTACACAGAACACACATCCAAAGGGATTCTTACCTTCATGTCTTCTTGGAGAATGAAGGCATTTATGGAGAAGTAGGGTAAGGAGACACATGGAGAAGACAGGGGGCAGCTCATTCATAGACTTAGCACTGAGATATGGATACACTTAACTGAAGAGGGAAGGAGTGATGCTTTCTTCTCTCTTCATATGATGAAAATAAAAAGTGATCAGGATAGATTTTTGTTATCCTCTGGGCATTAAAAGCTTAAATGCAAAATGCATGACTTATTATATCTAGCCAAATCTTAGGGGTAAATAGGCCATATGGGGAATTAGTTGTTGTTAATTGGACTTCTGAGCTGAATTCCCATGGTGCTGCACTGCAAGCATATCCCTTTTGTTTTAATATTGAAACAGGGAGAAGCCAGTTCTATGATGGATTCATTCCACTGTAGAACATCAGAGCATGCTAAATCATCTTCATCAAAATAAGTTGCATTTGTTGAATGTAAATATTTTAGGGTTAATTTCCACATGTACTATAAAAGGTATTTGTTTCTCCATTGAGCATTTTGAAACTGTAAAGTAAATCTTCAAGTAGTATAAATTGCCTAATTGTTCTCTAATATCTGAAGTTATGATTGCTGTGCCTTAAGCTATCGTATTTAGATCACATTTTCTATGTAGTTTGGGGCAGTCAGTTCTGCTGCTGGTGAATTGAACTCTTCAGAATTCCACGGCAGTGAGTGTGCTTTCAGTGATACTAACAAAATGTGCAATGTCAAAAACCATATTTCATGTTGTTTTATTGACACTATAAACAGTGTTCCTTCTTTAGAAAGTTTTAACAATAATCACAAAAAAACCCCAAAAGCCAAAGATCCCTCACAGATTCAGGAGACCCAGAAAAACCAGTTTTTGCATCTGGCTTTTGTTCTAGGAGCCAGTCCAGTCTCATATGCTGAAAAAATTGATAAAGTACAAATCCCCAGAGCCAAGCAGAGGCCACAGGTCACACACCTCCTTTAGCAGCCTGTTGTAGTCGATCCTCCTTGCACAGCTAATTGCCACTGGTACGATCAAAAAGGTAACTGAGAAAAACAGTCTTCTCTCGCATGTTCGACTTGGTAAAACATCACAAAGAAATGTCCCCACTGCTCCTGAAGTGCTCAGAAAAAAAAACTAGGGAGATGTTTATATGAATCATAAACCCCTTAGAGAAGTTAAGCAAGAAAACCTTCCTGTACTGTTAATGTATCTTTAAATCATTGAGACAAATATAATTTTTTTTAAAGGTAACTAATGCAGGATTGACCTTTCTTCATTCTTAATCTCTCTCCTCATCCCTGTATGGTCAACATTTGCCATGGTAGGTAGCCCTTCCTATTTTAAAGAACAAAGCAACAGCAAAATATCCAAAATTCCAGATCCCTTTGACACTTAACCTCTCACTCAGTAGTTTGGTCTCAGTCAATTCAAAGGAGTTTTATTGTTTATTGAACTTGAAACAGAATCTAGCCTATACCTTTCTCACCTGTTCACGGGATCCATGTCAACTTACGGCAGATGGTTTTGAATAATTTCTTGTGGAAAGGGGCAGCTACTCCTAGTATTTGGTGTTCACTACTCTCCCAAAATTTGTGCAGATAAAGAATGTAATTTAATTCTCTTTAATTAGAGTCCCTGAGATTTTATTAAATATCTACATCAATTACGCTTATTTTAAAACTGGGCAAGTTGGACTTAAACCAGTTAGACGAGTATTTAGGGAACTAGATTGTTAAGGTGTTTGGGAGGTAACACTGAGTTACCTGCAGACATTATATTAAAGACACCCAAAATCACCGTCACCACCACCAGTGCCCACACAGCTGATTACACTGCCCTTAATTAAGCAATTGACCCAAGTCTGCCACAGGAAACTATGTTAGTGAGGGTGCTTTGCCCCTTTGATCCTGGGCACAGGGCACATCCTCCCTGTAAGTCAGAGAAAATTTGGCCACGCCACTCGTCTTGGGTGGCTGCTGTTGTGGGGGGGAGCAGTGTGAGGTGATGATCCCAAGCAGCTCTGGAGACATTTCCAGTGTGAGTCTTCCTGCAGATGCGAGATGCCTACAGCATTGTGCGCGTTGCTGGGGAAGGATTGCCTCCATGCCCTTGATGGCTCGATGGTCAGAAGGCTTAGACATGAGAAGCAGGCAGGGTTTAGCTTCATTTGGCACCAAGGGTGAAATGCAGTTCTCACAGCCTGGAAGAGCTGTGCAGAGCCCCTTTATTTTTCCATAGCTCTGTGCGGAAGATGCATGGCCCGACTTATCATGGCTGCTCCAGGAGAACCGATGCAGGGGATGTAGTAGGCCAGGAACACTGACTTCAGCTCAGGGGCTGATGAAAAGCAAACGTGAGCTGTCGCCATGCAGAATTCACATCTCAGCTGCACGTGCTGCCCACAGGCTCAGTATCCTGCTCCGTCTTAAACACTTTCCACAGGGGAGGGGGAGTGCACACAAAGCCTGTTTAATTAGGCGTTGTGTAGGAAGGATGAACTCTATCCCAAGTGAGATGGAGGATTGCATGTCTCCTCCAGATGGTGAAAACATTTTTTTTTTTAAGGCAGGATAAAATAAGCAGGTGTGAGTATGGGGCCTACCTGTATTGGTTTTAATCAGCAACTTTAAGCAAACTCAGTGTTCTCATCAGAAAAGGGGAAAAATAAACAGCTGAGCACTGTGATTCATTTACACTTCAAATATACTTTGAGTTGGTTATTCCTCAATTAATCAAATAGCTGGTGTATCCCTAAAGTAGTATAAAGTGACACGCTGTGTGAAATCAATTTTCCCTTCCAAAATCATTAAATTCAGTAGCCTGTGACTACATCCCTGCTAATTCTAGTACCGGTCCTTTCATCCTCCATTAACTTTGGCACGCCTAACAGGCTGTCAAAAATAATTTCCCAGAACGTAAATAATTCAGAAATTAAAAATTAATAAATAATAACAGAGAGCTACTGGGAGATAGACTGGGTCAATTAGTCAGCTCTGCATTCTGTTTCTTCACAGCAGGGGGGCAGCCACATTCGTTACTAGAATCTTTCCTCCGATTCCTAGGTCTGATTTACGGCTCTTCATTACTGGATCCAGTCAGACACAATTACCTCCATCACTATCTCAGTTCCTAACTTCAAAGAAACACACATTTTCTTGTCTGCTTTTTTTCTCCTTGCAGCAGCCTCAGCTTGACGTCCCTGGAATTTCTTCCACGCGGACTAATTAATAAGACTTTGACTTATCATATTCACTTCTCTTCTTTGATGTCCTACCTTAGTCAATCATCCTATTTAATTAGAATTTCAATGATAACTTTACTTATCTCGTGGCTAGATGTAAATTAAAATAACGGGATTTTAATTCTCTTTCTTACAGGGTTATGACATTTTTGACAGAAAAAGTTTCAACCCAAATACGATATTATGTACTTCCTATGCTAGGAGTGCATTCCACTAAATTGTTTTTCCCTTTGCTACAAAATAATTTTGCTTGTTTAACAAGCTCCACTGAAATGGAAATGAACTACAGCTTCTCATAACGTAATTTGCACAGGTCTGTGTTGTGGAAGGTTATGTTGATAGAAATTAGTATAATCAGATTGTGACACATGCCACATAGTTAACAAGGAAAGGGAATGAGATTTTTAAGAAAAAAGTCAGCTCTGGAGAGACAGTGGACCGTAGGACCTGTTCTATCGCCCCTTTCCAACAGTCGCCAGTACTTTTCCAAGGTTTCTTGTTTCCTTTTCACATTTATGGGTCTAAGCCTGCTCGTTGTATCCAAGCAGCACCTGAGGCTGGATTCTGAGTTCAATGAGACATTTCTAAAACACATATTCATGCGCTGTTCACAGAAATGGTATCGTGCCTGTGACTTAACAGGAGCAGCACACCCCTCAGCCATCACATCTTTTCCTCTCTGCAGTACCCAGTATGTGTTTGCCCACAGGCTCGCTTTCCTTCCCATGCCTCTTAGAATTTGCCAGTCTAGACTGGTAAAACAGCAAGTGAGTATGAGTGAAAACATCTCTCATTTTTTAATTGAAGCTTATGGTGGGGAAAAGCCCTAGAAGGATGCATGAAGAGAAGCTAATGGGGCAGTAGAATCCTCCTGGGGCCTGGTAGACGCCTGGAAGTGGTACAGAAGCGTGAGGAAAGTATAAGCAGATCCAGCCAGGCTTATCAAGCCTTATGCCTTTGGGAACTCTTGCTCTTACTCTGTTAGAACTTTCTGTGCGACCAAGCAAATGGTCATGTACATAGGTAGGGGCTTTCAGTAAAAAGAGAGAGAAAGCGAGGACTGTGTGCAAAAGAAAGAAAGGATGGTCAGCATACCAAGAATTGGTCTTAAATGGTGCACAAAGCGTTCTTCTGGTGCAATAAACAGAATATGGTGACAACCTGCTGGCTGGTGCAAAATACATTTCATTACTAAACTGCCACCAGAGATGATTATCTTTCTGATCGGACCTGGTGGAAAAGAGGTTTACAGTTTTGTACCGCCAATAAGCAAGTGCACCCTGGAAGCCAGCCTCCAGTTTTCTCTAGGAAAAAGGCCCACAACCTCAGGTACTATGCTCCCACTGACATCCTAGAAAGGAAAAATTTAAAGGATGCCACTGTTACTTTTCCACATCGTTGGGCTGTGCATTTGATAACCCATCCCCTTCGCTGAATTCAATGAAAGAAGAAAATGCAGAAAGAGTTAATGAGGCATGTCGGATGTGGAAAATGACTGCTCCCAAAAGAGATGTTTTTTGGTCCTGTGAAGAGGTAGGAGTAGCAGAGAACATGAATCACTTGACTAATCTGTACAAAATGGGCTTAGTGAGCTTCTGCTTCAAATCTTATCCCCACATTAGGTAGCATTAAACCAGTTGTCATTAAGCTAACATTTCTAGATGCTCTGGTGAGCCGTTTGCCTGATAGCCCTGTTCCTCTTAAAAAATGAACTGGAAATGCTTAAAAACTAGGCCAGTGCACCGGCAGAAGCGAATGGCTGGAATTTAATTGACAGGTTCTAAAACTTACACCAGTTGAGTTTAGAGCCTAAATGGGGTAAGTTCAAAAACATATCAATACTATTGGTCAATAATAAAATAGTTACCTGTTGCACTGACAACATCTAAACTATTCTATCATAATTTAATAGTGTTGTTCTTTAACAATTGGATTCTGTTACACTTTTATATTTAGGCATGATTATTTAATCTAATTTAATTGGCTTTCTTATTCCCCTCAGGGTTCTGGGCCTAGAAAGTTCATGTTAAATACTCTAATTGCTCTGAAATTTACTTGTCTTCTAAAATATGCTCCTATTTTAAATATACCCTAAAATCTAGTTCATACATATTTTCTCTTCTTTCATGAATTAAAAAAAAATTCTGGTGTCCATAATTTGCACTTAAAAAGAGTCAATAATTAACCAAAATAATAATTATAGATTGAAAACAGGGAGGCTGCAGTACAACAAACTGTGAGTTACAAACCCATAAATAAGGCCAGGAGCACACATCAAAGCTTTCTGAGCACCCGCTACTCTCTAAAAGCAGAGCTGAAGCCGCTAATGATGGCAGCAGCAGCACCCTACGTGTTTAATGCGCGGGTCCCTGAGTATCATTGTGGAACACTGCTCAGGTCAGTGCAGCAAAAGAGCATTTTGGGGCTCACAGATGGTGGGCCCAACCCTGTCCTCCTTGCAGATGGTGGTTTCCCATTGACTCTATACGAAGATGTTGACCATGTGGGTCAGCAGTGATTACGGCAGCAGCCACAAGGCATTCACACGCGCCGTGAGAAGGAGGGGATGAACTTGGTGTGGCAGCGGGAACACCACCATTGCCACCAGAGGCTGGGGAGCAGAAGTGATGGAAACGTGTGCTTTAAAATCTCTTGGTCTTTCATGTGTCAGTGACAAGTGGTGGGGTGGGATCCAGACCCATTAGGGAGGTCACAAATGGATAGCAGAAGCCAGATGCTGATTTCAGAGCCCAGAGGCAGCTCTGCTTGTCAACATGTTCCTCAGCTTGGCAGGGACCCCGGTATGTGGGATAGGAGCTGAAAGAAACATCTGGGAGAAGTGTAGCCCAGGGACTGCTCCTCCTTTCCTTCCTATCAACACAGTGCTAAATGAAAATGTGAGGGGCTGCCAGAGGTACCTTTTGTGCATTTAGATTTTAATATGGCAGATCTGGCACCACTGGAATGCTGTTTCTGGCTACTGACAAGCCATCCTATACTCCCTTAGCTCTTGCTATTTCCTTTCTTTTCTTTTCTCGGGGCTCTACCACAGGCTATTAAATAAATTTCACAGAATATTCTGAGCTGGAAGGGACCCACAAGGATCATTGAGTCCAACTCTTAAGAGAATGGCCCGTACAGGGACTGAACCCACAGCCTTGGTGCTGTTAGCACCATGCTCTCACCAACTGAGATAATCTCGTAAATCAGAAAACATGACCCAGCTCAGGAAACCTGGATGATGCTGACAGATGAACACGGGGAGGATGTATTAAAGGAGAGTCCCACTAGCTGTGTCCTGTTTCCCCTATGCTTTTCCTGGGCACCTGTGCCTTGGAAATGGGAGTTTGAGTCAGGTGGACCTGACCAGCAGAGAAAGGTTCACAGCTTCATGCTCCTGTGTGAGCACCTGCCCTGGAGCACATGACACAGTGAGTACATGTCTTGGGAAACAGGCATGAGGATTTTCCATCCAGGACTACCAGTGCAGCTGCTGGCACAGCAGGGAGGTGTCAGGAAAATGTGGGTATTGTGTCTCTTTCCACAGGGCCCAGTTTTGGGATCAGCCCATCTGCCTGGTCCAGTGCCCGGGAAGGCCAGTGCTGGGCAGGAGCAAGGACATCTTGAGGGGAATGGGGCACGGCAAGGACAGCCCTGCAGTGCTCCAGGCAAGGCTTTCAAGGGATTCTGGGGGAACAGCCTTTTCCTTGTGGAAGTTTAGTGTAAGACACGCAGTCTCCAGGCGTGTCACGTGCCACTCTGCCGTGGGAAAGATTGTATGGTGGTGACTTGTAATTCAGAGCTTAGAACAGCAGGATGGGGAACGGCTTCTGGGCTCACAGATACGTAATTACCATAATGATGCACAAACCCGTCTTTCTGAGGACAGAAGCCGATATTTTAGAAAAAC
>VZTI01003491.1:935654-1102364 GCA_013397865.1 Struthidea cinerea
GTGTTGGCGTGGGTGGGCGGGGTGGGGGGGCTTATGTGTGTGGATACAAATAATGATTTTTGTTAAATACAAAAAAAGTTGGTTGAATTTGTGAGGTCTGTGACATGGTTGATGTGACAGATTTTGACTTGGACTAGATGTGTGTTTCAGACGGATTGGATTGTTGCTATACAGATGAATCAAGTTACTTAAGGGAGTTGCTAGCACTGTCATTTGTCAGTGTAAACAAGATGAAAGAAGACAAACTTGTTTGTTTCCAGGATATGAGACAGTAATGATAATCTTTATTTCTGTATTGGCATCCACTGTAGTTCCATCAATGCCATTTTTATGAGGTTGCTAATTAGGAGGATAGGAGAATGGCTCAGTGACTGTGGGAAGCAGGGGACTCGTGACCCAGGTGCAATATTCATTCTGCATCTTGTCTTCCTCTCTCTCCATCTCCTTCCATTTGTAAGAAGGAAGTCCAGCTCTCTGGGGTGACAGAGAGCCCCATGGGGCACCCTCAGGCTGGGTCCCTGCAATGGATCTGTGCAGGCTCAGCGAGCAGGCAGTGAAACTTCCTGCAGGATGTGTGCTGGAACCAGAAGATGTGCTTCATGTGCTGCCATAGTGCTTTGAGTGGGATTTGTCCTGAGAGGATTCAGGCAGTCCTGCTGCCTAAGCATCTGGATGGAAATACGGAGGTTGTGGTGCCATGCCTTGGGCCCATCTGTGTAAGCAGGGACTTCCTTGGACCAGGTGTTTCTGCAAACAGATGAGCCTGGGTGGTAGCTGTTCGTGTGCACAAATATGTATAAATCCTCTCATGTGCTGGACTGGGCACTTTGCAGACTCTCAGTTCTGGAGACAAATTATGTTTTAAGTCTTGATGTAATTGTATAGCATCAGTTTCCTACTTACTTTTAGTTAGAAAGTCAGCTATCAAAATAAATCATCCTGTGTGTTTGTACAGTTAAATCGTATTGAGTAGATAGGGTTTGAAATGTAAATAATTTCTTTAATCTCCTTCTGACTCTTTTCCTTCACCCTTTTTTTTTTTTTTCCTTTAGAGTAAATGGACAGTACATTATGGAAGGCCTTGCATCCAGCTTCCTCTTCACAATGGGTGGCCTAGGATTCATAATTCTGGATCGATCCAATGCACCAAATATCCCCAAGTTGAATAGGTTTCTTTTGCTCTTCATTGGATTTGTTAGTGTGCTTTTGAGCTTCTTCATGGCCAGAGTTTTCATGAGGATGAAATTACCGTAAGTGATTTAATTACCTTTCAGCCTTCATTCTCTTTTTTGGCTCATGTGTGCCATGTTAAATTTCGGAGTAACAGAAAATATGGTGATCTTCAGCTTGAATATAAGTTACCTTTTTCAATGATTTTTTTGGAACAAAAAACCTTGAAAGAGGTGAGATGCTTTGGGAGCCAGCTACTGTAAGATGGTGCTGTAGGTAGAAAAGGGTGACAGTTCCTGGTATGTCAGAAAATATGATTAGTGAATCTGATGTGCTCAGTGTACCGTAAAATTCATTGTATGTCCTGGTCAGGTAAGTACAACAGGTAACCTGGTCAGGTAACCACAAAGCAGGGCTTTGAGGAAAGTGGAACTGTTAAAGTACTTAAAGAAGGGCAAAGGAGAAAGAGATCTGTAGCTTTCAGATTATGCAAAATCCAAATGCAGGTTTTCCAATTTTCCCCCATCTGTATTTTTCAATCCATCTATTTAATTTAGAATAGCTGAAACCTGCTGTTTAGAGGTACTGGTAGCTAGTTTTCGGAGTAGCTCCATGAAGTGTTGAATTAATAGTTACAGTCATTCTTCTATTCTTAAAAACTTTTTTTGGCCTCTGCAGCATGTTTAAAAAAAATGATGGGTTCCCTGGCAGCAGGTCTGGATTGGGACCTGCCCTACCTTTTCTTGCTTCATTGATGCTATATATTCTTTTTGCTTCATTGAGTACACGTGTGTCTTAACAGTTCTCGTTCTGAAATTCATGTAAAGAACAGGGCTTCAGAGAAATGGAAGAGAGAGAACAGATTTGTGTTGAGTGCCAGAAAAGATCAGATATTATATTGAATATCTTAACACTTGTAGTTTGTGTGAAGGGTACAAATAAAGAACATTTCATAGGGTGTAATGCGGGCTTCAGATATTCCTAACAATTACCAAAGTTGGATTGAGAATAGGCTAATCCATTTTCATTCACTGTTCGTTGAAGAAAATCATCAGAGGAAGGAGGATGTAGTTAACATAGCCTTGATCAGCAGAGGCTTTTGCAGTCTCAAGTTTTGGTTTAAGATTATGTGTCTCTTGATTTTTGAGGAGTGCTGCCTATGTTTGCTAACTTTTTCTCTAAATTATTTTTTTTCTCTGTAGGGGCTACTTGATGGGTTAGTACCTCTTGTGCTGTGTGAAAGTTCGAGCTGAATTTACTCCTCTTCATGAAGTGTTTTAAGAAGAAACAGCAAGAAACAAGTTCTGTAGTCACCATCAACAGCAAAGAGACCTGGCTATGAGAAACAACTAGGGAAAGAGTCCTTTCTCTGCAAACAAACTCACTACCAGTGGCTGATCTGTAGTTTTCAAGCAATGTTTTATCATTTCTGATGTAGAGCTTTTGAAAAAGAGAAAGTTATGTAGCTGAGTATTTCTTTTGTATTCCATCTCACTATGAAGTAGAGAACCTCCCTTTAGCTCTACCTGAAATGAGTATTCGCCATTGACTTGACAGTTCTTTGTTGCAGGTCTGCCTCCTCTTCCCTGTGTGGGACAATTATGTATGTGAATCAGAGAAGAAACACCCAAAACATTGATTTCCAAGTTATAAACAGAAAATTAGTCACTTTGGATGCTTTACAGCCAGAATACAATGTGTCTGAAATTATCGTGAAGGCACCTTTTGCCTTGATATTAATGATATTAATGCTCTATGTGAGCAAATCCAGACATGCACTGGGAAAGGCAAACTGTATGAGTGTGCATTTTTTTAAGAAAAAGTGTACAAAAGGAGCCAAATAAAACTTATTTTCTAAAAAAATTATTATAATTTTCTGCAACTTGTAAAGCTTTTTCTTGTGTGCATGGTCTGTTCTACATCCAGATGTGAGGTGCCATACCATGACCACATAATTTCAGCTTTGTTTTTCACTGTTGGATAATGATTTTTTTTTTTTTTTTAGTATCAGGGACAAGAAGCCTCATTTTCCATGAATTTGTACTGTATGCAAACAACAGACTGTTATCAGTAGCCAAGAAAACTTACTTCTGAAGGTGCTGCTTTTTTGTGTGAGGCAAGGTTCCAGTTTAATTTCTCTTAATTTTAAAAGGTTGAACGTTGCTGATATGTTTCTTTCAAGTAATGTATTGCATTTTGGGGCAAGGAAAGATCCCTCTGAATCACCATAAATGTCTTTTTTTGCAAGCCATATGTGTTTGAAGCACTATTTTGATCAGTATGATACTATAAAGTAGAAGAGTTGTTTATTCCTGTAACTGTGAAGTAAGCATTACTGTTCACATACTTAATCAACTTTCTGAGCTAGTTGTTATCATCTGCCCTCAGGCAGTGTCACTTCCACTACCTCATTTTTATGTACAATGTGACACTTGCATCTGTTCAGCTTGCATGTTTGTCATTAAGATTTAAGGTAGTTTAAGCTGTTTAATGAGGCTCATAACTGCAAAATTTCCAGTCTTTTGGAAGCAGTAACTGTTTGGCCACTCTGGTTTTGGTGAGGCACATGCTTACCTTCAGGCGGGAGTATTGATATTGTGTAAGTAAATAACTGGATACGTAAGTCAACTTTTTAATACTCTGAGAGTCAAGTCAAACCAGAAAGTCAGTTCAGTGAGTATAATTAAGACTTTTTCTGGCTGACTGTAGTGCAGTTCAGCTTCCCAAGTTTGCAGCTGGTTCTAAATGAGCATGCTTTTGAACAGTGGTTTTAAAGGCACAGTTCAGTGCCTGTGCTCTGTGAAGTGCCTTTCACTATAATTGAACACCAGGTGATGTAACTTGAAACAACAACTGAAGCAGACATAGTTGCATGGTAGAAGGTAGTTTTGGGAGAGTAAAACTCGGTGACTCTCTGCCACAAATAAGGCTGAAGGAACATCATGGTTTTTGGTCACAGGCTCCAAGCTAGGTCTGGTATGATCATCTGCCAAAGTCTGTGCCACAGCGAGAACCAGGAAAACAAACACAGAGTAGAAGATGGAGCACCCAGAAAGGAGGCATGTGGTAGGTTGGAAGATGGCAGAATGGTTCGTTTTGAATGTGGTTTGGAGGCTTCTTGGTCACCCAAGGTAAATTTCTACTGAGCACTGTCAAATAAACTGCAAAGAACAGGTATTGCAGCGTGGTAGAGGAAACCCCTTTGCAGTTAAAGAAAGGCTGGTATTTTCTGTAACTGTCTGCTGTTCTTTGTAGGTAACAGCAGGTGGCCTCTAAACTAGAGCCTATAGTAATAGGAATGTTTCAGTGACTGAAAGAAAACTTCCTGTTACTAGTAGCAATATCCGTCTGTTTCACGTTCGTATCTTCAAGGTTCAACTGAACTAGAGCGTGGGCAAGAGGTTAAAAACAAGGTAAAGGTAAAGCAGAGCTTACAGGAACACATCTGTCCTGATTAAAACCAGAAATCTGGCCTACTTCCAAGTGCAACAGGAAGAGTCAGGCTGAAGTGTAGAGGTCTCGATTTTCTGGCTGTCTTGATGGAGACAATACTGAATCTATGGCTTCAGGATAATCTCTGAGAGATGATGCCTAGTCAATATAGTCTGGAAGACATATATAACTTGTGTAGCTTTTGAAAGTTAGTATATACCTATATGAACCCTTAAATGATCTTATACTTAATTGAATTAAGCTGAAAACTACCTCTAGATGAAAAAGAACAGATATTCTGACTTCTTTTTTTTCCCTCAATGCTGTTTCCAGACCCCTGCATATTGTGGAACAGTAACAGAATCATAGAATCATTTAGGTTGGAAAAGACCTGTAAGACCATCAAATCCAACTATCAGCCCAGGACTGTCAAGCCCACCACCAAACCATGTCCCTGAGTGCCACATCTCCACATCTTTAAATACCTCCAGGGACAGAGGTGCTGGTAACTGATGGGAAGTGGTTCAGTGAGCAATTCCACCAATTGCTTCTACTGAGGATCCTTGGATGGATCCCATCCAGCCCCATAGATCCATGTGTGCTTAAGTGGTACAGCAGGTCACTGACCACTTCCCCTCGGATTATGGGGGCTTCATTCTGCTCCCCAAACCTGTCTTCCAGCTCAGAGGGCTGGGTACCCACGGAATGACTGGTCATGTTGTTAGAGACCGAGGCAAAGAAATCATGAAGTACCTCAGTGTTTTCCTCATCTTTTGTCACTACATTTCACTCCAGATCCAGTAAAGGATGGAGATTCTCCTTAGCACCTCTTTTGTTGCTAACGTATTTTAATGTTTAATTCTCATTTTTAATTGGCTTTTACAGCAGTAGCCAGATAAAGTTCTGCGTGGGCTTTGACCCTTCTAACTTTCTCCCTGCATGTCCTCTTGGCATTTTTATACTCCTCCTGAGTTGCTGCCGCTTCTTACAAAGGTCATAAACCCTCCTTTTTGTCATGATTTTCAGCCAAAGCTCTCTGTTCAGTCTGCTTCCTGCTCGTCTTGTCTTTAGGCATGGTGGGATGGCCTGCTTCTGTACCTTCACGATTTCCCTCTTGAAGAATGTCAGGCCTTCCTGGACTCCTTTGTCTCCCAAGGGACTCTGCCTATCTGAGCCATAAGCAGGCCAAAGTCTGCCCTCTGGGACTCCAACATAGCAGTTCCACTGACCCCCCTCCTCCAAGAACTGACACATATTTGACGATTTGTGTCACTGAAACAATTTGTGGAGGAAGGGGGATGATTCAACTGTTTTGAAGAAAAATGCATAAATGTATGTTCTCAATATATTAATTAGGAAGCACTATGTGTTTGACTTCTTAGGAGTTACAGCCTTATAACCTGAGACAATCCTGAATTTCTTCTGCTGCTTCCAGTACAGGGAGCCAGTGTGCCTATGGGAAAGACAGCAATTCTCATTTATTTTCCTGGCACACATGGAAATCCTGCATGCAATGGAAACTGTTTTCCTACAGCATAGCAACATCTGTGATAGCGTAATTGGTATTGCGCATTTGTGGATGTGATTATTGTATTTTTCCTACAACACTATGACTTTCCCGAAAAGGGTTGCAGCAATAACTCTGGCCTATTTTCAGAACTTCTAATTGCTACTTGTCATCACTGCAGTTTCTTTAGAATATTTTTCTTCCAAAACATGGTAAAAGAGGATTGAAACAATTAAAAGAAATTAATTGAAACAGTTGTAGAAATCTCAGAAGAATGTTTTGTCATGCTTTGCAGTCACATTAATGTCTTTCAGCTATACTCATATTTGGAGAACTCTGAAGAAATCTGGATTTTAGTGACAACAAAAGATATAACTAATGCTTTGAACTCTTTTCAAAGATTAGTGTTTCAGGGGAAGTGGCTGGAAGGAATATGGGAATTTCTAGGTGATTTGGTTTCTTTGGTGAAAATGAATTGTGCTGGTGTCCTTTTTGTTTGACATGGATACCTGTCAGCCAAGAACTGGACTGAGACCATGAGCTCATTTTAGAGCAACAGCTGTGGCACTATAATGGGAGTCAAGCATGTCTGACTTCCACCATGTTTTAATTAGAGATGCAGATGCAGGGCACTGCGTTCTGCTGTCCAGTATCTTGAGTCCATAAGGCAATTTGCCGAGCTCCTGTTTGATGATATCAGCTTAGCTACTAATGTTCTTCAGGCATAAGATGGAGTTACACTTCATTGTGTAGGTATCCCATATGGGTTCTATAAATGTCAAAGCTCTTAGACTGTTCTACCTGCAGGCTGGAAGAAATAGTATTTATCTTTGAGTAAATCAGATCAATATGGTATCGTCTGCTGCCTTATGCTTGTGAAAGATTGACATTCGTAATTTCCTTCTCTTTTTGGTATCAGTTTTCACTACAGAGATCAGCGTGGATGGGGGGGACTAGTATCCCTCTGTTTTTGGTGGAAATACTATGCTTTTAGTGGAAACAGGGAAAGAAATGTTAGAAAGAACTCAGACTGGTTGTGTTATTCTAAAATAAACTGTGAAAGTTAAACTTTTTCTCCATTACTTAGTAGACAGCTTAAATAATTTCAGAACTTTTAGGTATTTCTGACAGATCCTGGATGATAGATAATACGTTTACTACATTCAGCTTTCCAGTGTATCATCTTGTCTTTAAATGCAGATGGAGACTGTGAGGAATGGGGAATAATAAAAAATAAGCATAACTGCAGTTGGAAGAGGTTTTGGGGTGTGAGGGAAGCATTTTAAGCACCTGGAAGAAAATGGCAAAAAGATGAGTAGCCAACTTGGACTTTTAAAGAATTAGTAATATGAAGAAAAAGGCATATATGAGAGTTATGGGCCCCATGAACAGAAGAAAAGCAGATGTTTGGGCTGTAGATTTTGATACTGTCTTGCATGTTTTGGAAACTTGGCTCAGCTAAAACAGATATAAGATGAATTCCAAAGAAAATGCTTTTCAGCGAGTGTTTACTGATTAGTTGATGTCCTTATATCAAAGTGGACAGATACCTCACTTTTTAGGTCTGTCCTGGGGCTTATTTTGTTCAACACTCACTGACCTGTATTGAGTAGGGTGTACTGACTAAATAAACAGAGATCATAAATCTCAAAGACTGCCGGGAGGGCAGAATTAGGATGCATAGTGATCCTAACAAATCAAAGAGCGGTCTAAAAAAACTGGGCTGGTTTATTCTTCCTGGGAACAAGGGCAAAGTATCAATGCTACTCAAGCAAAATAGCTACAAAATGTGGGATGCCTCAGAGTAAGTCCTTGGGTTCTGCTGCACCACAAGCTAAAGAGGAGTGCAGATTGCCTTTTGTGCAGCAATACAACATCATGTGGAGATACTGGCAAAACTTTTAACTACCGAGTACAGGAGGCATAAAACTAAGTGTGAAAAGGAACAAAGCAATTTTGTTTCTGCATCAGTAGTAGATAGGGTTTCAACAGCAGCAAGGAAGAGTTGGAGTAATACTAGAGAAATCTTTATAAGGGTAAAATAGTTTACTACTCAACTAAATAATCTGTGCCTGTGATGGAATTTCTGCTTTGTGCAGCTTTAAGAACAGGCTTGGCAAATGCTTGTTAAAATTTGCAGGTACCTTTGGCTTGTTTTAGGATGAGTGGTTTCTTGAGGTGTCTTTCAGTGACTGCCCATCTTTATTATTCCACGGCTGAGAACAAAACTTTTGACCTTCCAAACACCAAGGCTCTGTGTCTTTAAAAATTGTTGTGGAAAGGTCTTTGTGAATAGCTAAATCTGTCCTTTAAAAATATCCCTGCAGTGCAGTTGTGGGACAAAATCCTGCTGGCCTTGGTTCAGTCTGAAAAATCAAGTGGTTATATGAGCTAGACATGACAGCAGAAAGCAGCTCTGTTAGCTGCCTACTGCCAGAACAGAAAACGAATTAGCTGTTGGAGTAAGGAAAATAGAAGTGTATGGAGGAATGTTTAAGGCCTTTTTCTTTTCAAATTTTCACGTTAATCCTTTACCTAAAATGCATTATAATTAGACAGCTGTCAGTATAGCTGTTGTATTAGAACAGGGCGATGAGTGGGGCAGAAGGAGCCTGTGGTATTTTTTAGGAAGTATTTTGCTGATGGAGCTTTCTCTCTGTTTTTCCCCTCTTTGAGCTGGAGCAGCAGTAAGACACTGAAACCTTTCTCAACTACACGGACTTCTTCAGACACCTCCTGTCAGCGACTGTGCTTCACTGACCTGTGGAATTTAACTTCTTCAGTGTTTTCCCCAAGTGTGTCTGCCTGTCTCTGCTACAGCTGGTTGTTAAACCAGCTCTGAATGCTGTGTTTCATCTCCTTTTGCTTCTCTGATTCTGGCCTGAGCTTTGTCAAGGTCTTTATCCTATAGTCTTTCAGCAGCTGCCATCCCTTGTTTCTTTGCTGTCATTCCAGACTTCTGAGTTTCAGGATACCACTGTTGGTTTTGATTGCTGTCTTTCTAACTGCTGTGGTATTTCTGCCTTCAAAGGGTATTATTTATCAGTCTCCTCAGCTTTTCCACTTCCTTATTCCTCCTCACTGGTACTTGCTCTTTTATCACACTGAAACCCATCACTCAGCCCCACCAGCCACTTGGCTGTCTGTGAGCCTTGCTCCTCTTAGTATTCCTACCTCTGTTCCTTCTACTCTGGCTACAGGTCCTTCAATTTTCCCTGCTGGCCATTGTTTGAGCTACTTTACCCTGCACTGACTCCACACTTCATTAGCTCCTGCTATCTGTGGCAAAGCTTAACCTCCTGGCTTCTCTCCTGCTTTCAGCCTCTCTCATCCTCTGGTTGTTTCTTTTTCTGTTCCAGTTTTCTCTTAGCTGTCTCGTACCTTTGTCTTTATTGTTCTACACTCCACACCATCTGTTGTGCTTCTGCCTGCATGACTCATCCTGAAAACAATAAAAATCCTACTGCATTCCCAGTCCTTACACTAGGGAGCCAACGAAGACATGCCAAAATCTACATCAACAGCAGTCAAGCCAGGGTCCTCATGGAATTCAGGTACAAAATTTTTGTTTAAATCAATAGAAGTTAACTGCCAAATACATCGGAGAATCCTGCCAAAGCTTCATCACAACTCTAAGAAAAGGAGGCCATTGTTTCCTGGGGCTGGGTTTGAAAACACCTCTGCAGGGATGACCTGCAAGTTCTTAAGTTTCTTAGCAAGTAACTTGAAAGAAACATTTTTTTCTGCACATACAGTTACTGAGTGTTTTATGAGCATGGGCAACATATGGTCTGTACACAATAGAACAAACTAAGAAAAATCTGTCACAAATACCAAGATTCATATCCACAGTAGACAAGGCAATAAATATGAAAGCTCATAAAACCAGGGAAATGGAACATTCCATCAGACCTTCTTTAAAGGTACACAAGGCACATAATGCTTAAAACCACTGCTAATTAACAAAATTGTAAATAAAATATATTTAAATCATAGTTTGGTTCCATAGCCTAAGGAGAAATAATCTCAGATGTATGAGGAAGTTTTTTTTTCCTCTAGTGTTTTAAAAGGCAGCAAAAATACAGTCACCTTAAATATTTTTTTGTCTCATCTAACACCTAGGTAAACCCAGGCTATACTTCACTGAAATCAATGGAGACAGACCCGTGCAAAGAGGGAAATAATGCTTGTAGAATTTTGCATGTGTCTAGGCGTTGTGTTTAACCACAGCTTGTTTACTAGACTGTGACTGAACAAGCCTAATTTTACCTGCTTTTCATGGTCAGTACAAGGTATTGCCTCTGTGCAGCTACATTTGGATTTAAATGCCTTTTACTTAAACACTATCAATAATATCTGAAGCTGACTAAGGAAATTCCTTCCATCATTAGTACTTCCAGCATTGTCATTAGCTACTTCTCAATGTTTTTCAATCTTGACACCTTTAAACTTTACCTTTCTGCAGTTCCAATCCCCTGTTAAGCTGTTGGTTCCCCACTGGATGGCAGTCCCTGCAACGTTATTCGCTCTGGGAAGGAAAAGTCCGGCTTTAAAGCAGCGAACTGAAATCTCAGACTGCTTTGTAGATGAATATGTACACGAAATGTTACGGCTGTGAGTATATTTGCATTCTTTTTTCTTGTTGCTGCAGTATGAGTGTGTGAAAGATTTTTCTGTGTGTCTTTCACTCTTTTCTAGCTGAAAATTCAGGGCTTAAAACCATGCAAGAGGATAACAACTTGCACTTCCGTGGATCAGTCCAGCCAAAAATTTCAAAGTACTTTACACAGACTAAGTCAATTAAGAAATCTGTGTGTGCGTGTGTGTGTGTGTGTGTGTGTACATGTGGACTTTATACATAGCTCATAAAAGGGAAAAAATCTGGAGTTTTACAAAGTCATACGAATTACACAGAATTACAGTGCTTACCTAGAAAGATAAAAAAAATAAAGCTTCAGTATTGTAGTGTTTTGATTGAACATCCACCGTGTATCTGATGAGGGGGATAGAATTCAATGGCTAAAAGGAACAGACTGTTTAAAATACAGTAGGTATGCAGATCAGATCTACATAGTACTGAAATTATGATTGATGTCCTTAAATTAGAAGTCAAAGCATAGATTGCAGAGGTAGAGAAAACCATGTGGACTTTGCCAGGATTTCTGTGCATATGGTTATAAAGGGTTTTGTAGGATGAGTTTACTGCCACAAGGTTTTAGAAAAATTGCTGCCAAAACCTGGGGCTCCCCGTGCTGGCATCTGCCTGGAAGCAAAAGGTGAAAAAGTATTGCTACAGCCCCCATAAAATACTTCAGTCTCTAAGATGCATTTCACTAAGGTGGAAAGGTTTTCACCCCAGTATATTTTAAGGTAATGAGAGTCTACCGTTTCACTTGGGTAGAAATTTATATGACAGCTTATTACAAGTAAGTCCTGTAGAGGTCTCTTCAAAAGTGAAAAGGAGATAAATGAAAATAGGAAGAAGAATGTGTGCTTATCAGCACCTGAAGAAAAGGCCTTTTTCAACACCCTTTACAGATGCCTGTGTCTGAGCATTTCAAAGCACCACTGTCACACAGGTGGCTGGTTTTGTGCCACTTTTAGAGATGCCACATCGAGATGGTAAAGCGACTAGCTTAAAGTTATGTAGCAGCTTAATCACGGTGCTAGGAATAAAATAAGGATCTAATTGTCAGTTCTGCATCCTACCAGCAGTGCTGGGGACTGACAGCAGCAAGCATTCACTGAAGGTTCGACAACATTTTTTTTATTTTAGATATTTTCAGGGTAACAATAGCTTTTTAAATGCTTTTGTCAAGAGGCACTTTCTGTCGAAAAAAAAATCTCAGCAATATTTTATTGAAGGTTTAAGCACAGTACGTCCAGCTTACTGGTTTGTTGGCAAGCTCTGTCTCTTCTGTTTCCTGAAATGTAGACTGTTTCACTGCAAGATCATTCCTTCACCCTCCTTCACAACTCATATATTATTGAAATGGTTACTCCCAGCTCTCTCCAATTAGTTCATTGTGCTAAACTTTCTCCCTTGATAAATTTTGAAAGGAGTTCTGTCAAATTTTCACTTCTGTTAGCCTTTTCGCTTGTGCCCCATATACTTCTGCTGAAATATCATGTTATTCTTTTCCAAGCACACCTTGCTTTAAAACTGCCTCTGACTCTGTGGTACCTTCAAAATTAGAGGACTGGAGTCCAGCTCCGGAGCTGAGACCAGCCCGATGGTGCCCCTCCACCTGTCCCTGTTGCCCATCTGTTTGCAGATCGCCCAAGGGCAATTTGTAAGCTCCTCGGGACAAGGGCAGCCTCTGTTTCTGCCACACCTTGTCCAAGTTAAAGACTCCTCGGGACAAGGGCAGCCTCTGTTTCTGCCACACCTTGTCCAACTTAAAGACTCCTCAGCACTTTGGTTACACCCATAGTAGATTTTCCATTAATTAAATTTTATGACGCGAAACCCTATCACCAAATTCCTGACCAACTGTACTGTTTATTTCTGTCTGATTGGGGTTTAAGATTACTTTCTTTCTAAATCTGTCTTTGCCACTTTCCCAGAGATTTCCACATCCGGCTTTCCTTTCCTTTTCCTCCACCCTCCTCCCCAGCTTTCTGCTTGCAGGGAAATGCTGGTGCCCTCATTAGTGTGGCCCATTTCTTTGCATTTCTGAGGCCATTATGCAAACCCCGGGCCAACAACTTTCTCCCTGTTTATTCTGAGCTTTTCTGTGCCTGGGAGCGTGCCCTGACACACCCTCCACTCCTGCCCAATCCTTTTCCATGCTGACGCAATTTGTTTTTTTGGTCTGCTGCCTGTCCTGGGATAACCTTATTCGCTATCCCCACGTAGTCACATCCTCTCCCTTAGGAAGAGAGTTCTCTCCTCAGCTGGACAGGTCTTGCTTGGGCAGACTGCTGCAATAATGTGCAGACCGTGGGCAGATAATCTGGGAGACAAAGCATGTTACCTTTTATTGTACTTCAAGCTGACACCACGGGCAGAGGCAAGTTCTGCGCAGAGCAGGGCAAGCAGCCACACGGCAAGGGAGCTCCCGCAGCTCCAGTGCCGCTGGACACGTGCATATTCTTTCTGAGTGACTGTCCCATCAGAGATGCTGAGGAGTAGGAAAGATTGCAGGAATTTAATGATTTACTACTTAACTGCAGGGGAGGCAGGATATTCAGTTATTGTTGATTTTTTCACTTCTTAGGCTGAGGAAAATATCTCTAAATAAAAATCATCCCAGAAGGGTAGAAAGACCAGTTGTCCATTGAGGATAAACTCAGAGTTCAGTCCAAAGCTTAGTTCCTGACTGAGATAGAAACTTCTTTATGGTGTGAATACACACGAGTTTTGGTTTGGACAGCTGTAAAGACAGTCATGGCCCAGTTGTGACTGGCATCCAGAAATATATCACAGGGGCACTATGTTTGGAGATGTCATTTAAGGCTTTTCTCTTGTACGGACAAGTGTTTATAGACTTCCCCAACGCATACAGTGGAACCATAATTTGTGCTCTGGATTTCAGGTGGTAATCTATGAGTTGCTGTGTTGCCCTAATAAATTCAGAACAAATTGTATCTGCCTGAAAAGTCTTCTGTATTCTCTTGTGTTTGTTTGTGAGATGGACTTGCACATAGATTAAGTACCAGTATACAAAAGGAGGTTGCTGTATCTCGTACCTACTTTGCCATAACACAGCTTTAAAAGGTTTTATTAAAGACTTTTTGTGACTGAAACGCCCTTTCCCTGTACATATTTGTACTGGGGACTTGGATGAGACTTATTATAGGCAGCTTTGTGATATGTCTGCACTGCAGGAGACATGCTTGGGTGCTACAGAGCACACTGGGTTCACACAGGAGCTTTAAGGCAGCTCCATGCTAATTGCCCTCCACACAACCTCTGACACTAGAGGCCTTTGACAATTCGCATTTCACATCTGTATTTTCTTATTGATTACAGAGTATACTTTTTGAGGTTACCGTTATTAAAAATACATGATCATTGCTTGTTCTGTGGCAACGCTTGGAGGAGCAAACTCCCATTGGGTTTCACTGCTTTGGCTATGCAAACCCGGGGATGACATTGCAGAATTCACAGGAGGTTGGGTGGGGAGGCAAGAGGAGTCTGATGATTAGAGAGCTCTTCCTCTAGAGGTGCTACCTGCTTCATCCCTCCAACGTGAAGTCTCAGGCGGACTTGCATACACTGTGGAATTGAAACTCTTTGGTACCTGCCAGAAGATTGTTTCTGACACATTTCAGGAAGCGCCACAAATTTGACATGTTTTCTTATCTCCTTGAGAAATATCTGCTAAGCTTTAATTCTTACCTGGTTTTGCATTTTGGGAGGATCTTTCTTTTGCTGATTTTCGGATGGAATCTCATTGCTCTACATTTTACTTAGAACCATTGTCCTCTAGGGGCACGTGGAAAAATTCTGTGGTGGGAATTGCTTCTGGGTGGACTGAGGGTATTTATGTCTGTGAAAGTTGGATGTTTTGCAGCCTGTGAACACAAACTTCTTTTAAAGCCAAACAGCCTGAGAAATATAATTGCACTATGTTATTTGATGACTTTTGACTTTTCTTATTAATGCAGTAATTTTTTTGCTGATGAAAGAAAGACATGGGAAATGTACTATCTTGGTCAAAGATCTGTCATATGATTTAGATTCACTACAGACTGACCACCAGGATAGCAGAGGATGTGGGTTGTTTTGAATAGCTTCTCTCTATATGTCATTTGTCTATGTGACTGTTGATATTGTAAGTGTAAAGGGCTCATGTAGCCCCAACAGGATTAGCGATCTGCAGGAAGGCAGGCTATACTTAACCTAATTACTGAAATGTTTAGTCAGCCAGTTCAGACACTAAAACATATTTTTTTCCTGAGTCTAAAAGAGGACATCCAGTACAGGGCAAAAGCAGAATTATACAGCTGCATGAGCAACAGAGTCTGCTGACTGGCTGAATCAGTCTTATCTGCTGTAACTAACAGAGAAGAGAGGAGAATGATAAAGCCTCGGGGGAAGGGCAGGAGGAGACACAGATATTTACCTCCTACTCCTTAAAAAGAAAGTTCTTTGCAGCAAGGGAACTCGATAACTAAAGGTGATGCTTGGAGAGAAGTGCACCTTGTATTGCTGTGGAAGATGCAAAAGACGCTGAGGAGAGTTTAGGCAGCTGAGCTGGAGTCCTGCGCTCGTGTTTCAGATGCACAGAGCAGCAATGGTAGGTGTGTCTCAGCTGGTGCAGAGCTACCAGGTGTATGCTGACATGAATTAGGTTATCCCCATGCCACAAGACAAGGCCATGCAGGGATGCTTGTGGGAGTGCTGGAAGCAGTACAGCTGCGTCAGCTTGGTGCCATAGAGATATGAAAGCCTGTTTAGTATTTAGGTACTGATATTCACTGTACTGTGCTGCTTCAAGACCTGAAAGAGTCACTTGGTGATACCTAGATCTTAATTGTGTTGTGTAGTGTAGCCTGTGTATTTCATTTAATCTGTGAGTAAAGCAGCCGAGGTTGAGAATTTCCTTTTGACAAATTAGTTGTAAGGGAGTAGGAAGGTGGAGTTTTGGCAAGAGCATCTATGGATTGTGACGGAGTCTTGGAAAGATGTGCCTTAAGGTCTTGAGGAGCCTGACAGGGGGAGAGAAAGGACACCATCGCTGAGCCTGGAGAATAGTTTCAGGCCAGATGTAGCATCCCTGAATGAAAAGTCCTCCCAGCCAGAGCAGTAGGAAGCAAAATTGAGGTCTAATATCAAAACATGCTGACTGTTCGCAGAATGATCTCTGCCAGTGCTGTAATAATTTTCTTGTAGTTTTTTTATGAGCATCATTTAGTTGTTGTTATCTCCTTGCCCTATTTTAAGCTTTGCAAGAGAAAATAGATCCTTATGAGATTCCCATTGATACCAATAAAAATCAACAGCATGTGTCAGTGAAATCCTGATTGAATTCAAGTTTTCTGTGCAACACCATTTATTTCCAGATTTATCCAAGAAATTCATTCTTCCCTTCTTTGATTTGATAAAAATGTGTGTTCAATTGCTTGCAGTTAGCAGCATGACAGTAATAAGCCATTAAAAGAAGGATAGGGACTTTGGAGATGAGCTCAGGAAACTCATCAGGGACTGGGGGCAGTCATTGTGAGGGAAGCTGACGGGAGCTCTGGCAGAACAGGTGTGGTGAGGAAATGTAGAGTTAGACAGGGAGGGATAAATGGGAGGGAGGGAGGAAAGGCAGCTGTATCCTGGGATTTGTAGGTGGTGACAAGAAAACTGTGTTTGCTGTGGCAGTGGATAGTGAGCAAGCGGGACATCTGTCATCTTTACTTTTCAGCTCTATGGAAAATACTCTTAGAGCTTCAAAGTCATATTGCCTTTTCAAAATGGAATGATCAAATACCATGTTTCATGGAGGATCATTGTCTACCTTAATCCCATGCATGATCTTTGCCTTTTCGCCCTGGTTTCTTAGTTCACTCAACTGTTTTGTGCACACTTATCAGACATGTAAGAGCCAGGCCAGCATTTCTCATCGTTATCAAGGATGAGAAATGAGCTCTAAAGCAGCCACATACTTGGGTAAAAGGCTCGCAATTTGTACTATTTATTAGCTACTGTTTTCCAGAGCGTGAAAATCAGTGAAGCTTTATCACCCTATTGTAAATTGGAAAAGACAGACTTTTAACTGATGAGGACAGCAATGGCAATGAAATATGTGTTATGAAACCGTGAGCATGTTCCTTTATCACAGAACACTGTTGGGAAATGCATTAACTGTTAACCACCAGTTAACTGGCAGGTCAGGCAGACAAACCAAATGTAAAGGTCTATTACCTCTTTCAGCAGCCTTAGGAATGACAGCTCAGCTGGGAAGCTGGTGTAATTCAACAAGACCTTGTCACTGTGCTTCCCCTGCTGCCATATATTTTGTAGTGATTTGGGAAAGACCATCATTTGGCCTCTGGAAATACTAGAATGATCAGCAGTTACTCTCAGGAATACTTAATCAAAGCCAATGAGTCTTCTCTATGAATGAATATAAACTCTTTGATGTGCATCCACATAAAATAATCAATTGCTATAAAATATGACTATGAAATGTATGGAAAATAGCAGTTAGTTGTATTTCAAGTGACCACTGACAGGTTATGGCTTTATGAAAAAGGACTTCAAATCCTCAAAGAAGGAATGAATTAAAAAAGAGGGTAGTGTTTAAAAGTAAAGAATTTTGCTTGGGAAAACTATTAGCAATTCATTAAAATACCTGAAAGGCAAAATGAGTTGGTTTTGCTTTTTGTTATGTTACTTTGATAAGTTATGTGTAAGAGTTTTCAAATTTAGCATTGCCTTGAGTATAATTAAATAGGTTTTGGAGGTGTAGGGAAAGCAAAGTATGGAAATATGTTCTAGAAGGAATCTGAGTCTTGTCCACTGAGCTTTCCAGAACTGTCAAAATCTGGGGGGGATGTATGAGACCACGGCCTGAAAAAGTGGCAAGATAGAAGTATTTCTAGTTATACCAGAAAAAACTCTACTCTTGGCAAATAGTAACAGTGAAGTTTCAGAAAACGTTTGAACCAGTCTAAGAGTGTGCTGCTTTTTTTAATGTAATTCTGCAGTTTTCTGAATCCTCAGTGAGTTTGTTCAAACCATGAGACCAGAAAACTAAACCGTGAAAGAAGAGGGATTCATTTTCTGCCAGCAAAGCTTCCTGCCTTGGTATTCCATTGAATCAGATGGGTGCCTGTGCTGGCCAAAGGGAAGGGTGGGAAGACACAGCCAGGGGTCTGAGGAGGAGGAATCATTGTTTTGAGCAGCAACTAACCATTCAGTAAGGCACAGTTTTACTGTATGGCAAAGCCAAAATTAACTCAAATACTATGCAAAGGGGAGGTTCAAAGTAATGGGTTTTATCTCGTTGATAGGAACTTCTTGTGATCTTCTTCTGAGAATTATGCTCACCTCGGGGTTGTAGCATATAAAAAAGTATGCAAGATTTAATATTTTGTATTAGGATAGTCACAGAAAATTGAAATAGAAAATAAAATATTTTTGAAGTGAAATGAGGGGGGTATGGAAACGTGAATTCAGATGTACATCAGAAATCAGGAGAAAGGGTGCAAATCCATTGTTTTACTTTTAGATAGACTGAAAGATTTTAAATAAATGAAAAAGCCGGAACTTTACTAACAAATACCAACAACTGTCCAGTTTCCACCAACATTTTTTTTATTCTCTGAACAAGGCCACCAAACATTGGTGGTCAGTGCTCTAGTTCCAGGTTTATCTTTTAGTTGGTACCCAGATAAAACTCCCAAGTAGATTTGGTGGTGACCCTCCAGATCGGAATGACAAAATAACTCAAATGTCTTCCCATTTGTCATTATCATTCCTTCTTTGGATATTTTTTGGGGGTCAGATGTGTATGTGGAGTGATGCACAGTGGCATAGTGCTTGAGAAAATGCTTCTTATTGTTAAATACATGTGATGATCCCACAAGTGGTTTGATCTGTCTTTACTAGGCAAAATAAGAAGTTCACTAAGTATTTTGCCTGAATAAAGACTGGAGAAAGGGGCCCAGACTGTGAATTCAGTCCCCACGTCACCTGTGGATTGGTCACCCAAAGGCTGAAATGGTAATTCCCTTCACAGCCCCATATGTATCCAGGGTAATTTCAGAAACATCTAACACCATCCTAGCCTAACAGGAACCCAAATTTGCTGCTATTTGAATCAAGGTATGCCATGGTCCTTTCCTGTTTCTATTGGGAAGTTCACCAGGCATGTCATGAAAGGTTATCAGTGTAACACAACCGGCATCCTCGCCGGATAAACCCAGGCAATTCCAAGCAGAGGAACAAAAGGTCAGAGCGCTGCAAACCCAATACCACCACCAGCATCTTGTGTTACAAGGTTATGGTACAAAGGAAGGAGGGGGATGAAGCGTAGCCTAGTAAACACTCAATCAGCTCTCAAAAATAGAAAGTGACATGGATTCTAGGAGTAGAAATATGAAGCTACTGTATCGTGCATATTCACCTGTCATTATCACTTACATATGCTGAGAGGGAGGGCAGCTGGCTCCAAATTTCACCCCAACAGAAGAGGTATTTTTAAATAAAGTTAATGCAGTAAATTTAATTTATTTTGGCAGCAGGAGAGACTCTGGAACTTTCATGATCATTTTGGAAATGCTTCACTTTAGACAGCAGTATTTCATTTTGGTTTCTCATGTTGAATCAATATTGTTCCAGCAGTTTACATTCAGTCAAAACTGTATAAAAATGACCAAGCTCTCATTCTGGTACAGTCTTAATTAATTGGATCAGCCTTTTGGTTAAACTGCTGCACATTTCCTTCCCATTTGCTGTATGCCAGAGAGCAGGTCTTTGAGAGTCTATCTTTAATCGCAATTCTTTGCTTCTTAGGAAACCTCTAAGTGGAACATGGTTCACTGAAAGTGAAATATCCTTGGTGCCATCTTTGATTCATGGGTATCTCCTTTTCAACATCATCTGCAAAATTCTGTGTGTTCTGTGTAAGGCAGCATCTTATTTACTGTTGTCTGATATAAGCATAGAGGAGAGACTGTAACTGGGATGTTAACACTGCTGTTGCAGATTGTACTGGAAATAAATGATGCAGACATAGATACTTGTGCAGCAGTAATAATGTTAGTTAGAAAGCCTCACTTTGCATTTGAGAAGAAAATAGAAGACACCAGAATAAGGAGATTGGCCAAAAGACTATCAACTGTTAGTCTGTGTAAGACAGAGTCCTTGTAGTCTCCAGGTATGTTTCTGAGTCAGCTTGCTGGATTAGCTGGAGTGCCAGATCCTGCTTTGCCTCCCAGTGCATGTCAACATTGGAACAAGCCATAAAAAGGCAGGTTCTGTTTCACAAATACCTCCAAGTCTTTCAAAGCTTTTGAAATCTTCTGAAATTTCTAATCAAGCATGACTTTGTTGAAACCTCTGCTTGCAGAGTGAAAAGGTCAGTCCCTCTATTTAAGTGCTTCTCTTTTATGTACACTGGACTTGCAAAATCTAGTGAAAAACATTGAAACTGATAATTTGAACAAATGTGTTTGGTTTGACAAAGCAGTTTCTGAAGAAAAATCTATTCTTTAAACAGACTAGGTGTAGTTCCAGCAAAATAATAAGGCACCTAAGAGGGACGGCTCTCTCACTCAAAGACTCCTGCACAGAACAGGATTTTTGTAGTGACTCCTCACCACATCTCAGTCTGACATGCCTCTGTGGGCCTGGAACTGATTGCATGGTTTTGGAACTGTTTTGATCAGAAATTTTATTGGCAGTTTGTTCCTGCATAAGGGCTGTTGATACACCTCTGGCATGTACTCTATGGAACTATTATTTGACTCTTTTCAGACAAGACATGGACTTTTACTCTCCTGATAACTATGCTCCTACTACCTGGAAATAGTGTAGTGTCCTGGTGCTGCCAACGTTTCCATGTATCTGGGAAAATTCCTGGGCATTTTTGTAGGAGACTTGCTATTATTCTGAATAAAGAGTGAATGTAGCTACCCAGTCTTAAAACCAGGCAAACTGTTTTAGATAACCTGAACCAAATTACAGTAATTCTCCTATAAGTGCTTTAAAGCTTGATTGTCTCTTTATAATTTACATCTAATCTAATGCAGTGTAAACAGTACCGAATTGGGCTCCCCGGTGACATGCAGACATGCTGTGCAAGTTATATAATCCAGGAAACCATGGTATGTGTCTAGAAACACAATTTCTTCTTTTATTTTGGTGTCCAAAACCAGACTGGGTTTTGCCAGTGTACTGCAGAGACTGACATTTAGTAGTGATTGCTCTTTGTATTTTAGTAGCAGTTGTAGGAACCATAAATCTGGATTAGGATTTTGATGTTCCAGGTACTACACAACTAAACACAAAAATGGCAGTTCCTCAGAAACTTCCAATGGAACTTAGTAGAGCAATTCAATAGTGAGGTGCAGTCACTTAATATAATCCTGAAAAACCCTAAGGAAATTCATGGGAGTGAAGGCCCAGGAAATACAGTCAGGGTTTCCTGATTTGATTTATTAATACATTCAGTCCTACCTCGTGCCTGAAAGCTCCAGCTAAACTGGAGTATCTATTTGAAAGGGATAGAAAGTGAATAGAGTTAAGTTGAAGAAACAACTTGGAGTTAACAGGGGTCACAGTAATACAGCTTTGAGTAGACAGATGGACACATGGATAGATATATGCTGTTGGTATTGCTGGGAAACTGGGATTGGAAAAATGAGCTGTATGTCAGCAGAAGGTAATTCTGTACCTCAGGACCCACCATAAAAAGTGCTGCATTCAGATACTTGTTTCAAAAAAAGAAAGGAGAAAGAGGGAGAGATCAGAGACAAAATTTGCAGCAGGACAGCTCTGGAGTTAAGTCTCACAAAACAGGATCAAGCAGCAAGACCTGCAACTGGTACAAACCATAATTGATAGAAATCCACATATACAGTAATTTATATATTTATAGCTCTGCTCCACAATAATGTCCACCTTTTCCACAGTGCTTATTAATTTCCTCAGTCATCAAAGACACAAAGAAGGACACCCTTTAAATTCAGGTAAAGAGTATTTATTGAGTGTTTTTGCCTTTTTTGTTTTATTGACTAAGCTACCACAGTGTTAATAGTAACTAGCTACAAACAAATGATTACTCATGGTTGATGTAGTTTGTCCTGCCGGGTCGCTCAAGGTTCAGTAAGAAATTAAACATCAAGCAAAAGAACTTGCAATAGCTAAATGCAGCAAAACAGCTAAATGATAGCTTATGGGGATAGTGTTTGAGTCATGCTCTCACCACCCCTGCAGGGTATATCTGCTGGCCACTGCTCCCTCTGCCTTCTGGTTAGCCTGAATCGTACACAACCCAGGAAAAGAGCCAGCTTTTGTGATTACAGATTCCATGAAATTCTTGCATGAGTGGGGTCAAAAGCTTGCTGCTCCCGAAGGGCACGGGCGTCACTGAACCTTTGCAGTACTAAGATGGTTCAAGAATTTATGAACTGGGCAGGGCGAAACAAAAAGCAGTGTCAGTCATTTTAGACTGCTTGTTTCAGGTGTTACTAGCTGTCTAATATGTGCTCCAAAAAACCTGATTGCTGCATTATCAATGACATGTAAGGTTTCTGGCACATCATTTCATGTTTGTTTTCCCTGTGCCTGGGGGCTTTGCAGTATAAAAACAGAAATCACATACCCAGAGCTTAGGCTATATCCTCTCTGTGTTCCAGCCCAACATTGTTCCTGTCGCACAATCAATGCACAGTCACTAATTCTGTAAGCCTACAAGGATGTTATATCACCTCCTGTGAAAGCCTGTGGTTAAGGTGACTCAACCAACACAGTAAGCAGGTTATCCTATTGCATAATTTGATTTATAGTAAAATTAGACATGGTCTCAACCAACAAAGTTTGCGTTGAGATCCATGTTTTTCTGAGACTCCGGTTCACTTAAGTAATTTTAAAAAAATCAATTGTTCCTGAGCTAACTCGTAAATTCCCACATAAATTTAGACCAACAATTGCAGAAGGACTTAAGGTTTGTATTTTCAATCTTAAAAGCAGCAGATATAAGAGGAGTAAAAGATGTAAGGGTGCAAATGACCCAGTAGTTTTGCACTAAAATATAAAAAGTCCTAAATATTTGTCACCTGCTCCTGTGACCCGGAATGTTGGCCGCCAAGAGTAGGATGAGTGCATCCAACCTGTCCTTTGGGAATGGTCTAGTTGCACCAATTTTATCCAGGACAGTTTGGAAAAAATCTGTGAGCCGTCATCATGCATGCAAGATGCCATGAGAACAACTTAATAGGACAGACAGCTGAGTTGCTTTATCCAGAAATGTTTGCAGGCACTGCTAACCATAGACAGAGCCTAAAGTTATCTGACCTTTATTTCCTACCTGAAAAGAAGCAGGTTGTTCCTGCACTGTTGATAGTGAATGGGGTTGTTCACATTGAAGAAGTTTCTTCTCCCTACCAGCCTAACCAAAACAGAAACAACCTTCCAGGAGGGAACTTGGGGTACACCAGAGCAAAGAGCAGGAGCTCCTAAAACAATATCCTGTGTCCTGGGGCCATGGTGGGGTAGAATCTGTGCCCCAGGCACTTCCAGGCCTGGTGGCCCCACGCTGGGATATTTTGGAGGGAACAGCTGCTTCGGAGAAACAATTTCTGCTTTTTGTAGAGCAGAGCCAGTTGTGATTTTCCAGGTAGCCCCTGTCATCCCGACAGCCTCTCTGGCCTGAGGGCTCCATAGGCAGTTACGAGTTTCTCCTGGCGGCTTTTTGGTTTCCTTGAGTGTGACCATGAAGAGCTTTCAGTACTGAGCAGGTATGAATTTGCCTGACAAACCATGTGCTCCCGAGCATGTGAGGCATTGTGATGGTTTGTCAGTGGGGTGATGCAAGGAGGGCTGGGTGCCTGCGAGGCCAGAGAAATATTTGGTCACGTTGAACAGCACTGGGAGGGAGTAATGTCACAGAGAGCAGAAGACACCTAACTCTATAGCAGACTCTTTGTGGGCTTGACAAGGGGTGTGGGGGATTTAGGAAGTGAGGCTCAGCCTAATGCTATGGCTCTTAAGGGTGTTTTTCGCTTTCCAAGTTGATCATAGGTCTGTGCAATAGCAGTTCTTAGTTGAACAGATGAAGCAATGCATAGTGGAGAAGTTTTTTACCCAGAATTTTATTTTAAAATATACAGGTTTAGATGTGTTCTTTGAAAGTGTGTTTCACCGGAAAGTGTTGCTTTGATCATGTCCATGAAGCCAGATGATTTTTCTTTAAAAAAGTTTCTGAAGTGGCTTCACAGAAAGCTTTTGAACACACCCTGAAAGTAAAGGACAAAGAAATATTCTAATATGTTACAAATTTTTTTGAGAATATGTTGATTATTGGAGATCTCAGTTCATAACTTTTGATACTTTGTGTCTAGCAAATAATGAATCAAGTATATTTTACAGAATAGTAGAGGTTGTTCTCTTGTATTACATTGATGGTGAGGAAACTGGAGGGAAAAAAATGAATTCTTTAAAGGTTTTGAGCACCAAAGGAAATTAATGCTAGGATCGAAGTGGATCCAGCATGGTGCTTGCTTGCAAGCCAAACTGATAACTCTTTCAACCTTTTTTAAAAATTGTGTTGGTAGTTCATTTTTATGTCAGTTTAGTGCAAGACAGCATAACCTGAGAGTGTGTGAGCTGGGGCAAACTGATGGACTGTAGCTTTGTGCTTCAGGCTATCTGTGTACTTTGGGTGTGAACCACTAGGGATTTCATACAGTTGCTCGAATGCATGGGATGGGGGTTGCAGGACTGTGAATGAAGAGAATGATCCAAGGCTGTTGTGACTTGCATGACTTCACTGAGGCCAGAAATGCCACAGTAATTTATACCATCTGGGAATATGATACATCCTAACAAAGACTTGCTTAATAGAGCTGATGAGCAAGCAGAAGCTTGATACATCCTTTCATGTGGGAAGCTCTGTGCGGTTCAAGTATTTACATGCATGTTTCAGGATGGACATGCACGCTCTTCTCTCTGTCTCTCTTACTCTGTGAAGTTGCTCCAGACCTTTGAAATGCTTAGATTCTTGAGGAAAAGTGCTTTCCAGCATTTTAAAAACAAACAGTCCATGGAGGCAAGGAAGTAATGCAGGACAGGTATCAAGAAAATTCCCTGCAGAAGTCATAAGCAATGAAGATAGTCTCTCATAATCTGAAACATCTTGTCTATTTTAGATTGATCCTACTATATATTACAAATTAGTGAGTATGACAAATTAGTGAAACACCAGTGAAGACCTCCTGCTGTTATTCCATGTCCCTGAGTTCAGCCTGCATCATGCTCTGGCTGGATATTTTCATGTGAAGTAAAGGGTAGCACATACAATTTATTTGAAGTTCCTTCCAGTGGCTCCCTACCCAAGCCACACAGGGTTTCAAGTGCTAACATACCTTGGTAAGTATTGTAACTGTTGTCACACACTGAGATTTTGTGTGTCTTAAAATGCACTGTTTGCTGCTGGCCATTTAACATCCAAGTACTGCTACTGAAGTGTAGAGACACTTCCAGAGATGCTGTATCTCTTCTTTGTCTCATTTTATTGTCTTACACTGAAAATCATCATCACTGCCATGTTCAAAGCAGTGAACGTGCTTTGGGTATCATCCGCAGCAGCCTTCTTCATCAGCAGAATCTGAGGATCACCTAAGTCCTGGTGTGGTGATTTGTAATTGCAGTTTTGCCAGAGCACTGAATGCCTTTGTTGGGCATCTGTATCAGACTGGTATCTAACTTCCCAGCCTCAGGGCACATATCCAAGACCAGATACTGACTCTGTTTACTTCTGAAGCATTCTGGAGCCATGATTCCACACAGATGAGATGAATACACTTGATGACTGAATTTCTGTCAAATTCACCAAAGCACATCACATAGAGTTTATAGACTCTATACTATCTGCAACAGGACAGTATAAGCCTAATCTGACATAATATCTGTCAAAATAAACTTCCACTCTCTCTGCTCCCAAAATTTAATAAACTGTGTATGTACTGAATCAGCTCAGTGTAGCTTGTGGCCACAGTGGTTTTGATCTGGTAATAGCCAGCCTGAAATTGTCACCTCAAATCCAGGCCCCAGGTGTATGCTTTGTGGTCAAGAGCACAGTACAGAAAACTGGGTTTCCTGTCTGGGACCAGGGCTAGGATACTAACACCCGTTTTGTTCAGAGCACCAGCTTTTAGGAGTGTCAGAACTAGAGCCAAGGAAAAGAAATACAGGGTGCCTTCAATGATCTGAAGTAATCTATTGACACTACTTTGAATTTCTATTGTCTTCACATTTTATAAATGTTTTTTGTTCAAACATTCCCAATAGAAAGAGTGGCTGCATGCACAGAGGAATATTTCCTTTTTGACTTTATGAGCCCCATTGGAGGAGGTTGATCATCCCATTCTACAAGAGTTAAAAGTTATTGTGTAAGCAGTTCTGGCCTGCTAGATGGTGCTGGAAATGAGCTCATTTCTAATCTCTCTTGCAGGCAAAAGGAGTAAAACACTGTCTAAAGAGCCACTGATTCTGATTCCTAGTGTCATCATGGCTTTGTTCAGAGTCTCTAGAAGACTATGGCAACCAAAATCTTGAGCAAAACTATGCATATCTCTAAAAATAATGTTATTGGATGCCATGGTCATTCATTGTGCAGCTGTAGTGTCCAAGCTGATCCTCTCCCTACTCCTTTCAGAGTTCTTGAGACAGAGCCTGCTGTGCAAGCTACAGGTGGGTCTTGGGTACTGTGGTCCTGAAGTTCTGAACCTAAAGGTACAGATACCCTAAGAACATCAGTTACAATATCTGCTGTAGGATTCAAGAATGTCAGCAGGCATTAATCAATAAGAGGTTCTCCAGAAGAACTCCCTTCTTTTTTATTATTCCCTTTATCCTCACTGCAGAGCTAAATTAAATGTATGGCAAAAAGCCTACTGAAAATGGAACAGTGAGAGAAAATATCAAACTCAAATACATCTGGAAAAAGAGATCTCAGTTCTGATATGTGTCAGATCCTGAGTTCTTCCTTTCAGAGTGAGTGAATTAATCTAAAATGGAGTGAGGCAGAGTGACTCCAGAACAGGTTTTCACACATGAGTTCGTCTGCAATAGTTACTGCAATGTATGTTTACTCTATCCTGGTCAGAATTAATTTACAAGTACAGACAAGTAATTCCATTAGACTTGAGCAAATTGCAAAAACATTTAATAAAGATAATTAGTTATAAAATCTGCAGTGGCATTTGTAGTTCATTTTGGATTTGCTTTTCACAACGTTTTGTGAGCTGGCACGAACCTCCCCATATTTTTTAAGTAATAGAGAACCTTGTCAATTCTTCTGTGATAGTGTATGCCCAAGTATTTAGAGCAGAGCTTTTGATATGCCTGATCTAAAAATTGTTAAGTAATCAGCAACTCAGGGACCGTTTGAAACTTAAGTAATGAAATCTCTGTGAGCAGCACTCATAGCATTACAGACGTAAATTATTCCAGAATAACCTAGTGGGTCACATGAATGTTTATGATTTCCATAAAGGGAACACAAAGAGAACTGTCAAAGGCATGAACTTACACATCCCCATCTGCCCAAACTGTGACCATCACCAACTTCATTACCACATATTTGTCCTTCAGTGTACGTTGGCACCGATCTCTAAAGCAACAGGAGAATGACGTTCCTGGTGCACTTTTTGTCAAGTTTCAAATCAATGTTGACTTTGTCACTGACATTTCAATGGCAAGCACACCTCCCTGTTCAAAGGATGAATTTTGGCACTGTCTACTTTAGTTAATCCTTTTAAAAGTGCTTAAGCATCAACGGTAGTATTTGGCTCTGCATGCATGATTTCTGGGCAACTACTCAAAACTTACTAAGCAATAATCTTTTTGTTTAATCATTCACTCCAAACATGTTACATAAAATGGACTGATAACAGAATCACGAGACTCTTTTTTCCACTGCCATTCTACAAATTATGACACTTAAATTTTGGAAGACAGGCAGTGCAAAATTAAATTTCCTACTGCTGTGAGAAAAAAGAATATTTTCCAGACCAGTGGAATTAGGTCTTGCTAAGTTGCTAGCGCATGTTTTCCCGTGGAAAGTAGACCATCTTTTGGAGAACTCAGGTACTGAAGGATTGCTGCATGTTTTGTTCAGTAACAGAAGGGGTGGGGCAGACATGATGCACCACTAGGAGCTGCATAGGCTTTTATGGAGGGAACACTTGTGTACTGTCAAAAAACCTCAACCAGTTCAAGAAAGCCATCATTGCGTCCTCACTGGGAGAGATTCCTGTGTCTGAGATGAGGCAATGCTGCTGCTCTAAGGCCCTCGGCAAGTCCATACTAGGAGCTGCATTGTATTAATCTCTACACAGACATTTACATGCTGTGGAAATACACTGGCACTTCTACATGGTCCATTGGCTGGCAAAGATTTCTCCCATCTGTCCTTCTGTTGTGCACTTAGAAGGTGCTTAAAGTTGTACGACTCTTCTGCTTCCTTGTTTTTATTTCTTGTTTGCCTCTTGCTTAAGACAACCCGTTGCCCATGGGCTGGAATCTGTCACCGCTTTCTCCCCATGTGATCTGCTCTTCGTGCCTGTGGTTCGGTTGCCATGAACCTCCTCCCTTGAGCAGCCTGCTGCGAGTCATGGTCAGGCAAAAGGGGCCAAAAGCCATGTTTGCTCTGCAAGGAGACACTGCAAATGAAGCACTATTCATCCAGCGAAGGCAAAAAACAGTGGTAGAAAATGCAGGTGTGACTGACTGATGTTATTGCAGAAGTGAACGCTGTATTTGGGCAAGCCTTGGAGTTGTTTAGTGTGTAAGTATAAAGCAGTTAATTGAATAGAAACCAGTCTGGAAAAACAGGAAAGAAAGAATGGACTGTCTTGAGGTGATTCACCATTCAGCAAGCAAAGGGGGATTGTTACTGGACATGCCAAAGCTGCCATCTTTGACTTTCAGCCCCCTAGCAATTGGCCTAGAAGCCTGCCTTGAAACAAGGCAGGATGGAGAGCAGTCTATGAATGGCCTTAGGCAAAGGAGATGAGGAAAGTTAGCTCTGCTCGTTTCTCTCCAGACCCTTTTTTTTTTGGATGTGGTGGGAGGGTGAGAGGAAAAGTGAGCAGAAAGATAATTTTCATCTAGGCAGTTTTGAAGATGCTAGGCCTTCTGGCAAATATTCCTGTAGGTGCCCTAGTTTTACATGTTGAGAAATAATTTTGTTTTCAAAAAGCTAAATAATCCATGTGGAGCACTGGTCTCAGACCCTTGAGCAGCAGGGTTGCAGGTGTCTGAACTCTGCAACCTGTAGCTTCATTGCAGGTGCAGAGACTTACAGCCTCACACTCACCCCCAGAGCAGAGCCACTCTACCTTAGGAAAGCTCAAGACCATGAAGTCTGATGCCTAAGACAACGTGTTGCCGGGTTTTAGCAGGGAAGATAAACTGCCACAAGAGCTGCATGTGAGGTCGCAAAGTGGTTGTAGCTTCCAACAATTTTCCCGCGTGAAGAAGCCTTGCTATTTTTGTTTACAGGCATTCTCTAGGCATTTAATGTTTCAAGGATCTTGAGTGCATTTTTTGGCTGCAAGGTTTTCCACAAAAACCCGTTTATGACACTATTAGATCTATAGGGAAACCAGGTTAATCCATATAACATGTTTTGGTGCAAAGATTTCTCAATTTGAAGAATGGCATGCAATCAAGACCTGGGTTCTTAAGTGAGGATTTTGTTGTTGTTAAGGTAGTCTAATTTGTCAATCCCACTTTTAAGTCTCTGTTTTTCAGGATATGTACTTAGACAGTATTTCCTTCTTTTCCAGCACTGGCCTACAGGTACATTACTGGCTTTTCCTTTTCTTTGCTACCTGTGGAAATAACTTTTCACATGATAGCAGTATGATGAACTCTTCTTAAAGGGTTCACCTGCCAGTACTAGTCTCCACTGAAGAACCCCTCCCTTCAAAAAATTCACTTTTTCATCTCAAAAATATGTCCAGTGGAGGTTCCCTCTGTTTTCATATTGCATTTACTGAGTATAAAGGGGTTGCCTCACAGAAAAATTGCTTTGGAACCTGTCTGTATACATGTTCCTGTATGCCTTTGTGCATATATGTATATATATACACACAAACCTACTCAGATAAGCATAATATACATGCACACATTATTTCTAAAAGAAATGCTAGTGTAAACAGCTGCTATTTGTTCTTCTAGGCTGTTCTTCTGGCATGTAAAATAGCAAGTTTTTACAGAAGGCAGTATTGTTAGTAGCTGGAAAATCTTTGAGAGATAAGGAGAAAAAAGATGTTCGGCAACTTTATGATGCTGGAAGACAAAAAAAAAGTGAGGAGAAAATAGAGAAAATATACCTAGAGATGGGTACTCAGCAGCACCTGAAGGTTTATGCTGCTTTGACTGTACTATGGGGGGAGGGAATGTTTGCAATATAAAGTGCTCTCTTAGCATGCTTTCCAGTGCGTCCCATCCCCCTGCTCTCAAATCCAAACTGGGAAAAGATTTATAGTGTAGGGTAGGTGCAGTAAAAAGAGAACAGGACTCTCACTGGGATGCAGTAAATAAGAAAATAGGCACGAAGGAAAAATCTTCTGGATTTTGTATGAAGCCACGTGCATTTGTGGGCAAATAGTTCCATACAGTGCTTGCAAGTAACTCTCCAACCTCTCTCATGAGCTGGGAAGTAGTTTAAGGCACTTTAGACAAAAGAATGAAGATGCAGTCCTTACCTGTAGGTATTTGTTATATTTACAGATCTATGTCAGAAAAAAACTTTCTTACATCAAATCTAGCTTACACTGGAAGTAATTTCTTTTTCTACTGGCATTTGGAAAAAACCAGTGTCCTCATTTAACTGTGGTTTAAGAAAGCAGCATTAAATGATGTGATTATTTTTGCGTAGAGGCATAATTTGGAAGGGAATCTGGTCCTGTCTCAGAGACTCGTAGGTCTCATCTGCACTCAAATGCTGTTCTTCAAAGGTGAATGTGCGATATATAGTCTGTCCTCATGGTCCCATTTATTTATGCTTTATAAGCCCTGTGTCTTGCCTAATAGAGAATAGAAGAAAGCTGACTTAATTGAGAGCTGGTTATAAGCACTGTGAACAGAAACCTTTGTTCTCAAGAGCCAGCCACTGGAGCGTGTTAGCAGCGCATTTTCCAGATGATCTCCTTTCATGCCTTAGCTTGTGACTAGAATGAAGAAACTGAGGAATGGATACCAAAAGCTTTCTATTTGTTTAAAGTGTCTTATGGCAACTGAAAATGTTTTTACAACCTTTAAGCTTCCTTGGAGATGCTAGCCAGACTACTGGTGTCCTTGTGGTTCTATGGTTGTGTCTCTTCATTGCTTCTTGATACTTCACATAATCAGTCTCTGATTATGTACTGCCCATCATAGGGGTTTATTCCCTGACAAAACCACAGGCAAGTAAGGAATAAAATGACATAACTGTAAATAAGTAATTTGAGCTAACTGTACTTTGGGTTTTGCAGTCCTGTATCATCAGTATTGTTCCTGATAAGGTGATTAACCTCTACAAACCGTAATATAGGTTATTACAGCTGCTTTTATATGTGGAAGTAAATACAGACATAAAGATGTTAAGCCACTATCTGAGCCATGTAATGGATCGATAATAGGCTGAAGCCAGGAATCCTTTCCAGGTTTTCATGTGACCCCATGCATTGTCAATTATTAAAGACTTTTAGCAATCCTCAGTGCTGTGCCAAAACACACTTTTTCATGTTCTTCCCCTTCCCCTTCCTTTAATTTAGCTTTTAATTCCATGTTGTTGTAAATGTATGTCATTGTGATATTGAGCCGTGTTTACCTAAGACACATGAATGGCTGTGAGGAGAGGTGGGAGAAACTGAAGACTGTTTTGTTTAGTGCACATTGGTCTAGAGCTGCAAAGCTCAGTGAAGGCTTTAAACATTTGGTGCTTTTTATCTGGGGTTTTCATTTAGGCCCAAATGGTTTTCCTGATGAAATATCAGCATGAAGAGTCCTCCTCTGCAGAGCTGTCTCTCCTGGCCTTTGTAAGACGCGCTGCATCTCTGGAAGCTGAGGGCTGCAGAAACGACATGACACAGCCCAGGCATGCAACAAGTCAGTGGGAAATGCAGAGATATTACTTGCCTTTTCTAATGCAGCTTTTCTGCTGAACCACAGGCACCAACAAAATCAGATGTTCCAGGTAGGAAAATACAGATGCGTGTGGATAGCAGAGATAGGGAAATCCCGTCACAGTCATTTGGCCTTGTGTTCCCTTGCATAATGCTTCTGGCAGCAGCACAGGCCAGGCCCAGGGTGAAAAGAGGCACTGCTAGAACACCTGCTCAAGTCAGCACTGAGAAACCTGGAAAACTAAACCAACCTTTCTGCTGCTATGAGCTAAATTTCCCTGCTTGCAAGTATAAGTCACTTGGTTTTTTTCAAAGTTATTTTATTAAATGGAGAAAAAGCCCATAGAGGCAGGTCAAAGATGCAGCTACAATATGCTTCTATGCGTATATCCAATACATAACTGTACATCCCAGTGCCTTACTTGGTCTTCTCTAGCATATTACTGATTGCCTCTTTGTCACATTCTGTTTTTTTCAGCTGTTAGCTTAGAGTAGCTGCAGCACTGGGGGCTTACTGTCCAAGAAATACCTGTACAAATTGATTTTACAACAGGCATCCACTTAGTTATATTTTTATGATGGGTGTTTTTGACTTTTTTTTAGGTGTGGTTTTTTGCATGTTGGTGCTGAAATTTTTTGCCTCAGTCAGACATTTAACCCAGACTTTTACCATATTAAAAATGAATTTTCTGTCTCTATTATTTTTTTAAAAAAAGCCACCTTGTGTATGGTGATGACTCATGTAAAATCAATTTTTCAGGCTTGTCCTTTGATCCCCTTCATTTACCTCCCTTATGTTATGAGATATAATCAGAGTTTGCTGCTTCTGGATGTGTGTGTAGGGACTTTTCTGGACTTTGGTGTGTTGGGGCTGTCTGTTATTTCCCAGCCACCAAGCTCAACTGTTGTGAAGATTATAAATGTATTATCCAAGAAGAGGCTTTTGTATGTCTAAGAAACCATTCATCTAAAAAGCAAGACAAAATATAATACCCCTGCTTATTTCTTCTATTCACTGTAGTCTCATTGTGATGTTTTATAGAGGTAAGATTGAGGCTTTTCTCCCCAGATGAGGACATGTGGCGTACTCTGTTTCCCTGGCAGTTCTGCAGTGTTGTGCTGACATGGCAACTTTGGATGCTGATTCTTGTCTCCAGAACAGTGCTGTCTAAGGCACAGCTTCCTGACTCCACAGAGTCTCAGTCCTGCTTTCTTTTGTGCAGCAGAATTAACTGGCAGTGGATTCAGACTCTCAGTGTCACATTTTCATCAGTATTTGCAGCAAGCACTGTCCTTTCTTGTTCCCTTGCTCTAACGGGTCTGTTTGTTTAAAAGTATAAATGTGCAATATAAAAAGCTATGAAAACAGTGACAAATTATGAGAATGCAATAAAATTATCTTGATTGAGGTTCCAGTAGGATGATGAGCTAGAGTGAAGATACAAGTAACTAACTCCAGCATGACGCCCACTTGGGATGGATTCCTGCCTTTCCCTCACTCCACTGTCTCTTACTCGTGCATGAGCCTGTTCCTCAGCCTTGCAGAAAACTTGGGGGGAAAAGGTGTGGTGTTATTTTTATTCTGCAAGGTTAGTGAGTGGAACTGGCTTATGGAGATGTCTGATGATTGGAAGGACTAGGGTGGAGGTTAAATTACATGGCTAAAACCAGGATTTGAACAGCCAGGGCAGGAGAGGTAGAAAGAAGAAAAAGGGAAATGGAGTCAGAAAGGGGAAAAAAAGCCTTGCCTGTTTAGTGAAGGGAATATATGTGATCAGTTCAGCTGACTGGAACTGTGGTCCCTGTGTTTGGCCTTAATTATTTCTGCTTCCACTCTCTCATCCTTTAGTCAGGCTCTTCTAATTAGTAAGGCCTTCACAGTAGGGAATGTTCATAATCTTGCAGGTGGACTCTGAGATACAATGGGAACACTGATGCAGAAATAGTAAGTCCAGTAGATCCAGCTCAGCTACTGGAATGATAACTGTTGGATTTGTTCCTCCATTTAAATGATAGTGGCTCTTTTTAGTGTGCATCACAGGAGTGATAGCCTCTCTTGTTTAAAGAAAGTAGAACACTTAGTTTTTCTAGGTAACCTGCACTTTGCAAAATGAGCAGAACCAATAGGGAGAGAACTTCCTGACTTGTGAAGCAGAAGCTGGGTGAAAAGCACAGGTGAATTGGAACAATAGTTGATCCAAATATTTTGAGCACATGCAGAACCAAGGCACAGGCACAGGGAGAAGTAGGGAGGCACAGGCCCCTTATGTTTATAAGGCTGCAATCTTCAAACCACCTCTCCCCCCCCCGCCCCCACGCCTTAGATTTAGGCTAATTGGAATTTCTAAGTCTATTCCTTTGACATACTTTTGAAAATTAAATATTAATGACCTGCCACAACAGCTGGTGTCATAGGACAGACTGATGGGCTCTGTGCCTTTGAGCTTAAGCCTTGTAATAAATCACACAAGTATTTGCTTGCTTGTTGCTGCCCACAGTGGATGAGGCGTAATGTAAGAAGCGGCACTACATACACGGAGTGACTTAAACTGTACCTTTAGACATATCAAATTAGGTTCACTTAGTTCTTCGTGTAGTTTCATTTTGGAAAAGACCTGTGGTGTCCTTCCTGGTGCAGAGTTAGCAGGGAATGAACTGTGGCAGCTGAGGCAACATTTGGCTTGAAGGGTAAGAGCTGCCAACAGCTGAGTGCCTCGGGGAAACACAGCCTAGTCGGTTCTGCTTTGGCATGGGGACAACCTCCAGCTAAAACTGAAGTTAATTCCCTCAGCAAATAGGTGTTACTGAAGAATAAAATGAAAAAAAAAAAAAAAACAACCAGAAAACCATTGTCATTACAAACAAGAGATTTATTTTTATGGAAGAATTATTCAAGGATCATGAAACAGAAAATGAGCCAGCTTGAGGATGTTGGAAAACGTTACACCAGAAACATCAACATTAATGTAGCAAATTGTGGAAAACATGAAATTAGATAAAGTGCTAAATTTTCGGTCGTATCAGTAGGATCACTAGCAGCAATTAGGAAACAGCGGAATTTAGGGTATGAAAATGGAAGAGGAAATAAATACATTTTGCATTTTTTTCTGAAGTGAAAACTATTTGGAAAGCCCTCAGTGTCCTCCATGGCACAGAGTTGTGCATGTATTAAGGAAGAGAAGCAGGGCTTGTATGCTGCCGCTGAAATTTAGCACTGACAACGAGGCAAGTCAGTCTGAAGTATCTGCAGCACAGACAGGCACTGGCTGCGTGCACGGTTTATACAGTGGTCCTCTCCTTTTTGTAACCTACCCAGTGTTAGCATTTATGTGTCAGGATCCCATGTGACTGGTGTGCAACTCTTCATCACCTGACAAAAAGCACCAGCGCTGCTTCGACAGGATCAGGCAGTAACTCCCACAGCTCTCAAAACAACTAAAATCCATGGGAATGCAAGCTGGGCTGTCCCTGGGAGCCTCATTTTGAGAGACCTTCAGGTTAAATTCAATCAATCAGTGTGTTTTAAATGATACATACTTTACTTGCATATTTTATAGACTGATAGGATCCAATCTATAAACTTCTGGAAAAAAGAATTTAAAATCTTACTCTATATAAATATTTATAAAAGTTGCTTTATTCATAGAAAATTAGATTCTTCATTTTCTTGGAATTTATAGTGAGAGTGCCCTGCATAGACATCGTGTCTCTACACATAGACTCTTAATGGAGCACGGCTGACATTAGCAAAGCTACTCCAATTGACATCAGCTGGGAATATGGTCCATAGGACCTAAGTTACACTAGAAGATAATAAGGATTTCTTTCTCAAGCATTGTTTAGTGAATTCAGCCATTAAAACATGGGAAGTAATTAACATCTCAATATTACATATTGAAATTTAAAATATTGTAAAAATAGCATGTTAGGCATATATTTTTAAACTTAATAGGATTGGCATTTGCTTTATGGCAGTTAAGCAAATCAGATTCTGCATACTATGGGTAAATCTGCAGTTTTCACCAAGTTTGTGTACCTATGTCATGCCTGCCATTAGCACCAAGGTATTTTTGTATCACTTGTCCATTCTGTCACATCTGGATTTCAAGCCACATGGCACAGTTCTCATGTATCTGAAAAAGTATTTTAAACCTACTGAAGCTAATAGGAATTCAGCCAGTTTATGGAAGGCATGACTAGGCTTCAAAAAGATCCTAGGACTCAGACTATTGCACTCTTCATCTCAAAAGCAAGACGGACACAAATTCAAACTGAATGAATAAACTTTCCCTCTTCATGTCCTTATTCTTTTACTTGGCACTGAGCGTTTTTTCGAATAAATCCCATTTTCTTGTCGGCAGGCAGCTCCATTCATGTGGCCGATGCTTTCACTTGCACCTTCTGGTTGAGAACTCTCTTCAGTTGTCTGAAACAGAAAGGAGATGTCAGTGGAGGGGTGTGTGTGTCTTCCACCAGGCAGCCACTGGACCTGGTTCCCATTAGGTAGCTCTGCCTGACTCTCTATTATTGCCACAACTTCTTAGTTCTGAAAGAAATTGAACTGACTGTGTAAAAATGTCTGTAAAATAGGCTTGCACTCCAAACCTAGTAAAATCTAGATACACAGCCATTAACTCATCAGGCCTCTGCTTAATTACTACACCCCTAGGCAGCGGAGCTATTGCATTCCCACCCCCACAGCACCACTGGAAAACCCACCAAAGGGCAGTTGAGCAAGCTTTCCTGTATAGAGGGTGACATGTTTTTAAGGGTGCGAGAAATCATATGTGATTTATCCAAAGCTGGGGCTGCAACCTAAGAAGTCCTAATTTGGATGCATGTCAGCCATTCATACTCAAAGAGCTACGGTGGAAAGAAAACCCTTGGAACTCTCTGAAAACTTGGACACCTTCCAGGCTGCAGGCTGGCTTAGAAAGCCAAATATCTTTCAGTAGCATGTAATACCAAGAACCAGTAGTTGCTGACTGCTGGGCTCATGACTTTGTGCAGCCCAAAGTCTGGTTGGTCTTGTTTGCATACAGGCAGATAAGGCAAGGGGCTTGCCTGTAACATGTAGGTCTGGATTACTCAGCTCTTTTTAGATTTGCCCCAGTGAGACAGGGTAAATCCTCTCAGGTTTCTAGTATTGAGTTACTCTCTGAGCTCAGTTGCAAGGCACAGAGCCGCTCACGCTACCAAAAGTGAAGGCGTGCTCTACCAAAGTAATTTATACTTGCTTTGCCAAACACCTATCTGAAAAAGAGCTAAAAAAAATTTAAAACATACTTTTCTTTTACACTGTACATTTGTAGATGCATTATTTTCTGTCTTCATTCCAGTGGCCTCTTCCATTTCTGAAAAAAAAGTAATAAAATAATTAAATTAAAAAGAAGTGGGGGGGTAAGTAAGCATATTTAGTAGCTGGCTGAAGTAAAAAAATCAGCGATTCTTCTGGGCATTTATCACACAGAAGAAAAAGTGAAGAGTGATGAATACTTCCTAAAACATTTTTCGAGGCAATGTGATTAATCTATCAGGACTGTATAGCTTGGGGGTATTTAGAGAACAGAATAAAATTAAGAACTTGACTGTAGCACAGGGGTATCAGAGAGACCTTTCAGAGCAGAATTCTGCCTTTGTCCAGCAGGTTCACGGAAGTTTAACTTTAGTTGTTATATTCTCAGAAGATGGGAGCATTTAGTGTATAAGAGGCTCCAAGAGCCCTTATACTAACAGCATAACTGATGTTATTTTCCCCTGGGTTGGTCCTCAGGTAAAAGACAAACAGAGCCTGAAAACCTTCAGGCTAAATTTGAGTGAGACAATCACGTTCCAGTACACTAGTTAAAAAAACAAACAAAAAGAAAAAAGAAAAGGTAGAGCACATTATGGAAAGTTACACCAGTGCATCGGCAGTGTCTTTCGGGCCAGTGCTGAATTAATATATTCACTCCTTAACAAACAGCATATGTGACCAGAAATGAGTAATAACACTGAGTCTGTGAGAGAACGGCTTAAGAGCAGGATTTTGCCTAAAAGTTGGGATGAAGTACATATGGCACTTTGTATTTATTTATAATAACTGGCATTAAGAACACCAGTTTGATGAGTGGTAAGAAATGCAGCTGATTACTTCCCCTTGCATGTAATGGCCAAGGCTGTGATGGTGTTTCATTGGGAAATGAACAAAGAAGAGTATTCCTTTGAGCCCTAAGACACACATACCTGTAAGAAGTGCATCAATTGTCTCCACTGCGTGTTTTGCATCTTCCATTGTGAAACACATTGGTGGTTTAAATTTTAAAATATTTCTGTAGGGTCCATCTGCACTAAGAAGGATTTGATGCTCTTTGAGTCTGTGGAAAGAGGAAACACCTGTGTTAGACAGACATAAAACTATGTTGTGTCCTGTCACTTCCTTCAGGCTGAGACAGATTTTGAAAGTTTTCTTTCAAAAGTACTATGTTATCAAAAACTACACAAATTTAAAATGAAATTAATGACTAACTGCTGGAGAATATTAGGAGGGTTTGATCACTGCACACAGTCTTTAAGAACTACTTACTTGTAAATAAGATGAAGGGCTTCAGCCGTAGCTGGTGTTCGCTTTTGCTTATCTTTCACCAGATCCACTCCAACAAACAATCCAACACCCCTGGCATAGGGAAGAAAAGTACAGACAAGTGAAATCCAGTGTCAGTAACCCAAGCCTTCTGCTGCAAATGCAATACCTATTTCTAACACTGTAATTCCCTTCCCTGGAGCACAAATGGGGGAAGGAGCATGAGAGAGGAGACTTCGTCTTTGGTCGTCTTTAGGCGACTTCACACAATCAAATGGGATAACAGATATTTCTGGATAAATAAATTTACCTGGCTCATTAAAGCTACATGGCCAGATAAAAATGACAGAATAATTTTCTTTCATTCTTATCCTGAAAATTGCAAGCCCGGGAGACAAATAATGAAAAAAAGAAGAAGTATAAAAACCCCGCAACCCAACCCATTCCCCCCAAAAAACTCAAAGGCAATTATCCATGGTAGTAACATGAGATGAGGAAAATCCATAGTAACATCTCCCAAGGAAATGAACCAGACATTTGAACAAGGTCTGCATGATTACAGTGGTGTGCAGACAACTTGGTTATTGCATGTGGATGGCTCTTTCTCCCACTCTCCCAGAACTTTTCTAGTGCCTATGCTTGTAACTAATTAAGCAGACAGATGGACAACTTTTTTTTTTTTTTAAATATTGCCTTACAGTACCAGTTTTGGGTAGTCCATTTCAGAAGAGAGGTGTAGCAAAATCATGACATGTTTCTGTGTTCCACTCAAACCAAGTTTGTTGCTTTTTCTAGCACAGTTACTTTCTTATCTGAAAGAATTACATTGCCGTAATGCTCCCACCTGATATCTCCCACTAAGGGATGTTTCTCCTTTTGCTCAGCCAGCAATTCCAGGAGATAATTTCCTACACGTGTGGCATTTCCTTGCAGATCTTCTTTCTCTATTACATCCAGCACAGCCAAGCCAATGGCACAAGAGACTGGATTGCCTCCAAACTGATAGCAAAGACAAAACAAAGCACGTCATCAAAATCAAAACCCATGAAAACAAAACATTCCTCTGCGGCTATCCAGGTTGCTTTCATTTGCCCTCTCCTGCTTGGCATGTCATGAGGAAAAGCCTGAAATGTGGGGATTTTGCACCATTCAGGCTGTGGAACACTGTCCCCTACACCTGAGCAAGGGAAGGGCTCCCTCTTCCTCAGCTTCAGGTTGCAGTAATTTGAAAATTTCAGGACTGAAGCATTCAGCTGATTCCATGTGCAGGCAAAATGCTCCTGGAAGAGCAGTGGATGACAGATGTGATATATTTTGAACCAGAGATTATAAACTCCATTAAAAACAGGGGAATTCGTGGTAGCTGGGAAGAAGGCTGAGTCACAGGAGCAGAAAGAGGGCTCAGTAAATGAGAAGACTCTGTGGCATGCACACAGATGAAATGTTTCCTGGTAAAAGGTCACTGTTTTGTTAGGTGTCAGCTGCAGAGCAAGGTCTGCCAGGGCATGAGCTCCACCAGCACAGCCTATCCTAGAAAATGAAATTTTACATGATCAGCATTTCAGGGGGGAGAGGGAAAGAGACATAAGCAAGAATTTATCTGTATGGATGGGAGCTGGGATGCATGACCTGCCAGAGAGCTTGTGCTGGTCCATATGATGATGCACCCCTTGATACAGAGCATATTTCAAAGCCTCTCCACTTGCTTTTAGATACTAGACTGTGGTTGACTTGAGCTCTCAGTAATGCGATGCAGTGATGGATGCAGATGTTATCTGGATCACCTGGAAAACTTCTAACTGCTAAATGCACACCAAGAGAAAGAAAAAAGGGCAAAGTTTCACCTACGAACTTACTGTATTGAAATACTCCAGTCCAGAAGCACCAAAACCTTCAGCAATTTCCCTTGTTGTGACCACACAAGACATAGGGTGTCCATTGCCAATGGGCTTTCCCATGGTGACAATGTCAGGCACAAAGTCTTCACCTTGCAGCTGGAATGCCCAAAAATGCTTCCCAACTCTGCCGAAGCCAACCTGGACCTCATCAGCTATGAACACTCCACCCACTGCACGCACACACCTGAAAACAAACACAATAGTTTGACAGTCTAGTGCGGCAGAGCATGGCTAGGCAATCAAGGACAAGGCAGTCTGCATCACAGAAATTCTGCAGTGTGAGGCCAAGACAGGAAAAAAAGAAAGAATACAGTTATAGCTATTTTATAGCTATGAAATTTTTAGTATGCTACATGTTAAGGAAGAATTTTGACATTTTAATGTCAAATAGGAGTACTGTAATGGTACTGCAGGATTATAACTGGTTTAACTTCATCTTCCATCAAATTTACGGCTGAGGATTAAAGGTAGGTAAAGAATGGCAATTATCTACCTAAAAAAATTAGCTGATATTCCATTAAAAAAATTGAACAGAAATCATACTCTTCCATAAGTAGAAATGAAGCACAGCTAGCCAAGAACAGGAGAGGTTAACAGCTGAATTGATTAGATAAGTCTACAGTGAAAAAAGCTGTTTCTTTGGTTAATTTTCCCCTTATGCCCTTGTGAAGTGCTGTACGTACTCTGCCACTTTCTGGAAATAGCCCACAGGTGGAATTACTTGGCCTCCACAGCTCTGCATGGATTCAGCTATGAAGGCAGCAATCTACAAGAGACAAACTCATGTGAGAGCTGTGTTCATCTACTTGGCCTCAGCACAGACATCTAACAGTCTAGAAATAAATGTTTAAATGTGGGCCTTAATTTAATCACACAATGGGCTGGACAACTGAAAGCTCTTGAAAACAGCTATGGCTAAAGGATTTATTCATTTTATAATCAGGAGTGCCCAAATTTGCAGTAGCCAGGGCCACCTTTGCAGCCTGATGGGAATGCATGGATCTCCATTAAGCCCTTGTCCTAAAGCTGTTGAATTGGATGACACTTCCTGGTGTCAGTGGATGTTGGATTACGCTCCTGGGAGCTGCATACATTTATTTACAAATGTCAGTTTACAGGAGACACACAACAGTGGGTGCCATTTTCCCTAAGAAGTTAATAAAGCTTGCAGGTATATGTGGGTTTTTTTGAATCCTGAACACCAGGTGGAGGTGGGTAGAAGCTGAACTCTAGGATGACCTGTGGCTAGCCTTTGGGCACCCCTGCCTAATGCAAATAACTATGCAAATAAAATGTCAGCACGAGGCACTTGGCAAAAGAAGAGAAAAATTCTACAGATGAAATAATTCCAGTTGCTAGGAATGAAAAAGAAAGTTATTTCAAGTCAGGAAGTCTAAGAGCAGCAGATCAGACACACTGGAACATCAAAATTCGTTTCTTGTCAACAGCAGAGGTCTATGCAGCAGAGATACGATATTACCCCAAGGTGTCAGCATAAGTCTGCTATTTAAGGGATTGCATCCCCACACCACTTGTGAACCCCTCCCTGAGCATCAAGAGGTCTCTGTGCTGGTGCAGTCTTCCTGGAAACAAGGCCGAGCAGTAACGTGTAAAGAACCGTACACTACATTTGAGTATACGGCCAAAGAGTACGAAGCGTCCCACAGCATGTGAGGCTTAGCCTTTAGCACAACTTGTCCTGCCACAGGTCTATGTCACCAAAACCTAAGAAATATGCAAAAGAAAGGAAACAAGGGAAGAAAAAACAAAACTATCGGTTAGTAGAGAATAAAAAAAAATTGATGAAGAAACTAAAAGAATGGTGATGTAAGTCCGTTGGACTAGAAGGGAACATGTTCCAGTCTCCGCTGAAGTCTTCTGGGACTTCAGTGGGTTTTGGATCAAGCCCTACAAGTCTCAACACACTAATGCCATCATATAAAAGATTAACACACATTTTAGGAACACCTGTTCAGAAATTTTCTGGTTTTATCAAGGTCATACTGTGTATGATTGAAAGTATCACCTTTTTATATGACTTTGAAGTTGTCTTAAGCTGATAGGCTCAGAAATTTAGTAACAAGATTTTATGCAATATGTTTTCTCCATGTCCTGGAATTTTTTATATATCCTTGCTAGAATTTGTGATGTAGTTTCTCAGCTGACCTCAAACCTTTCCCTATGATATTTACAATCTACCAATTCAATGCATAAAATAGGAAATTTAACAGCTTTGATTGTATCTGCTTATATAAAACTGTGTTATTGATCCTTTCATTGATGAGAGCATCAGGTAGAAAAATGGCCCATTTTGAACACAGAACCCATTGCAGAAAAATGAAGGGAGAGGGAAGCACATGAAATTGGGAAAGAAACAAGTCCTTAGTTTCCTGTTATGTGCCCCCATGCCATAAAAAACAGATGAAGCCTCAGCATTTCCAGAGCACAAAACACACACCTTGCGTCCATTCTTCTGTGTTTCTTCAATAATCTTCTTAACCTCTTCAGCATAAGCACTTGCTGGATCTGGGTGATCTTCCCTGTATTTCCCTCTGTAGATATCTGGAGAAGGAGCCTGAAAAGACCAATTTATTTATTTGTTTTAATAAAGGCCATCCTTCTGTGAAACATTTACTTTCTTTTCTATTGCCCCACTTTATTGGCTTTCCACACAAATAAGTGATAGGAGTTAGTACAGCCTGGATGTTTGCTTTGAATTGCAAAAATGCTTACTGGATCTCAAACTCAACCTGGGCTTGCCATGCGGTCAATATTACTGAATGCAGCTGTTGTTAAGAACCATCATCTACCTCATCCACCTTTCAAGACTGTCCTTCCTCTCCCTCAAGACACAATAATGAGTACCCATCCACCACCTTATTTCAGATTCTCACAGAAGATCCATTTCTGCAACTGGAGAGTGGGGTTTTCCAGTCTGTCACTTCCCTTCCAGCATTTTAGTTATGGTACAAATCTGTATGACATTCAAGCCTCTAAAATGGTGTTAGGTTCAGTAAATAAGAGAAAGGAAGTGGTTTAAAAAGGTGGATACTACTTTGGCAGTGCAGTTAATGCAAGGAGGTCTAGATAGGAAAGGCCTGCTTGGTGTACATTCCTGGACTGAGAACAAATTTTGTCTTTTTAAGATACACAGGTGAAAAATCACACTCCCTTAGACACCCATGAGTCCTATACCCAAATCTGTGTAAACTTGTGCAATCTGCCTTTCCAGTTTTTGGAACTAGACTCAAAGTCCTGCATATCTTTAGCCAAACCAACACAATGGATATTGGCTAATTTCATCAAACTTTGTAACTAATGCAGTGACTAAGAAAACCTGTAGCACAATGAAGGAAATCAGCCTCACAGCTGAATACCTGCTTAGAAACCCAAAAGCAAACAATTTTGCTGTATTTATTCCACTGAAAAACAGCCAAACATATGCACACTAGCATCAGCAAAACAAAATGAAAGTATATTTACTCCAGAAGTGGGTAATTCAATATGCTGCATAACAGGCAAAAAAATGACAAAAAACCCCAAACCAAACCAAAACAAAAACCACACTTACCACATGCACATACTCCTTCTTGCTGTCCTTTCCCAGCTGATTAAATTTATAGGGACTGATGTCAATCAGAGATGTAACATGGCCATGGTAAGCACTGCGTGAGTGTTAAATATCCAAGTCACTTTTCACCAAATGTATAGAAGAGCTAAATTTACAACTGTGCCTATGCATAATCCAGAATAAGCAACTGTATCTGCAACACAGTAGCATTGTTTGTGAAGGGATCTTGACTTAATTTACTCAGGCTTTCTCTCAAAGACGATATGAAATTGCTGTGGACTTTAATTCACTAGCAAGTGTGGAAACAGGATAAAATCAAGTGCCAGCGTGGGGACAGACTATGATGTCCCCTGGACTGCACTGACTTCAAGGTGGCTGCCTTAGCAGCCTTACCTAGAGCTGAAGGGTGGGTCCAGCTCCTTCATTTCCAACCCATGGGCACCACTCTGGCCAGCCCAAGCTCTGCAAGCTAGACCCCAACATCGTTGTGAAGACTCTCAGGAGTGTGCATTGCATTGAGAAATGGGGACCTTATGCAGCAGCAGCACACCACTAGTTGCCCTGCTGGCATTGCAGGAGAGAGGGTTTGGCAGAAGCCACTGTCAAGAAAAGGATATTGTTTGAATATGAAAGTTTTATACTGCAGAGTATGCTAAAGTTGGCTACTACTGAGGCCAATTGATTTAGAAATGAGAAAGCAGAGCCTTTTGAGCCTAAAGCATGTAGCATCTTTATTGAGAGAATAATAAACACTTTTGTTCAGCCATGAACTTGAAGCAAAGGGAACCTCAAACCAAATCAAAGACAGTAGAACACACATAGGTTAGTGTGTGGCTGACAGGGCTCTGAACACAGCTGAGTCAAACAAGCTTTGCGCTGTTCAGATAGAGACATGTGCCCTTGCAGTTGCTCTGGCTGGACTTTCTAATCACAGCCTGAGGAGAAAATCCAGCACTACAGCAACATCACCAAACCTACAGCTGCACCTAGGATAGGAAAACCCTGAAATGTGGTCGGCCACCTACCCTGTGGCTGGCAGCCCTCTCAATGCCTCCTGATTTTGCAGCCACTTGGTTTTGTGTGCATACTTGTGTTCACTGGAGGAGAACTGAGCATCATTGCAGCACTGCTGCAGAACTACAGGATCTTTCTTCTTGGTCACTGAATATTTATTTGTGCAAAATGAAATGTGTCCAGCAACACATGACAAACAGAAAGCCCTTTTCCAGCGCAGCCCAGTAGCCAGACCACTCACTACTGTTGAAACCAGCATTTAAGTCTCTGGCCTGAATTGCTTTGGGAGTCTCTGTGGGAAATGCCCTCTAACAGGTGACTGACCTTCTGGGCTGACCGACAAGCTTATTTTTCAGAGATCTTCAAAATTTTTGTTTATCCAAATGTGAAAAAGGGATTTCCTGACCTGTTCTAATACAAAAGCAACAAAACTTTTATTTCAGCAGGCAGTGGAGTACAAACAGCAGGGGGTTGCTGCAAAGCTGCTTCTGAAGTAATGGCAGGAGTTGCTGGCTGCGTTCACACGAGCTACTCTGCGTACTTACTTTTCCAGGGTGATCACATCTTGGTGCCCACGGTACTGCCGAGCCAGTCGTAAAGCAAGATCATTTGCTTCAGACCTGCATAATAACAGACACAACAGCATGACAGTGAAGAAGTGCTTCTGACTAAAAGGATATTCTGACAGAAGACAAGGCATGGGACTCATGGATATAATAAATCAACACAGCAGACTCTGTTACTCTACAGATTACAATGCTAAGGTTGAGACTATAGGTGCCATGTAAGGGGGCAAAGAAAAAACAGCCCTTTGTATAAACAGCAAACAAAGAGAGGCTTTATTTCCCTCCCCCAGCTTGCCTGTAGATATTTACCTCCCCTTGGTACAAAGGAGACCAATTTGCAGCTGAGAACACAATGCAGCCACTAACCCTCAAAAAGCAATGTCCCATCTCCCACACTCCACAACTCTGTTCTCCCCAGTGCTTGCACCATCACAAATCTTCACCCTGGAAGAAAACTCAAGGTTCCAGCCTGATCTGTCATAGTCCCTCTGCTCACAGGTCCCTGCAGGTTGTCTGTTCTGGACACGTAAGTGATCACAGACTACTGAACTCCCTAGAGAAGACTAACTTGTTTCCAAGGTTATCTGTCAATTTACAGATGGCATTCATCAGTCTGTACATAACATTCACCAATTTGCAGAATTAATTTCCTCTTTTTGCTTTTTTCCCTACACTTTTTTTGCATAGCATTCAGCAGGCCTGTTTCATGTTTTGGGTCTCTTGCTTTTAGCCATCACTCTAAATATGATGGCTGCAAATAGGAAGTAAGTTTTGATCAGTGGTGGATATATTTTTGTTGCATGTTACTAAGTCCTACTTAGTAAGATTTAGAGCAAGCTGCCTTGAGTGTCTGTCTGAAACAGGAGCAAAATAGTCATAAAAAATAGCCATATTAAAAAAATACAATTCAGACCTACCCAGAGTTAACAAAATAGCAAACAGAGAGTTTCTCGGGCAGGGTGGCTGTGAGACGCTGCGCATACTGAACAAGGTTGTCATGCAGGAAGCGGGAGTTTGTGTTGAGCAGTTCCATCTGTTTTGTTGCAGCCTTTATCACATACGGATGACTGTGGCCCACTAAAGAAGAAAATAATTAATTACTACTAGCAAGCAGTCAATTACTGAACCACAGGAGGACGTTCAGAGAAGCACTGTGAACATCATCACTGGGCAGAAACGTGTCCTGATCCTCACTGGAAATTAAGGAATGGAAGGAGTCTCACAAGTTGAACTGCTTACCATGTGCAACATTGTTGATGCAGTCTAAGTATTTCTCTCCTTTCTCATCAAACATATATTGGCCCTGAGCATGCACTATCTTCAGAGGGTCCTTGGCATAGAAAACTTTGCAGGAAGGCCTAAAACATAATAAACATACACCATTTTAGTTTTCTCATTTTTTCCCCCTCCTCTGAGTGTTGAGGGGGTTGATTCTTCTCTTCTGCAAAGAGCTTGTGAGTCATTCAGGTGGTGGTCAAGCAGGGGCTCTTGCTCACAGTGAAAAGCCATGCATTTCCCCAGGCACAGTGGGAACAGAAACTGGTCTTTAATAAGGGTGTTTTCAAAGCTTGACTCTGCCTGCAATTGATTTCACAGGAGAACAGTGTCTGCACGTCGTTCCAGGTCCTTATATGTCCCGCCGTGTTCCTAGGCCATAGCTCTGTTTGTTTACATGCCTCACAGACATCTATGGCCAAGTAACTCACTGGGACTAAAGTAAGATGTTAAGCAGTGTTTTATACGATAGCCAAAAAATCATTACGCAATGGATGACTGTAGCATATAGAGGTCACAGTCAAGAACAAAACACTAATGCCTTGCCAGGCTTTATTTTCAGAGGTGCTGTGCAGGTCCTAAAAACCTCATGTTCTCACCCTGTCTGCTTTGGATAAAATCTCTAAAAGCAGATTTTTATAAGCATCTAAATCACACTGAGTTCCAGCAAAACTCGAGCTCCTTATAAAATTAACCACAGTACTCTTTAAACACTTTTTTTTCTTCCCCCCCCCCNTATGCCAACTATGTAATTATGTTGAATGATATTACTGAGCAGAAGCAAAGTCTTCTGAACTTTTAGCAGTGTTTATATGACCTTGGATAAACACAGTTGTTTCCAGGTAAGTCTGAGAGTTATTGTTGGGTATAGTGAGGTTATGAACTTGTAAAACCTACTTATGACTCCTGTATACTGAAGTAGTTTGCTTTCTTTCTCATAGCTTCTAGCCCTGTTGCACAGTTCTTTTCTGACATCTTCAGCTATTTCTCTGCTATACATTGAAAGCAATGTCCATCAGCACTGGCCATTTCTTGACTACAGGTTTCTTTCTCTAACCTGTCAGTTCATTCTGTGAAAGTTTTTTTGTTTGCCCAGCACTGCTCAATCCTACAATCTTTGCTCAGGTAGGACTCCCTTAACAATGAGCTGGCCCCCAAAAAGCAGTTGATTTTCTCTCTTTATGAGGCCATGACTTTAATGAATCTTTTGTCAGTTATGAACTTTTAGTAAGCTTTCTGCATATGCTACACATTTAAGATGCGATCAGCAAAATATATCTGTTTTTACAACCTGGACTTACTTTTCACTTGGCAACATCCACTGAAGAAATAATTAAAGCTGCATATCCTGTAGGAACTAACATTGCCATACAGAGGGATTAGATACGTGCACAGCCAGGACTATTGCTCAGATCACAACCTCTGGCAGCCCTCCTGCATGTCCCTCAGTTAAACTCAGCCTAAGCAATAGCCACAGCTTCATTCAACAGAGACGGCTGGTTTGCAGGTGCACACACCAAAAAACCCCACCCCTGCACCGCCTCATTTTAGACATACACCTGGGTACCACATTCTGGCTGCTTGCTTCGATCTGTCGGGAAAGTGAACGATGCGTTTGATGTGCAGTGTTTTAATGACGGCATTCCCCCGCCCGCCTAGGGAATGCCGGGTGTCCCCGAGGCTTCCCAAGGCAGAGGGCTGACAGGTCCCCTGTGTGCCCATGTCCCCTCCCCGCTGGGTCTCGCCGCGGAGCCGGAGGGGCTGCCCAGCACTGGCAGCCCCCGGGCAGCGCCGAGCAGGTCCGGGCGGGCGCTGTCACTAGAGACTGACCTTCCTCCTCCTCCTCCCCTCTGCCCCGCTCCCGGCCCCGTCGCTGCCCCTACCCGATGTGCTTCCTCCGAAGGGCGAGGGTCTCCGCCTTGCTGTAGAGCTCCTCCATCCCGCCGCAGGCTTGGCTGGGCACGGCACGGCACGGCACGGCACGGCACGGCACGGCACGGCACGGCACGGCACGGCACGGCTCAAGAGAACACCGTCCGTCCCAGCCGCCCGAGGCTTCCCCGCCTCTTATGCCGGCGCCGGCCCCGGCCAAACCCCTCCTCCCCACCGCCCTCCCTCCCGCCTTCCCCGGCGGGACGGGACGGGAACGGGACGGGACGTCCCGTTCCGACCGCTCCGACCGCTCCCCCATCCCCCTGGGTTTTCCTTTCGGGGGACTCGTGTTTCCTGTTGAGCTGAGGCGGGCCAGCCGCGGGTGAGCCCTGTGCCTTGGAGTTTTGTTGGGTTTTTTGTGTTTTGTTTGTGGTTTCTTTTTTTCCTAGGGATGCAAACCAGCACAAACTCACAAAACAACAGACTTGGTGCGTGGGGGCGGCGGGAGAGGCGGGCGGGTGCTCAGCTCCCACGGGCGATCCTGCCATTCCTGCCAGTCGTCGGTCATTCTGGTGGCCACAGCGCCGCTGCCACAAACGTCGGGGGGGCAAAGGGGGAAGAACACAAAGCGGATTATTTAATCAAAATCAAGGTCATAACTCAATGTCCCTCTCTGTTTCTTATGGCCCAAAATCTGTTTGTAAGAGTAGGCTCAGATACTACTTGTACACGTCCATCAAAGCCGGTATCCGTATTTCCGCATTTCTTGTAAAGTGAGGCAAATCAGTAAGATCTACGGTTTGCCGGGTTTTGTACATATAAGTAGAGAAGAGCCCTGGTGCTCAAATACATTGGTTCACTCTTAAGTCTAGGCAACATCTAAATATACCTAGTCCTTGATCACTTTGTAACCACAGCAGCAATACAGAAGTGACTTGCTCGAATGTGGCATTTCTTCATGGTTACACTTGATAACCATCTGACTGGACATCAAAGCCCGCAAGAAAAAGAGGGGAGAAAAAGTTGGGGGAAGAAGGACAGAATTCACATCAAATGGCATCACATTTCTAAACAGCGGAGCTGCTGGTGGAGCACCTCAGATTTACCTCCAAGCGTACACCGTCTCCTCTGGAGGCTGCTCCTTGAGCTGCATGAGCAGACAGCAGGAACACTCGCCCACGGTCCCACTACCCCATCTGTAGCTCGTCTGTGCCACCTGCAGCACTATGTTTGGAAGAGTTTTCAGAGAGCATATGTAAAGCCACACAATTTCCTGTGCTGATGATACTTCCTTTTTCTTGATCAGTATCCAGCAAGTCATCCCAAATCCTGCAGATTGAAGTAACACACTTCCTGATTTTTACTTTTTTTTTTTTTAATATCCCTGCCAGCAAGCCACCTTTCCGCTTCTCTAAACAGCACTTCTTTCCACCCAGTCATTTGCTTGAGCTTTCTCAGTGTTAAATTTGAAGCTTTCACATTCTGTACTCCTGCTCCATTGGAAACCTCATCTCACCAACCAACAGAGCAGCAGAAGTCATAGCAGCTCCACCTCTATATCCCAGCAGAGACAGCTGCTGCCTGTCTTCAGTGCCTTGTCCAGGCAGAAAGACTTAAAAAGATATGAGGGAGTTGCCAAACCTGTCAGCTAGGGCAGTATTGTACAGGCAACGATGAGATTCATTGATGCAGCTCAAGAAGAGAACAGGCATTTAGATCTGCTACCCTCCAAATAGAGCCAAGGCTAGAGCCTATCAGGAATGCTCTCTGCAATGTTTTTCCATTTTGCCTGCATCTCTGAAAACTGGGGAATGATATTTAGCACAGGGTGGATGCAGTTCAGGTTGTACTACACCTTACATACTGGACTTAGCAGGAATCCCTTTGTACCAGCTAAGTACAGGAAGGCTGGGGCCAGGCAGGGAATGGCAGCATCAAAGGCTGTGAGTCCCAAGGCATTCCAGGAGAGATGCTTTTCCCACACTGGGCTGGTGCCTGCCTTGCCCCTTCCTCCCAGGCTGCTGCCGATGCCAAGACTAGAAAATCTCTGCTGCTTACACTGATCTGCCTGGTCTTGCTCACACAAACCCTGGACCACAAATATATTTAAGGGATATGCAAAATACTGTGCTGCTACTTCTTTAGAAGCATGCACTGACAGCCTTGTATCAGGGCTTTTGTTTCAGGTTTAGCAAAATCAAGTTTGTTCACAGCTAGCTTAGTAATTGCTTGAAGGAAACTTCACCTGGAAATCTTGAATTGGTAGGTCAAGTAGGTTGTTAGAAGGGGGAGGTTGTTTCCCTGTTCCTTCAAAACCATGGAAAGGGGCTTAACAATCAAGAAAATATCCCTCCCTCTTGGCTCCTAGTTCTTTCATGCTCTTTTGATACTATGAGCAGGAGCAAGCCTGCCAAGTCTCATGTGTAGAGCAGAGGAGGTCTTTCCCCCAAGATTAGCAGAGACCCCTGACACGGACACAGGCCTTTGCAGCACCACTTGTCCTCATAATGCTATGTAGTAAATACTGGGAGCTATCTCTGCATAGCAGGATTAGAATAGATTAAAATAGTTTCTTTTGTTGTTTGTTTGTTTTTGGTTTTTTTAATATTGTGTTTCAGGGAAAAAAACAAAAATGCAAACCAAAACATGCTGTTTACTCCATCCTGCTCTGTTTGCTTTCCGAACATTTTAATTTACTTTTTTCCACGCTTGTTCATGGGCTTTGTCCTGGCATAGTACCAGAAACCAGCAGCCTGGCTTCCTGTATGAAGGATGAATAGGAGCAAATATTTCTAAGAGCTACCCAAAGTATCCAAGGAAGGTGCCTCTGGCTCAGTTTTTAACTGTGAAGGAGTTCCTCTGAAAAACAATATATTGCTGGTGCATCCTGAGACCCAAACCCATTGCAGATGGATTTGCTGTGAAAATTGATCTTCACTGAAGATCTGTTTCAGTATAGAAACTTAAAAATGGACAAACTATACCTGTCTGCACCTTCCCAGGGACAGGCAGCTGCTTGGCATTTGCTCTGGAAAGGGAATGGACTTGGCCTGCGAGTTCATGCAGCGACCGGTCCAGCAGGGCCCCAAGTCAGTTATGCACAGCGTGTGTCATCAACATTTGTTTCTATCAGTGTTATCTCAACCAGAATCGATTACCTCACAACAATTTTAATATACCAAATAGAAGAGAGATCCTAAAAGCTGGCAAAAAGTTACCAGGTACTTGTTAGTTCCAGGAGGGAGCAGCCAAAGGTGATGTCAGAAAGACCTCGTGACAGCTCCGCTTAGGTGTGGGCACTTTGGAAACTCAGTCAAGCTGCAACCTGCACATACAAAAATAATCAGGATATTTATTAGCTATTGAACATTCTGTCTTGGTGCAAGCACATGAAAAAACCTGCATCTTGGTTATGTGAGAGGAGCTGTGTCCACCTTTGATCTGGGAGGTAAACTAAAGCAGCTTGAGTGCAGCTATGCTAGCGAACAGTGGTATCTCTGAAGGGGTTTGTGTACAGTATTTGCTGAACTCTACTGGCCATATATATACACACATTTATATATGTTCAAGTAGACACATGAAGACATATACATACATATGTATCTATATATGAGTGTGTGTATATAGATATCTACACACACATACATATAGATACATACATACGAAACAGACTACTGTATTTTTTTACTGCATCTAAGAGGTGGGAGAGGAGAACGCCCTGTGAGTACTCCATCTGGAAATTCACAGAAGCCAACGGAAGACAAATTAGTAACCCTGGGAAGACAGAAGGACTGCCTGCAGCAACATGACTAAAATGTTTTTGGCATTCCCTTGTTTGTTTTCTTTTAATATTTATTTGGGTGCAGTTGTTACTACTTGCTGGAACATGAAATGCTTTGTCAGCTCCTTGGTTTTTTTTTTTTTTTTAAACATTTGTGTGTGGTTATTATAATTGAACCACAAGGTGAAGCAGTGTGAGATGAGGACATAAAAAGCCACTTTTGTTGCATTATTTTTTATTTGGGTTGGGATTAGCAGCTTTAGTAGGTCCACAAGGCAGAGCTGCATAATAGCCTTTAAGTATTTAATTAAAGCTCCATTTAAAAAAAAAAGAGGCAGATGTGGCAGGCATTTCACATGCAGTCCTGCATGTGCTTTGGCACATCACAAAATTACGAAGGAGGCGTGTGAATAGGAGGCAATGCCAGAGGAAAGTCACGTCCCACGAGTGCAGTAGGATGTGAAAGCTATAGGATATTGGTTACCTGAGGTTTGGCTCTAAAGCCAGACTCTAAAGGGGGCAGAGCAGTGAAAAATAACAGGGATGCTGTCAAAGCACTGAACGGGAGACCCACGGGGTGTTTGCTCTGGCAGCAGTCCAGAACACACGTGTTTGTTTTTTGGCAGGACATCTAGAACTGCGTTCCTCTATGAAAATAGAAGAAAGAGGGAAGCAAGAAAAGGGCAAGAATGGCCACAGCTGAAGCAAGCAAGGATGTCACCTGGGTCAGGGCTGCCCGGCTGGGGCGGCAGCAGCGCTCGCAGCCTTCAGGACTACGTGCTCAGCCTGGCAGAGCACAGAACACGTGGAAGCTGGAAGTACCTCATCCAGGAACGGGAGCAAAGATATTTTTAGTCCCTCCAAGAGTCTAAAACAGAGCTAGATAAGATTAATGGACATTTATGGGGATTAGCAAGAGTTAATAGTAGAAGCCAAACCTCTCCACCTACAATTCTCTCCACCTACAGTGACTGCATTTTTGAGCTGATGGAAAGGGAAACAATGTGGAGTATTCTGTTTGTCTGAAATGTTTTGGGATTCAGAAAACCCAAACATTTAAATAACATGTTGAAGAAACTACAGCTGCTCTCCTGTGTTTTTTCATTTTTTAAATCTTTTGTTCAAGAAGACTTCTGCAAATGTATGTCTTCTTAAACCAGGGTGCTTAAAAATATACCATTTTGCAACAATTATTATGTTCCATCATTTCTGAACAAACTGAACCTGTGGAAAACAGACCTTCACATGTTGTAGCTTGCACTGCTACTTGTGACACTGCCTGCACACATCTTTATTTCTCAGCAGGTCAGGTTTATTTTTCACCTTCAGAATTACAGAAAGGGGAGAATGGTGATTTTCAGCTTTATTTCTTTAGATCCCAGGGTGCCTCTGAACTTGCCTAAGCAATAGTTTCAACTTCTGGTTAATACACAGATCCTTGCAACTTTCCCAGAGTGAGGAAAGGCTCTAAGCTTTGCAGCAAAGCTACTTCCTTACATGATTTGTGGATTTACATAGCCTGTGCTCCTTGTTTAGAAAAGATAACGGAAGAGACACTGCTTTGAAGGGGAAAGACACATTAAGAATAGGAAGAGGAAGGTGAGTTTTCTTACTGCACACTGCAGGAAAATAGAGCACGTGGCAGAGGCCCTGATTTTTGTGCAAATGTCTGACACAACTTGCTCTAGACTTCAAACTCCAGGTTGGCACAAAGCAGCACACACGTTTTCCAATCCAGACAGACTAGAACACTTTTTTGCATCAACATTAAGAACTTTATAACTATTCAAAATCAGCACCAATGGTTGGATTAATATTTTAATAATTACACACTTTTTACATTACGAAAATAAATCATAAATAGTGTAAAAATAATTCTGAAGATCAACTTCTCACAAGCAAGAAACAAAATCTGGAGTACAAAACTGAAAGAAAAGAAAACAATATTCAACTGAAAAACAAGGAGAAATTTTAATAATAAAAACAAAAGCATGCTGTTGGATCAAGTTCAATTAAGTCAAGACCAGTGGCCACAAGAAAGTGGTAAATAAAAACAAATTAAAATGGGTGATTAAAACCTTTCAATTCTTTACACTACTCATCAAAAGAGGTCTTGTGACATATTTACAGTGCTAAGACACTCAAATATTTCTAGTATTGATAATATGATGCTGACCCATGTATTTCCCCCCCAAGCATTGAAATCCTTGCCAAATTACTTTTCTTTGTATTTTTATCTCTTCTACTTCATTTATGAGACCATTTGCAATACAAAAATAACAGCACATATAGATGAACTTAAAAAAGTAAAAAATACAAATAAAAATATATAATATTTTCCAAAGGAAAAAGTCAGATACATACATCTTAGCAACATTTTTAAAGTTGTGTGATATTTTCCCAAACATGTACAATAATATAAGAATATCCACATATATGTTAACAATATGTAAAACATTCTTCCACCAACCCAACTCTCCATAATACTTCAGAGAAGTGTGCAAGTACCAATGGGATCTGGGAAATTCATACAATTTCTTTTTTAAATAGAAACAAGTAAAACACTAACGGTCCCAGGTTAAGTTAAGGCCCCCTGCTTTCAAAGAAAATTCAATTTCCAAGCAGCATTGATAACTGGATGCATTTAAAAATAAATTGAAACAAAAACAACACTCCAAATCTCTTTTTAAAATACAAACTCCACTTATTCTGTAGAGTATCTTTTTCAGAAATGATGGTGGCAGGCACTTGTTTCTAACTGCATTTAATGAATCCAACCACCATGTAAAATACTTTAATAACAGAGGGTGCAAGAAAACCTTCATTTGTACATTACAGCAACACTGACATCCATAAAAACAAGTTGCAGAAAAGGAAAAAAATCAGTTTTAATTCCAGTCACTGAAATAGAAGTTTTGCAATGACTACAAATTAGACTTTCTTTTGACCACTATCTTTGCAGATGTGTTTTGTGTGAGTCTTTAGTGCGAAAATTTAGGAATCTCATTAGGTAAAATACAGAGATTTTAAAATGTAATTTAAGATGGTCAAGCAGCAGAGATCAGGAAATTTGAAGGGAAGGGTCAACTTCTGCATGCCTTGAACCTCTTCATCACTTTCAATAAATAGGCTGAGAATAACTCTGCAGTTCTTACTGAAGTAGTCCTGATTTAGGCAAAACCCCACTGCTGAAGTTGGTAAAATTCCCCTTGTGACAAAGGACAACACCTGGGTCCTTCCTCCCGCATGTCTCAAAGAGCTTTGCAAGGAGAGGATGCACCTCTGTCCCCTGGTCACAGCCAAGGGAGGAGCCTTGCACGGCTGAGCCAGGTTTACGACACCAGTTCAGTGGGACCTGGGGCGGTCAGTGGGACAACTCTCTCAACACCCGATGGGGATCCAGGATCTGAGCCACATGTCCTGGCAGAGCCCCTGGCCTTACAAGCACCACCCTCCCACGAGGACCAAAGGTCTGCTGATCTCATTTGGGTTGCTTTGTCTCTCTTGTGGCATAGCCAAGTAACTGGGGTCACAGGCACCCCACCCATGGGTGCAATGCTCAGCGGGGCCAATGCTAACTTTCCACATTGTACATCAATCTTAAGAACTATTCCTTTTCAAACTCTATACTTTACACATGTGCAGATCTATGGATTTGATCATTCTGAAACTCATTCATACTACTGACACCACAGACTAAAAGAATATATAAACAGCTGGATGAAGAGTATCATTCTGCTTTGCTACACTATCAGAATATGACATCAAGATCAGCAATAAATAAAATCAAAAAATACATTGTATCATTGCTCCGCGATTTAACATTTCATGCTTTACCTCAGAAAAAAATAAAAAGTTGTCCAAAGCATCCTGAAAGAAAGCTTTCCCGTAGTTAGTCTATGAATATGAAGACAAGGACCACGTATGTCAGACACGTTCCATACAGTGCTTACAAGACTTGCAGCCTCTGTAGCAGGACTTCTGCACAATGTGGTTTTAATGCACTGGAGTAACAGATAGATCACAAAACTTCATATGAAACAAATACTGAAAACTCTCAAAGAAACAAGAATTAATCATACCTGAAAAAGTCAGGGATATAGAAACTGTGTAGACTAATACCACTACACATTTCTACAACTGAAAAGACTGGTAGGGGAACTACTGTTCCTGTCACAAACTAAACAAAACAAATCATATCTATTTGGAGGAATGCCACTAAAAGATACAACACACTGGTGGTTCAAACTGTAGCTTTGCCACCAAAAGGAAAAATATATACTAGCACCAGAAGTAGTTGCTTCTTGAACAAAATAAACACATTGTAAGTCTTCACAGGGTGCTTTGCCTGATGAAATATTAAACCCAATTATTTTTTTTTCTTGTACTGACCATGCAACTTTTCTAGATATGGTTAAGTTTCATTTAAATTCAATCTTTGAGATGCAAATATTAATGCCAAATATTCAATCTATGTATGTAGTTTAACCTTTCAAATTAAATTGTTTATCTACTGCCCACTCATGATCATTTAAAAGGAATGAACATTTCATGATATTGAACAACACAAAGGCTAAAAAAGCTAAGTAAGATTATGTGGGAAAAAAAGTATTCCTACCTGTTGGGAATTTAATAAAGAAATTAATTTACAAAACAGAAAAGAAAGCAAACAAAGGTGCTTAAGTGTTTCTTCAGTAGGGTCTCAGTGTCAGGGAGTTAAAGGAGAATTGAGTTTTGACTAACACTTAGCAGTAGTGTCTATAATTATTTCCTGAATGACAAAACCACAAACCAAGGCTCTGCTAGCTTTATTGGTACATACAGAAATGGATGCTAGAAGGGCAGTTAAAAAATATAGGCACACAAATTAAAAAAAAAGAGAAAGTGCTAATGACAGCGTGCATGTAATAGTTCTTTATCTTACTGCTTTTTCTTAAATGAGTTGTGTTTGTGGACACTCTCAATATGGAGTTGCTAAATCATCTAGACAGATCCTAAACATCCTACTTGATTTTGCATGTAAATACTCTGAGGCACCTTTAAAAAATATTTCATCTTACTGTATTGATTGCCAGTATTTGATATCTTAAAAACCATTCAGCTTCTAGTCTCCACATCTATCATATACCCAGCCAAATGTGCCAAGTCAGGACGCTGACATGAGAGACTCTTTTCTGTTGGGCAGGCAGCTTGCTCCTCAGCCTGCTGGGCTTTTGAGGTGGTGTCTCCTAAACAAGCAGACTGGAAGTGGCAAGTCAGAGGCTTCCACGGTGCTGCTCCTGTCCTCCCTTCTGAAAGGCCCTCAGTTGCATTACTGCTGTAACACTCTGGTAACATTTCATATTCGGTCTGTGCCACGTGAAGGTTCTCACTGTTGTAATCATGACTATTCAAACAGGTTGATAACTTGTATCTCTGAAAATTTAGGGAAAGCAAAACATATTTCCTTGTATCTGTGAACACTTGTTTATTTCTTCCTATTAGAAAGATGGAATTGAGCAGTAAAAATACACATGTATTCAGTGTATATATCTACATAGTGTCAGATTTATTTCATTAGTAAGATATTACTAATTGGAGTCCACTAAATCGACTTTTCATTTTAAAAATCTGGTTTTTCCTCAATGAAAAGCTGGGTTTGACTCCAATATACCAAAATGACAATAAAGATTCATTGAAGGGAAATATTCCATTATAGTGGCATTTCCACTGATCTGAGATTGTGAAGCAATACAAAAAGTGTGACCCCATCTTCACATGATTCAGAAACGATGGGGCAAGGAAAAATGTGCGTTCCAAGAAGGGCATAAGGCGCCCTCATATGAATGGAGGCAGGCTGTCTTCTTCAACTTTAATTTTGGTCTACATATGAAAGACAACTCTTCGAAAAGTAACTAAAACATCTGTGATGATCCTGCTATATACATTAGGAACAGAAGTGATGTAAAAAGAATTTCCATCTGCCAAATATGGCACCATTTCTCATAAATTAATCTCTCAAACTAACTTCAGTGCACCATATGAAGACTCAAAATTGTAAAAAATGCCTCGTGGCAAAACTACAAATGTGCACAAATTACCTATTTCTAGCAATAAAAAAAAGGGGAGAAGGAAATGTTTCTCTAGAAAGCCAACTGAACAGAAACAGAGAAAAATCAACACATTTAACAGCGGAGCGTGGCGACAAGTGTGCAGTGATAATCACACAGAATTGTTTCTCTCCAATGTTTTTTAAGTAATAATGTCCACTAAAGTCACTGTAACAACATAAAAGGAACAAGATGAATACACCATTCTGTGAAACACAAAAATAAACTCTTTCTTTTCTAGACTTAAAGGCTTCAAAGACTCTGAAATAAAAACTGTTAATACTGAAACAAGATGAATATGTGGCTTGAAAATATGTTTTTCAATGCCGTCACCACAAATGCTGAATACATTATTGAAATGCATTCTTTATGACAACAGTAACAGGAAAAGGAAACAAAATTAACCATTGCTTCCAAAATCCCGCAGAGAAGTTCAGCCAGTTATGTGTAATTTAAAGTGAGCAACCTGAAAACCACACAATGATACGTACATCTCTGGTCAGTTCCATTGCTACCCTCCTCTGGAGGATGATCTGATTCATCCCCACCTTAAGAATTCTTTCTCCTCCAGCTGTCCCAAAATACAATATGCAGAGTATATACTCTGTCCATCCTCAAGTGAGGTTGAGAAGCTTCTGGTCTCAGGCGGTGTCTGCCATCAAATGATCCCTGCAGCACCTCTGTAACCTTTTCAAACAACCCACAGAGAAGTCTGGTTTCTTCTTCAAACTTCTGTCCCTCTTGATTAAGGACTCGACAGGACCTGCCCTGAATGTCTTCACGACCGCAAGCAGTGCAAGGCAAACCGATGCTGATCAACAGGCGGGACCCTCTTTGATCAAAGGGGCCAAGTATCCCACAAGACTGGAAGCCATCCACCTGCAGCTGGAATGCTATTCCCCAAAAATTCAAGGCCTCTTTCTATGCTCCTCTGGTTTATCTCTTTTTAGCAATGAGCCATGGTGTGACTCCCTTGAGATGACAAAAGGAAATGACTCAGAAGCTGGAATCAAAGGTCACCATGAACAGCCACGCACGATCACACAACAAGCAGGTTTGGCACACAAACTCATGCTTTTAGTTCATATGAGCAGATGTGGTGTCATGAATCAGTGACGTGTTTAAGATGGACATGGAAGCCAAGTCAGTAATCTCCAACAGCAGCTGGTACAGTACATTTCATAGCATTTTGCTCTTATTTGGTCACAATTTCTTGTAAACTAGCTCATGGCACTCATTGTCCATGCATATCCACAAGCCAAAATATAAGAATTTACAGAAATATTAATTTCTATTATTGATCATTGTTTTGAGATGTCTCTCTCTCATTAGAGAGACAAACTTCGCAGGTTTATCCTGCAGTTATGGTATCATCTAACTGCAGATGTAGGTGATAAATAGATGTATGTATGGACTATTGCAAACAAGTAGAAGCAGCTACATGTAAACATATCTCAGACTTGCAAGATCAAATTTTCATTTCTCAACTATAAATAAAAAAAGTGGAGCACTATATACACAACTTCATGCTTGTAAGGTTAGATTCATCACTGCAGAGACAAAAAGAGATACAGATTAATCAAATTAGTAAGGTATTTCAGACATCTATAACAAATACATAGATAAGGCAGAGTTGCAAATATGGATGGTTATTTCCCCAGCACCAACTATTCTTCAGAGATAAATGCACCCAGGATTTCACTTAGGCTTCATGTTTTCTGATATATTATATGCTAGTATCCCTCCACCTATATTATTCTGAATGCTGTGTTTTTAAATCAAGCACTATCTAGGTGAAATCTTTACTAAAATAATGTTGCCAGTTAGTATTGACATAAAACACAAAACCCAGGAGGATATATTGAAGAATAGAAAAGCAAGGCAAAGAGAAGGTCAGGATGCACTGTCCTTCTCAGTATCCCAGAAAACCAATATAATAATAGATCGACAGAAATATTTTGACAAAAATGCCACATCCATGAGCTTTTATAATGAATAGGAAGCACTGATCATCTGCAGAAACCAAAAGACGTGTGAATCTTCATGCGAAAAAAGAAAAGTCTTGGACTTTCCAGAAAACTAACACCAGCTGTTTCTACAGTACTGCCTCAATGAATTATTCTACATAAATTACAAGATATGACATGAACTACTGCCATGGAGAGGTCTGGTCTTGCATTGCTGGATATGTCTGCCTAGGAGGCTCTGAAGTCTATCTTGATTCTGTTCAGTATGACTGTGACAGGCATTTCTGTGTGCCAAGGACATACTACTCCTAAAAAGAAAAAGCTCTGCCCATCCTACCTTTTGCCAACAGCCAGGCATTGGTAATCCATCAGGACCCTGTTTCAAAGGGAATAAAAGGAAAAAAAAAAAAAAAAAGCATAGGTAAGTTTGATAGAATAGATATTCCATCAACATCTGTTAGAACAGCTGAAGCAGCTTTGACTATCTAAAAAGTAGCTACCAAGTTTAACTTATTTCCTCTCTTATTCTCAAAGTGAAGGAAAAGCCAAAGAAGAGAAGGTTTACACTATAAATACATATGTGCACCTCTCTGCTATAAAGATTTGTTGTTCTCTAGATCATGAGAACATCTTTATCAGTTTCTTATTGCTGCTAGAGCTCAGGCTACATGTTATTTTAAATATAATCTGTTTTATGCACAACAATCTGTATCTGAATGTACAAGATCAGTGAGAAAAAAATCCTATCACTTTTATTTGGAGAGTATTGTGTTTTATGGGCCCCTTATACAAAGGTCACCCTGCGATAAGAGCAAGACTCAAATGGGACTAGGATCTTTTCACTTTCAACATCAGTTTTGGAATGACGGAGTAAAATCTTAAGGCCTGAACATACCTTGAGTGCCACAGTGGAAGAAAACATCAGTGGTGGGAGCAGGGCAGAACAGCACCACTGATTATTTCAGTGCTTGGACAATCTAATTGCCATCTAATTTCTTCTCATGTTAGTGAGAGTCACTCCTTTTCTTTTCTGCTGCTACCCTACCTTCAGGTGTGTCCAGTACGATCAGGGCCAGCTTTTGACCAGTCATACTGGTTTTCCTGGATCTAATTCCAATTTACATGGCTATCCAGGGTTTATTCAGGGAGTTCTATGCTCAGAATTAGGTGCACATGTGATGTAACTGGACTATGCATAAGCAGAAAAAGAATCAGGCCTTTACATTTTTTAGAATTTAGAATATCAGTACTTAATATGTTAATTTACATGTGAAGATAGTGGTAAATAAGGATTTTTGAATACACTCGCATGTGGTCTGATGTGAATGACTTGCTGCCTAAACAAGAGACAGTGCTGCATGCTAAGCAGTTTATTCTAGCAATTATCTATGAACAGAATATTTTTTATCCATCAAGGATTGTTAGTGAATCTTCAGATATAAATGATAATACAGAGACAGAGAAACATTTATAAATTATAAAAGCATGCTTGATTATCCCCAACAAAATATGAGATATGGTTACCATTAATTGGAAGCAAACAACATGGACTATGGAATAATCTTAATGGACTATGTATTTACAATTAAAAAGCAATTGACCCTCATATTAGGAGTGCTATAGTCGAAATAAAACCTACTTGATTCAACATTCATCTCAGAGAACCGTGCTTAACCACCAAACAATATCAGAACATGCAGATCAAATTTTACTGTGAACAATTAAAAAGAAAATCCTCCTTGTATCTTTAGGAAATGTGTATGTATTATTCATTTGGGGTTTTCTTAAACGGAAGAGAGTTCCAACTTACTTTACCACTAAATAAAAATCACTGTTGCCAGATTGGTACAAGGGAGAGGGTCAAGAAGTAGCATTTTAGTATAGGTGGGAACTTGAATTCATGCTAGCACAGGGTGGGGAGTGTTGTGTGTATTCCAGGAAGGTAAGTTCCAAGGGTAAGACCATTAAATTGGAGACATTAAATAACAAAGACAATCAGGGTTTGGGCTGCAGACCGTTATATTCTTACAAACATCAGGTAAGCTTTTTATTTCCAGGTGTGTTTGAATACTCTGATGAACAGGCCAGACACCACAAACATTACTTGTGCATGGTCTGGAAGCCAAGCTCCAGCTTGGCTTACTGGAAACCTTGACTTATAGAAACAGCATTTACATCCTTCTGTTTGTGACTCTCATTTTGGCCATATTGTGAAAACATGCCCCTAAGATGGCATGGATTTGAAAGGAAGTCCAGGGTGCAGAGTAGCTATGGGACAGGCCAGGGTGTGGAACTGAGCCAGTGCAGACAAAAGTCATGAGACTTGATTAGAGGTGAATGTTGTGCTGGATTTCTACAACTTGCGCTCAGGGTGAGTAAGGCAATGGGTACTTTGCGAGGAAAGTAACAAACCAACGATTCTCAGGGAAAATGTAGGAAGGATACAAACTCATAAATTACCATGTGATGTGGGAGCAAATTGCTGAGAGTTAGGCTTAAGGTGTCAACAAAAACGTGTGTTCTGTCACTGGGGTTATGGTCACTTGAAGCAGCTGGTTTGCTCATGCACATGCATGTGTTACGTGGATAAGGCAAAGTCAGCCCAGAAAAACGTTATTTTACATTGAGAATGGCTGACCACAAACAAAGGAACTGCATGCAGGGTTGGTAGGAAAGAGAAATACTGTACCAATTGGCAAGGGGCATCCAGCCCATCCAGGCCAGGCTGGCCTGGCTCCCCTTTTTCCCCCTTAATTCCACGGAATCCCTGTTTGTAAAGATTAACTTGCAATGTTACTGTCAAGGAAATGCCTTCAGTATTGACTTAAATGGAGCGAACAAAAAACAACATAGAGGCAAGAGGAGCAAGCTGACTGCTGTGATTTAAACCTGTGGGGCTCTGACTCTGGCACATTTCAAATTTGGTTCCTTTCCAATGTGCTTTGCAGAAAAAAGAAAAAAAAAAAACCAACCCACCATCAAACCTCACAAATTTCGCCCAAAGGTCTTAAGTCTGGTGCTTTAATTAGGAGGTCGACAAACAAAGTCTGCTCCAGAATATAAGATGAAGCTGTGTTAACAAAGGGCAACAGGTTACACAGCAGCTGGTGCTTGTTCCTCTCCCCTCATTTTTTATTCCATCAGTTTACAGCAGGATGACTGATCTTCCAATACACAAGTGAGACGTACCAATGGGCAAGGTGCATCTAATCCAGGAGCACCCTGTTCTCCTTTCTCCCCTTTAGGCCCTTTTTTGCCTTTCTTTCCCTTTTCCCCCTGTGGATACAATGGTTTGGATAAAACAAGTTTCATTCTTTTGAAAAAAGAATAAAGAAAGATTGGGTTTAAAGTTTGGGTTTTTTCTTTTTAAGCCAATGGAGAGCTGAAAGGACACTTACCACTGTGTTCTGGTTTGGATGGTGCATTATGTGGAAAAATAAATTATATGATCACAAGCAAGAACTGCAATCAGTCTCTATTAGTTTGTGTTTGTATTTCATATCAGCATTATGAATGTTTTGAAACCTAGAACAGGGCTTGAAATCATTGATTTCTTGAGACAGAGGCAAATCTGCAAACCCCCCAATCCACAGTCCAAAATAAGAGGTCCCCTAAGTGATAGCACTGAAGGCTCATGTTCACTGAGCTGAACTTGTCAGCTTCCCCAGAGGATTTGTCACTAGCCAGAAGTAACTTTGGGACAGCAGAATCCATCAACAGAGTCTTTTGAAAAAAGACCTGTGGCACAGATGCTTCACAGGGACAGCTGACTCAATTCCATCAGCCTCCATGGTGTCACATCAAGGGTGAACTTGGCCAGGAGCATCCTCTGCTAACTGATCCTCTGCACTCTGGTAAGAGTTTGGAACAAATCCTGTTCTCTGTGGTGTCCACAGAAACCCAACCGACATCACTGAGGGTGCACTGCTGTCACTCCAGATACAAGATGACCATTTCAAACCCTGTTACAGGAATCAAAACACTCGAACTGCTTGATGGAGAGGTGCTACGACACTTTCAATGATTTCATATTGTCTTGGTATCATAAAGTAATCAGAAGTGATAATTAGATTATTTATTTAAGCATTTCAGCAGTCAAACATTCTCTTTGCCGCAGGCAATGTTTCATCTATTCGTTTTACCAAAATTCAGTCCTTAGATTTCACACTGAGTTTTCTTTTTAAATGCAAAACTTCCAATGCTTTAATTGTCATAGAAATTAGTTGATTCCCTTAACAAAACTACTTGCAAAGATGACCTCACCTTCAAGCAGTATAAGAGGTTTAGAGAGTTCATTTTATAATTGATTTCACACCAGTTGATCACAATGGTAAATGAGTTTCAGGTTGCTCTCAATTTCACAAAAATCAAAAAGGGATCACTTAAAAAAAATTAACAAATTGGACTAGGATTGTAAAAAATGGGATAGGAAGGATGAGTAAATCAGGATATCACAAAGAAATGGGAAAAATAGTCATAGGAAAATTAGTATAACATTGGAGAACCAGCAAGTGAGGTTGTGGCTATTGGGAGGATTTAATTTGTGAGGAAAAGGGTAAAAAAGACAGAGGAATTGTAAGGAATGCGGGTAGAAGGAGAAGGAAGGAATGCCCCTTTGGAAAGACAGACGGATTTTGGTGAAGCACATTAAATAGACATTTAACTTGTTCCACACCAGTGCAGACTTAATCCATTAACAAGAGAGAAAAATAATATTTACACATAAAAATATAATTATATAAATCATATTTTAAAAAGGAAGGAAAGCACATTAGTCATTTAATATTACAGCATACTTGACACAGTCAAATAAAACAAAATGTTCCATGAACAAAACACACTGCATTCATGTCATGATAGAAGCAAAGTTCCCTGTCTATCTTCCCTGTGTGCCAAAAGGTCACAGGATAATATTTGGAAAAACAGAAACCCAAAAATTACCCATCCTTACCAAATGATAAGACTGTGATGTAAAAAAATCCTCACAAGACAAGAACCATAAATTGGCTATGTTTTCATCTTAAACCTACAAAGATGACAACATAACAGAGAAACCCAACAGCTTAGGGTCAAATCTCATGCTATTTGTGCTCCGTGTAGCACCAATATATCTGCAGTGAGTGTATGCAAGCACAAAGCATGGACATACTCTGAAAAGGATTCTGAAAATGAACAGTACGGTTTGGTTTCTGACTCTTTTAAATCTTTAGGATTTGTATTTCTTTAACTTCTCGTGTTACAAGCTGGCAGACTATTTTCAACTTCCAATTTCGCAGGCAAATCTATGATCTTATTCAAACCAATGCAGCAGTTACCTGTGTAGAAAACAGTCTGAATTTCCTGGGTACTTCACTACTTTTTCCACAGACTGGGTTCTTTCTTTTTAATATTTAATCTTTACTCCTTATCCTGAACTACAGAAACCCATGGGAGATAAAGAGCCTCTACATCTGATGAAGATTAAAAAAAATTCCTTTCTGTCCTTCCTCAATACCTAGGGAAATAAAAAATTGTGGCACTTCTGCAACACCGTTATGGTTGGAACAATCTACAATCCTCACATGCACAGGTTTTCATCAATGTAGAGTGTGAGGGAGAAGGATAATGCCTTTTCATCCTCTGTTCAGACACATCATATTACTCTGTCAAAATTTATAACAGTCACAACTGTGCCTCTGGGACCAGGGGTCCTTTCCCTCCTTTCCCCACAACACAATCACTAACTTTTGTTAAAGTTTATTCCTTTTTGAAAGGAATTTTTTTCTATTCACAAAACTTGAAAATATAAAATGAATTGTACAAACCTTTTTTGGGATGAGTGCTCCTGGACTATAATTTTATATGAGTAATTACAGCTAGAACACTTTAAAAAATTTCTTTACAGTCAAGTCAATGAGACATTATAATGCAAACACTGACTTGCTTTCACTGTAGCAGAACTACTGATGGGCTAAAATACAGTTCAGCAGTCTAGGCCTCATCTCAAACTTAAGAAGTAAAGGTTTATTCCCTGCATGTCTACAAAAAAAGGGTCACTGGTTCTCTTTAGAATGTTAGTCATGATACATATTTTTGCAGTGCAATTTAAGTTTCTTAACTTCACTAATCTCAATTTGTGTGACGTCAGTCCAACAGCCAATACTGTAGACATATTTAAAAACCAAGAAATCATAGGCTGGATGGTCAACTTGTTTATCTGTTATTACAAACTGACTTATCTGTTGAAATGGGTGCTGTTACACCAGTTTGGTCATAGTTAATTAGCAATTTACATAAGAAAAGCCACCAGAACACAGAAGACTTGTTATAATGAGAATTTGGATTAATTGTATTACTTTGTGTCTTTTGAGAGTCAGTTTTCTACTTGGAAAAGGAACTGTTGATGCAGCTTAAGTAATTTTGGTGAAATAAGTTTGCTTGCATTATACAAATATTCCCTAACTTATGGGAAAAATGTGTTAAAACTGTGCAACAGAAGTCTCTTCCACAGAGGTCTCAGCTATAGCTTCCCTGACTTTTCACTGGGAAAGACCTTCCTTTGCCTCCTAGTTTTCCTTAAATACTCCGGGAATTTTTAAGGCAGGTATTCAATCTCCATTTTTGCCCTACAGACTGTCAATCCTCTTTCTGAAAGCCCACAAAATAATGTGCTGTTTGAAACATCTATCAGGCTTGCTAGCTACTTTATCCCATGCATTCTCCTCAGGAAATAGGGTTTGCCTTTTCATGAATTTTTAGGGGGATGGAGGACAAGAGTTCCTAGGAGATGTGTCCTGCAGCCCAAGAGAACGAGTCTCCACAGGCAGCCTAAATCACAACTGAACTCTGAAAAGGGCCTAGCCATGCCACACACAATTCCCACATACAATTCCCTTTTTCCCTTGTAACTGGAAGTCCCATGTTCAACCTATCTAGTCGGTCCCTGGGAATAACAGACTAAATATCCAAAAGCTGCATGCTGGACTGTGGAACATTAAAACTTTTTTACATCCTGAGTGCTGAATCGCATCTGTTCCATTTTCACATTATATTTGTATAACCGAACTTTTTACCAACTTTCCATCTTTTCTTCTACAAATCTTCTGGAGCTCTGGTGGCTGAAATTTGTCTGCCTATCTCTAGCTGTACATGGAAACACAGACTCAGAAAGTCTGGCTGCAAGGGAGTTCTGGAGGTTGCCTAAGATTCCCATTGTGAGCAGGACGATTCCTGACCCTAGGTCAGGTCAGACCAGACCAGGTTCTGCAGTGCTCCCTGGGCAGTGCTTCAGGCCCCTCTCCGGGTGCACTGTCCCAGTGCTGTGCTGTCCTCCTTGTGAGAACGATTGCTCTGAACCTCTCAGGGGCAGCTTGTGGTCCTGCATTTCCCCATTTGCCATCACCCAGAAGAGTTTTGCCCCATCATCTTTGTGCCTCCCCTTTCAAGTAGTTTGGCCTCTTCATTGTCAGACTAAGCCAGTCCACCCCCTCCAACCTCTACTATTGGTTGTGTTTGCCCCAGACCCCTGCCAGCTTGGGGTCCATCCTTCTTACTCTCCAATTTCTCAAGTTTTTCTTGAACTGTGAGGCTCAAAAGACCATCTGCAGTATTCAAGCAGCCTCACTGGAATTGATTAGAGAGAGGTATAATAACTTATTTTTATCTTCTGGACACAACTCTTTGAATGTATCCCAGGATGAGAGCAGACTGTTAAGCTCATTCGAGCTGGCACTTGCTGTAACTCCCACTTACCACAAAGACCATTTTGCCCACCACCTCTCTGAGCTGGCAGTTATCAGTTACACCTTTCGACTGATAGCTGCTCTCAAGGAGAAAAGCTGTTCACTTGTGGCAGACAGACCTGTACTCTGACAGCAAGCAAGAGCTCACCATTCATTGGGATTACTCTGCCGGGTCAAACACTGCCTTTATAATATTCATGGAGCATCTGCTTAAACAACTGTTGTTCTGCAGAATCGGTACCTTACCAGGGATCTCTGAGCTTGAAAAGAAGAGCAATATAGCAAGGGACAAAAGGGAAGGATGTATTTCATAATAAATCAATTTCATAATAAATGCATGCATTGCAGTGCACTCTTGGGAAGTGTTTTGCCTAACTGTATTAAGGAATGCTGATGAACTCTAACACCCATGGGGACTTTTTAGCCCTGCTTCTTGTTTAGGACACCATAGCGAGAAATTAATTTAGCCTAACCCCGCATATGTCAGCTTGACAAAAACATTTGTCTGACCTAGAAAAATCATCTGCTGCATGTATGAACTTTCACATTAAGTGGCTTGGTGTGAGTTCCAATTCAGCAGTTTTAGCATCTGGGCTTTGTGCGGGATAGAAATGGAAGAGATTAGCTTATGAAGTTTCTCTGCACACATTAAGTCCTGCATTGCTTTTTACTAAACAGATTTCCAAGTCCCTGTGTCTGGACACTGAAAATGAAGTCAGGCTGTTTCTGTTAACTTCACTGTCTAGTTGGTTTACGAGAAATGGTAGAGTATATGATTCAATTTCAATCCACAAGTATCACAAAGTACTTAATTGCAACAAAAAAATTGCCAAAAATAAAAATTCAAACAACTCCTGTCTTACCCACTTGGTGTGGGACAGGCAGCCTGTACAGGCATTGTACACCAGGATCAACCATTACACTGCAAATACTGCCAGGGAACAGAGCCGGGCTCTTCAGTGTAAAATTACTACCACCATGACCAATGTCTGCATTAAATATTTCAGGATTTTCAACAAGTGCAAGATGGATCAGAGAAAATGAGTCTAAAAAAAGGGCTGTGCTTTGGGACATGTTGATATTTCTAGTTCTGTACCTACATTTTTGTGGTTTTCCATGATTTTGCTCCAGTATGTATCTGTGACTTGCCTTTTGGCACACAGTAAAACAAAAACAAGTTTTAATGGGACGATTTATAGCATAAAGACAGCAGAACTGATTAGCTGAGGAATCAAGCAACAGTTAATAACACTGTGGTCACCTTTTCTCCCTTTTCTCCTATATCACCCTTTTCTCCTCGAGGACCAGGGAAACCCTATAAAGACAAAATGGACAAAGATAGGTTGACTTTTATTAACATGCAGGTTAAGTTTTCAAATACTCTTGGGAAACCTAAAAAGATGGTTTCACTACACACTCTGTACATAAATGTGTGTTATGTGTGGACACATGCACAGACAAGAGCATGTGAGACAAGTAAGTCACAGAGTTTGGTAGAGAAATTTTGGCAGCTACAGAAAGAAATCACACCACTCAAACTGGCAATCATCCATGCTACGTAGCATATGTGGATTCTGAAAAAGACTCCTCCAAGTTAGGGATTTCAGTGTAGGACTATAGAAAAAGACTTTCAGTAAGTCTTTTTAGCATGCCAAGGAAGGAGCCTGTGTTTTGAAACATATCCCTTACAGGCTATTAAATTATTCTTTTTAATTAGAATTAATTTAGTTAACTGTTAAGTGACTCCTTGTTCTTCTACAAATGAGTCATCTGAATATTTTCCTAGCAAGCATTTTTTCAGCCTACTGACATCGAAAGGACCAAGTACTTATATTGCTAAGCACTACTATCTGCTGGTGTCTGTCGATAAGGGCTGTACATTGCACAATCTTTGTCCTCTTCACCACAGAGAAAGAGCAAATGCAGCATTCAGCACACAGAGAAAGAGCAAATGCAGCATTCAGCACACTCTCTGCAGGTACTGCATGCACACTGAAGGGCAGCAAAGGTGTTGTGCTCCATAAGGGATTTCTTGCAGACGCTTACCGACCCCTGAGAGGGCCCTGGTCACGCACATTACTTACATCAAGGCCAGGCTCGCCGTCTTTGCCCTGCCAAAGAACCACAAAGAACCACAGGAACTGCATTAGCATCCCTCAGACCAGGACATTGCTGCCCATGTTTAGCATTTCCAGGAACTGATAACCTGGCTTCAAAATTTTGCTTGACTGTTTTCTTTGCAGGCAGATTCCAGGAGGAAGCTAAAAATACAGAAAAACCTATAAAATTTTATTTTTAGATCACAGGAATGGGAAAGAGATACTGGATTTTTTTTGCTTTGTTTTCAATTTAACTTACAAAAGTGACGCTCAGATAAAAACGTGTAGCAAGCTAATTTAACACTCCATGGAGCCTGAAAAATGTCTCCAGCCACTGACTCCTGATCCAATTAAATGGATCCAATTAAACCACAGGTCTGTATTCCAGCTTTAATTAATTAAACAAACAGATAAGACTGGAGAGGGGATGGAAACATTGAAAGTCTCCTGAAAAGTCTGGTTGTGCCTGGCCAAGCACATTTACATGGCTTTCCTTGCGTCAAAGTACAGAACAGACATGTGTATATGTACACACCTGAGCCAGTCATCAGCAGTGTAAACAGGGAAAGTCAACTGATTTTATTGGGGATATCCTTGGCAGGCCAAAGGAAGCCCTCCCTCATATTTTAGGAATGGATAACATAATTAAAATTATTGATTTAAAGCACATAATTTGCACCTATGAATGAGCAACAATGAAATTCTCGCATTGCTTCTGAGCAGATGGCACAGAAATGAGAACAGAACAGGTCTCTGAAGTGACAAACAAAGCAAAAACATAATGACAAAGAAACTTTGCAGGATGGAAATCCAAGCCCCTCATTGACATTAAGAAATTCACAGCTTTCCACAGTTCAGCCTGAACTCCTGGCACTCTCACATGGTTCCCAGGCAGCTGATGGCCAAAGGCTGCTGAACCAGGAGCACCTGCATTCTGCATTTCCTCTCTCTTGCTGGTTCATGTCAGGTCTGTTTCGTTACGTGCGTGGGTAGGAACCTAAGAGTACGATACAGACCATTGACCTTGCACTGTCAGGGTTTATTATCTATCTTTGCCTTTTCCAGCTTACTCTATTGCTAGGTGAAAATCAGCCATAAAGCACACAAGGTTTAATCAGGGAGGGATGAAAAGTGCAGGGTGTACAAACTCTGTGGAACTTACAGGCAAGCCGTATGGTCCTCTGGGTCCAGGGTCACCTACAGTTCCCTTCTCACCCTAAGAAAAGATTACAGAACAAGCAAACAAAAACATTGTTATCTTAGAAATTATCTCTACCAAGTGCTTTAGGTTAAAGTTTATGCATTCCTAAGTATTTTGAGTGAAAAATATCCAAGCTCATTTATTTTTATTAAGTGCTTAAGGGGGAAAGAGAAGGTGTGTATTACTTTCTAGGCAAAATGACTTTTTAGGCATATGATATTACATTCATTTTTAAATAAATTAGTAACTGAAAATATTTTTCAACTGAACTTGCACCAGTGTCAAGTTTAAGCTTTTAACAGCTTAATGTTGCTCTCAGTAAAAATCCAATGTTGTGATAAAAACTGAGGATATACAGCATCAAGCTCCAACACAGCAGCTGAGATACAACACAGTGACAGGCAAAAATAATGTGTCAGTCAAAGCTTGTATTTAAGTAGGCAATGCTATTAGCAGTGACATTGTGAAGATTATCCTATGCACTGTGCTGCGTTGCTAAATCTTCTATTGGATTCTAGATGGATGAAGTAAATAGCCTGATTTATTAAAATCAAAGTAACTGTAATAATATGCAAGACAAACAAGTACAGAGATAACTCCAGAAGTCTGATCTCGCTCTGCACTAAAATCCATGGAAAAATTAGCAGTTTCTAGAGGGGTGCTGCCAAAATCATTTTGCAAGCTTAATACAGGGTAAACTTTTCCAAATGGAATGGAATTTCAAGGCGACAAATTTCAGGCTGATAGTAGTAATCACTTTTGCTCTCTAATTGTTCTTTATCAAGACTGATAGGAAGTTAAGCTTCCCAAGCCAGCAAGGACTAGCCCGTGTACCTGCGAGCACAGGTCCCTGTGAGCTTGGCAGGGAGTCAGGGCTGGGAAGGTGTGGAAAGCAGTCTTGTTTCAGACTGTGGTGGTCCTTCTTCTGAATAAAATCCATCAGAAAAGACATTCTCTCGGGAGAGAACTAAACTGCTCCAAGTGTTGTTGATGAAATAAAAGAAAAAAAAACCGGACCACCTCTAGTTTCCAAAGCTCCTACTCCGGATTTGTCAGGCAGGGTGCCTTGGATCCCTTCTTCACCCCCCTTCCTGAACACAACCTAACGCAAGGCTTCGTGCAAGGCTCCTGGTGTGCAGAAGTGCTGTGTTTCATCCTAGTGTTTGCTGCACTTACACTCTTGAGATAACTCTGTACAACATCCTCTGGGTTATTTACTACTTATTATTAATTCATTAATGACTCTCTAATTAAAAGCACAAGACAGAGATGTAGATGTGTACCTAATCAATAGTGGTGATCATCGGCACAGCCAAGTACTTGGCACAGCTCTGAAAATGGGCTGCTGTGTCTAAATTTCATTGACTAAATCACACAAAAAAGAAGGCACCAGAACAAACTGAACCTTAACCTGTGGTTGAATAATCCCAGCAATAAGGAGTTTGTCAGAGTAACTGACATTTGATCTGTTTTAAATCCTTCGTATTTTTACTAAGGTGGACACTTGCTTTAGTCAAGTGGTAATGAGATGTGCAATGTCAGGTCTCTCTGGATTCTGTTACTCCCCTGCTAGTTTCTGAGCAGCATTTAGGCTGGATGCCCTGGCAGGACAATAGGAGGTATTGGGAAGTAACAGCTGATTTTCAAAACAATAAATCCCTTGCAGCTTTAAAGCTTTCTGCTAAGAAGAAACTAATGTTCTGACCTATGTAGGTAAGAGCTACAAAACTCTTTGATCAGTACTTGAAATATGTCAAGACTAGTTAAGCATCTTTTTTTTTTTAATCTTCAACAGCAAGATGACTGTACAAAGTCCTCTCGAGATAGGCTTATAACATTGTTAAACATATGGTAGACATAAAGATACTGAATGTATCGGTCTAGGAGATAATCTCACCTGTTATGTAAGAATATATTTGGAGAACTGTATTTCAGAAGGTTTTGCCTCCAATACAAAGCATATGCTGAAACATGTTTGGAATATCAGATGAGGTCCTGAACGTTCATGGATTATATGAGATTGATGGACTGTCACGAGCATACTGCCCTCAACCATCACAATTTCCTTCAGGGTAGCAGATATTGGCAAACTTCAAGAAAGTTTTTAATATTTTTTTGTGAGACAATCCATCAGTGTCCAAAGAATAGAAACCATAACCTATGTTTTTGCCTCCTATTTCACTTCAGTCTCCCGAATCATGGATGAATATGAGTCACCATTTGCATGAATAAAGCTGAATAATTGGTGTCTCCATTAGGATAGATAGGGAGATTTCAAAACATTGCCACGGTGAGAAACATTTTAACCAATTTAAAGAGAAAGCACTTTCCCTACTTGTACTAAAGGTGTGTAGTGATGACAAGTTGCACAGGCTACACATCTGAAAGCCAAAATCAAGCTCAAAACCAGGTCCTTATCATCAAAAAAAAAGAAAAGAAAATAATAAAAAAGGAAAATGTGTATTTCCAGCTCTCAGATTCCTTTAGCTGGTCAAAAAGTTGGATACACATTATGCCTGTCATCACCCTTCAGGCTTACATGTCCCCTTTCATCAGTAGTAGCTGAAGATGTCTACCGGTTTTACAGTGTTCTCTACTTTCTCCCAAGACAGTAGGTAAGTGAGATTAACAGGTACACAGTCAGATTCAGAGGCCCATTATGATTTACTTCTTCATTTAATAAAGATGGTCTCAGTAAAATCTCCCTAAGCACCTGGCAAAACGGCATTCCAACAGCTGAAGAATTTAGTTAGGACTATGAGACACCAGCTTAATAAATGATATTAATTCACATTATTAATTACCATTTCAGTTTCTACTAAAAAAATGTAGAAAAAAATTCTAGTGTCACACATGATTTTCTTAGTCTACCTTGTCACCGTCTAAATAGATATTGTATAAAGATGATCTGACATTTTCTATTTTAATTAAATAGTTAAATTGAAAACCAATCAACCCACCCCAATTTGCACAACAGCTTGTTCTACCTCACAGTAGTAATTCAGCATCACCTTGAATGCAGCCTGTGCAACAACAAATCCATGATTATTCCGTAAAATAGCCCTAATGCCCTTCTAGATTAATACTGGCCCAGCGTTTTTCTTATCAGTACAGACAAAATGTGGTCCTATCCAGTGACAGTGAGCACTGGCCCTATGCACTGTTTTTAATTAAAAAGTAAAGTCTGAAACCTGCAGACAAAAATTTTTCCCTCCTGCTTTCACATAAACAAGTTCAACAGTTGCAAATGCAAGTTGTAAAACTGCACTAAAAAGAAATGATTTGTTATTTAAATAACGAGACATATATCAGCACTGGGCACCTGTTACATAACTATGCTACAATCAACTTCTCCTCCCAAATGGTATTGAATAATTAAATGAACAATTACAGCAATAATCCTGTTAGTTGCCTGCTAGGGAAAAAGCCTGTCATGTGAACTTCCTTCCATTCATTTAGCTCCACAGAAAATGGTGGGTGTGTAGGAATTTTCTGCACACCTTGGTCTCTCTATTTTTGCAAAGTTCTCCTTCTGTGCCCCTGCAATTACTGATTTACATCGCAGCAGTTCCTATCCCTTTTGTAGCTACTGCTTTTCAACAGCCACAGTAGGGCTTATTCCAGATCCAGCTGCATGACTTCTTATGACCTTGCATACTCTCACAAGAAAAAAATATTAGTAGCTCTCTTCCACAGATGAGAAGAATAGTTTATATTATATTTCATTGTCAAAGACATTTCAGCTGGTAGTACATATGCATATCCTTCAACATAAAAGCTCATAATGCAAGAATAAAATATACGGTATTTTTATATACTTCTACACGTGTATCTCATCTGAATTATTTGCTTAAGATAAGAGGATGTTGTTCAACTATCTTTTCACAGAGTTGACAGAAGATACATTATGTCCTAACTGAAGAAAAAAAAGAACTAAATCTGTAATCCCCTGGAAAAACAGAAAAAAACCCACAAGTCCTTCAGGCACTTAGTTAGCCTGAGTGGTAACTGCAGTCTACTGTACAGTCTGTTTTGGACTATGCTGCATGTCCTGTATTTACCCCTCAATACACAGCTCTGTAAAAATGAATCTTACCTTTCTCAGATGAAGCTGACTGGACCTCTGCCATGTGGCTGTGTCCTTAATACAGCTAGTCTGAAGTTGCTTTAGCACAGTTGTTTTGTTAAAGTGAGGAAGTCAAAGAGACAAAGTTCTGAACTGAGAACTCCTTGGAGGTTTTAGTTAGGCTAAGGTATCATCTTCTGGTTTTTGTATAAGTTGATGGTTGTATCATTAGAGGTGACAGGCTCATAGTTAAAGATTAGAGTTCCTATCCTATATCCACTGCAGAAAATTTACTGTGAGAATTTCAAATTAAATAGAAGGGTTCCTATCTTCTACGCTTAAAAAATAAAACCAGGAAGAAAGTTTAAATTTTACAGTAGCTGGAGATATTTTTCCTGGATAAAAACATTTAAGTGCATAGAGGAGAAAAATACTCTTCTTTTTTCGCTATTACATTCTCATATAATCAGATCACACTATCTTCTTTTGTACCAGTTTGTTCTCTCAATTTACACAAAATAATGAAACCAATGAAAATCATGTTCTGTGTGATACTGTGAACTAGGAAGTCCTGTCAATTTCTTAGTGATTAGTCATTTCAAAATACCAGCTCCCCTGAAGTTAATGAGTTACAATGTCAACCTTAAACAGGTAAATGTGTGTGCAACTAGAGCACATATGCAGTTGTGGGCTGCTCCTCTACAGGTGAGATACTGTTCTGTTTAGTAACATCTAGGCACAGTAAGAGTCCCCACACGACATTTCTCCATTGTGGCAGTCACTTTGCAGAGAGAAGCACACGGAAGATATACTTACTCTCTCTCCTTTGGGACCTGCAGGGCCATGGGGACCAACTGGGCCATCTACACCCTACAAAAAGGAACAAGGAGGGTAAGAGTGAGGGCTTGTTCTTACAACTCTTTCGTTTTAATAGCTGTCTTGTAGACAAGAACTAACATGGAATCAGTCTTCACTGGTTGAAAATTTGGATTTAATTGTGATGCAACCTTTTTGGCTTTCAAAACTCCACCTATAACCTCTCCTGTTACAAGGCAGACCTTTTCCTATTTGGAGTTCACTACATTCATGGAAGCAATCAGATTTACAAAGATGTTAAACTGACTGGAAGAAGATGGAAGAGTCAAAAAAAGATTTAAAAATTATTGTTTTATTTTTTTAATTGATTATTCTTTAAATTGAAATGTCCACCTGTAAGATGGACTTGCTTATTGCAAGGACCAATGACAATCTTACTTCCAAGATATAACTACTTCACTGTATAGATTTCTTTATCATTAAAGAAAGCAAAAGATTTAACATTTATGATGTGTAATGTAACAACATCTGTAGATGAACCCCAGCACATCTGCATCTCCTTCACTGATTCCATCTTAGCATCGAACAGCTATGTTCTCCTGTAATCTAAATCCCTAACCTTACTCAGGAAAATTAGCATTCCCAACTAAGACAGTTGTCCAACCAAAAATCAAAACTGAGCTGCATTTTTAAGGTTCAGAGCTCCTTAGAGCTGTATCTCTGTATCCTACAGAGGATTACATTCTCTTTCCCACACATATTGCCTTAAGAGTCTGCTTGAAGCCCCCTCTTATGCAGCACAGAAAATGCCTGCAGCATTTGGCCTTCCTTCCTCTGTGCAGTGAGTGAGCTTGGCTGGCAGAGCCCCCGGGAAGCACATGGACTCAGTCACGAAGGGGGACACAGAAAGACAAGGGACTCACCCGGGCTCCTGGCTTTCCGTCTAAGCCAGATGCTCCCTGTGTGGTTAGGTGGAAGCATGGATGATGGGCACGACACGAATGACAAGAACGTGAGATTAGTAAGTGGTGCTGATGAATAAACACAATTCAAACGTACAGTACACGCTGTGACAGGGTTCTGCAGTGGGTATCACATTACTACAGCATGTTAGTTAAAAATTCACATAAAACACCAAGAGCCTGATTCTGTTCTCACTTCAGTGTAACATCACCGACCCACCCCTGCCCTCACATCACAGTGTATTAGAGCAGAATATTGTCAGGCTACAGGAGCGCTACAAACACCAGATGTTAGGGTGTTTTCGAACCTTAACACACAAATATTTACTTTGTAATTTACTCCCATGCTTTCTAATTTGTAAATAGCGACAATACTGAATACTATACACAAAGGAAGCAAAATGTGTGTTAACCGTGATAGGAAATATTTAAGTGCAAGAATACTGCATTATGCAGCCAACAAAATCTGGATCCTGACCACAATGGCCTCATTCATTTCCAAGAGCCCGGGAGACAATCACATTTCCTGTTTTCCCGATGTACTCCCAGTTCAGAGCACAGTCAAGGGCTGCAGCGGGCAGCCCCAGGCACGCCGGGCGCGGAGCCTCAGCATCCTTGGGGACGGGGGGACCCCTCGTGGATTCTGTGGGAATAACAGAGCAGCAGCCGGAGCGCGGCAGCGGGAGAGGGGATGTGGGGACAGAGGGAACACTTGTCAGGACACAAGGAATAATCTGGGGAACAGCCCCCTACAGAAAAAACAAACGAAACCAAGCTCCAAACAAACCCAACTAAAATCTCCAACCAACTCAATAAAACGAACCATTTTTTGGAACGTCAAACACTTGGACTTTGCTCCTGAGTATGCCATTTAGTAAGCAGGAGCAAGACAAGATCTCTGTAAATTTGGAAAACCTAGTAGCATATTTTGTTCTGAAGCCTCTTCTACCTTGTAGCCATCTGCTCAGGCCTCCAAAGCTCACTGTCTACAGAGATGTAACTGTCAATGTGAAAAAGAGCTTTTTTTTCCCTCAAAATAAATTAAAATTCTCAGTGAAGCTGACCTTGTCCAGAGGCCCTGCACATAGTTCTTGAAAATATTAATCAGAGAGGTTTGTGTTCCTTCGGGCCAACGAAGTCTTTTTTCTCTATTTTACTGTTAACAATGTAATCACTGGAAGTAATCCTCATACAACAACAACAGAAAGAAAAAATGAACTCTTTTTCTGAGAAAAAAATTAAGCTGCCTTTTCAGCATGCTTTCAAACACAAAGTATTTTCTATTTTATCCACCTAAATTTTAAGAACTGTGATGTTTCCATATTTTTAAGGTTCTTCACTTCTAAGACAAAATTTATGGCAAACACTCAGAATGGAAATTTTCTAAAGACAAGGCAAAAATAAGAATCCAGGGGAAAAAACCCAACTAAATTCCCTGACCCAATTTCTAGCTTTCCCCAGTTAGACCTCTCCTTTTGAATTGCAGAAGTGCAATCAGAGGAAGAATAACTGAGGAGACGGGGGAAAGGGAAGACTCCTTTTTTAATGGAAACACCACACAACACTGAAATAACAGCATGACTAATGTAATGTGGGTGATGACATCCTTGTGACACTGAACACTCTCAACTGACACACAACAAAAAAAAACAACCCTGACAGCACTGGATGTTACAGGACGTTACTTGGGATGATAACACAGATTTGGGACAAAACAAAACAAGACTGATGCTCTGCTCCAACATGGTATATTCTGTGTATGCTATCGAGTAAATCAGAGTTGTTCATCAGGGGTAGAAAGAGACGTTTGTGATTTGTACTGAAATGGAATAGTTGGGGTTTTTTACTTACTGGAAGACCAAGGGGCCCTCTGTCACCCTTTTGACCTGGTTCACCCTTCAATCCTTTAAGACCACTTAACCCTGGTTCACCCTAAACGTAAAAGTATAAATGCCAAATTTTTGGTGCTATAAGGAGTGTTTAAGCTGGGATAGAAGAAGCCAGTCTCAGAAAAAGCTGCAAATTCCAGTTTGAAACAAATTCAACCTTCTCAGCTTACTGGCAATTTATATACTGATTTAAGAGTGGGCAAAAATACGTGGGACGTGTCTGCTAGAGATTTAAGATCTGTGTGAAGAAAAAACTGCAGGAAAATTATGGATAACAGATTCTTTTAATCTTTTCCTAATAATTATCACTATAGTTAGATGGTTTGAATTAAGCATGAGTTGCAGGGGGTTTTAGAAATTCTTCAAATCCCATAAACCACCCTGTGCAGATAATTCAAACTGAAAGAAAACGTTCATAAAAGTAAGCCTCAAAACTGTAGGTTTCTACAGTGGGATCTCCTGAAAAGTACATTTGGTAAGGAAGCAATACTTTTCCTTACAGCAAACTGGAATTTGCAGCAAAATCTTACATAAAGATATTTTAAACCTTTAAGCATACATCATAAACAGTAACAAGTTAAAAGAAACAGTACAGGTTACACACTGCCAAGCTGTTTGGGAGGTCCACAGATTCTGTGTTCATACAGAGAAATTTTAACAATGTAAGAAATGGCACTTGTTGTGATTGTTAAATTATGTATAGGCTATTACACTAAACATCACTAAGATGATAATACTGGGCTCAGAGCTGCCAATAAATCATTCTCTCATAATGAAAAACTGCATCAGCATGCGGGCTGTTCAAAGAGATTATTGACCACACCTGCCTCTTTTGGGAAACAGAAATACAGGGCTATTTCATCCAGACTGCTCCCCATGGCCTCATTGCTAGATTTCCCCTTGATGTATTATGTTACCTTATATTATATTCATATTTAAAAAAAAAAAAAATCTCAGTAGAACCTAGTCTGCTCCTTTAAGTAACTCCAGACATCATCTGCCAGCTTTGCACCCTAAGTAGCCATTTCTTTGTTCTTCTATTTGACTCGATGTGACTTTCAGAGCAGTAGCGCTGGAAACGCTGAAGTTTTGGAAACAGACCTGAGAAATCCCATAAAAGCCTAAGTCTCAGGCCAAAAGCCTGAGGTAAAGCAGGGCTGGTGCTAAAATGGAACATACTTGATTTCAAAAAATGATTTATGACTTAGGTTTCTTGAGCCAAGGTAACAGAGTCTCATAAGGGGTCAAACCTGTGATTTTCTGTCTCGTACCTTTAAAAACCCAAAATAAACTCCCAAAACTAAACAAAAACACCCTCTCCTCCTCTTCCTTACTTTTTGAGAAAGGTGTGATTAGGGAGCCATAGGGATTTAAATGATCATGCCTGAGAAGACCACTGGCCTTAATGAATACAGTGTCATTCTGAATTTTAGCTTACTGGTGAATACCGAATTGAAGCACAAATTAAAATATTCCAACTCTGCCAAAATTCACTTCCACTCTCCTGAGCTGTTCTCACGGGCTAAGAGAGTCCCTAAAGCATATCTTCGTGCACTGTGCTACGGAAAATGTTCAAATTGTATTGCAGACCTGTCTGATCATGAGTTCCAGTTTGGAAAACAGGAAAATGCACACATCAGTCTGTGATGGTGAACCAGCACAACATGTGAAGGAACTGGTCAGCAAAATACCTGGCGCCTAACAAAGGCCATGAACACTGGAAGAAGCAGTCGGAGCATAAATGAAGAAGACTTTATCTGACTTCATTTCCTGAGCCTGTAACATGCTTTTGTATTCCAAAGTAATTTCAAGTGCAATGGTAGCTTGCCCATAAACAGGAAGCTAAATAATTTAGCGCCACATCCCAAATAAAAAAATGGACTCAGCCAATGCTGAGGAGAAATACTACTCAGAAACAATCACAGAAAATTTAAAAAGCTTTTAAGCTGCTGATATTAAAATCTGCTTTAAGGTTTAAGAATATCAGAAACTTTTATTAAATGAGGCATGACAAAACATAGCTGCATGCATTCAAGAGCAAGGCATGACACTTTGCAGACTTAAAGAGCGTGTCTATTCAAGACAGGTATTAATTTACCTTTGGGCCAGGCAGTCCATGAGGTCCCTGAAAACAAAAATAACATTTTTCATTATGAAAATACACCACAATTTTTTGGAGAGTGTTTTTGCTTTATAGGGATACAAATTACCCCTGTATTTCTGTACTCTCAAAAGAAATGCAGCTGTCAATAAAGCAACTTCAAACACCTGATTCTGAGGAGGAACCAGACCGCTAGCACGTTAACACTAACAAAGGAACGTGCAATTTGTTTCTCCACTTGCTATGAATTTTAAGACATGCAAAACAATTTCCAAATTAGGTCCCCTCTTTAATGGCCACATATTCTGATAACACTTTTAGGAAGCAGGGAATAAAGTGGCAAGAGGGCTTAGACCATTTCTAGCCCCCCTGTTCCTCCCAAGCTTACCATAGGGCCTGGAGGACCATGTGGCCCTGGTGGTCCAGGTGGTCCTATCATCTACAGATAAAAAACAATGGCATTAAATCATGCAGAGCAAAGAACTCCCACAAAAATACCAGAAGTCAGGCTGACCCTTGTTGGCAAGCACTTACAAAAATAGCAATGCAACAGTGAACATTGACAGTGCATCTAGACAGGGCTTTAGGAATGGGAATTATTTTGATTGGAAAGACAGGGTACCCAAAGTGCAGATCTGCCTGTGCCATATGGCAGCATGCCTGTCTTCAGATTCTTATTCCTAGGGTCTATGATATACTTTAAGACACTATGGGGGAAAAAAAATAAATCTCTGTAAAACAAACAGTACTGAGCAGGGATGCTTGAACTTTTAATATTTTATGGTATGTGCTCTTTAGTTCTCTCTTGTACTACTTAATCTGCAGAGCCAGAAGACGATGACGTGTTATTTTATTCCTCCTCAACACTGACAAATGGAAAAGATACTAAATTCAAGCTAGGCTTTGGCATATTTTCAAAATTACCCTTTGTCTCTCCTTTTATTTCATTTAGCCCACTTGTACCAAAAATTCTTTGAGGCCATTAATAGAGGTAATCGGGTTGCTCAGCATTTAGTGCACATATATTCTCCAGTGGTTTTCCGTGTTCCTAACAAATCCACAGAAAGAATTTCATTATGCTATATCCAGTTCAGTATCACCTCTGCTCCTGGATTTAATCCCAATGGGTTGCTACTGCAACCTGCAGAGCGGCAGCAGGGATGCTAAATCAGGTCTCCAGACTCACACACTGCTATAGTAGCTGTCGGTAGTGTCAAGAGCATCAACAAGATGCACTTTGAAACGTAAGGCAGATTCCACCATCTCTGAAATCTCCTGAAAATTGTAAGTCCTCCTTCAAGTGGAAACAAGCACAACAAACGAATGAATTAGTGAATTAACTTGAAACAAACTAATCTTCTTTTCACAGAAAGAAACTCAGAGATGGGGGGTGCCTCTTGTGTCCTGCGACAGCACAGGGCAGCCTCTGACTCCTCAGAGCTACGGCTTCTGTCACTAACCTCTGCTCTGAGGTCTCCCATCTTACTCTGCTCTGATAATGTGAGTCACCCACACCACAAAGGTACTCTGTGGGAGTTTGTTTGGTTTTTTTGGCTTTGTTTGGTTTTTGGTTTTGTTTGTTTGTTTTTTAATGCCTTTACAATGCTTTGGAAAAAAAATCCCAGGAGAATGTCTGGTGTCACACAACTAACTCACTACCCTGGGTCACATATCAGAAGTCAATCTAGTCTGGTTCTCACTGTACTATCTGAGATTCCCAGAGTATAAGGTGTTGAGAGAGATTATGGTTTGTTTGGGTTTTTTTCTTTCTTCCCCATTTAATTAATTACAGAGCCAGAAGGCTTTGACTGAAGCGAGCGGGACTTGTTCATAGTCATACAACAGAACAGAACAGGAATTATGTCTTTAAAATTTCTTAAACTGTATTTAGCTCTATGACCAGAAGTCTCTTCCTTCTCAGGAAAAATCAGTCATGAATATCAAGTATTGCTCAGAATCAGAAGCTGGAGAACCACTGCTGGACTCCTGCATTCATTGCAACGCCACACTAAGACTTACAGAAGGACCTTGGGCACCAGGCAAACCAATGTCTCCTTTTTCGCCTTTCATGCCATTAGCTCCCTACAAAATCATACAAAACAGCATTTATAAACAGCTTTAATTTATTAGCAATCAATCTAGAAATCGTAATACTTATTGGCAAATAGTTACCATAATTACCATAACACAGCACGCATATAAAGGAAATCCTTTAAAAAATTCTGGCCCTACTTTGCAAATAATTTTTAACAAATATAAATGTATGCTTTTATATTGATAGCTATCAATTGTAGCATGATATTTAAGACAATTCCTTAAACTGGCACTCCATTAATGATATACTGTACTATGGATACAATTTTGAAATTGTTTCTATTTTTACTGAGAAATTTCATTTGTATGTGTATATATATATATATATACACACACATATATACACACACACACATATATATAAATAGGAAGAGTGCATCCCATATATTCATGCATTTTCTCTCCCTCCTCAATCTAAGTCACCTGAAATTACTATTCAAAACATAGCTCCTTTCTCCTTGCCCAAGTTGTGCTATATATTACAAGAGAAGTACGACTTTGGTCAGCCTGCCAACTAATCTCTTTCTTCCCTACACAGCATTTTTTTTACTATAAGTGGAATGAAAAGTTCTGACAATCTTACACCTCCTCCTAGATTAGCTGCAGAACAATCTCAGAATTTTCTCCCCAGCGCTTTTTGTCCCATTTGCAATTTATCAGCACTGTTGGAAATTCCTGATAATGGAAGAGAGAAAAAATAAAAGTATTTTTGTTAAAACTAATGAATTAAGTTTTCATACTCACTGGTAGGCCAGGCAGTCCGATTCCTCCCTTTTCTCCAGGCATTCCAGGATCACCTGTGTCTCCTTTTGAGCCCTTAGGACCCTAAAATATGGACTTATTCAGCAAATCATGCAAAAAACTAGAGACACCAAGAGAATTCTAGCTTTGATCCTAATAAGCAGAAGCCATGTGCATGCATATACCTTTGCTATTAAAATGCAAAAATGGAGACATTATTAGATCACAGACTATGCAGCAACATTATTATGATCTTTATTAATTATTATCACCATATTCTTTAGATTATAAAATCTAAGTTAAAACTTGGGATCATGGAAATAATCTCTTAAAACAACCTATGGTTGCTCACATGTTCCTCACTACATGATTGACACAAAATGTACCTGCTCTCCATCAGCTCCTGGAGCTCCTGGGGATCCTGGTTCACCCTGCAAGAGATAAGACAGGACTGGATTATCCCAATTGTCCCAGACACTAGAGGAAAAAGTCAGAGAAATTCCCATAATTAACAACAATAAAACCAGAGAATATTCTGTCAAAAATTCCAGCTCATATATAAAACCCCTATTCAATAACTTTGGGTTGTATAAAGGCCAGACAAGCGCATTAAAAAAAGGAAAAAGAAGACAAAATCCCAGGGTGGAAAAGGTCCCAATCCAATGGAAACTTTGCCTGCTACCAGAATAAATACAGAATCATGCCTCTCCATTTAAGTAAGGTAGAGAGAGACCTCATGTTTTTTCCCCTCACTACTAAAAATCATCCAGTGAAGGAGTTCACATTCACAGCATTGTCTTATGACCAGTTCCTGGGTAGCATTCTCTAAGGCAGCAAGTTACCTTGATGGGTGGAGTTGATGACATTGGAAACAAACTCCTGTAATGTTGAATTCTGTTTTACATTGTAAATTTTGAAGGAGAAGGCTCACCTATACGAAGGAACACAACCTCTTCCACACTCAAACTTCTGTGTGTTTCACAACATACCCCATGCTGCAGAAATGCTGCATAGATGATAATGCAAAAAGCAATTTCTGCACACTTCACTGTATACTCTATTATCAATTTTCATATAGAATGAACCTTGTTTCTCACAATTTCTGAAAACACTGCACATGTATATTGTGATGCATTTCCATACGAAACACTGGGTGAAGTCTGAAATGTCTAGTACTGTTATTGAAGATGCAGCTACTTGCTCTTGCAAGAGCACAGAGACACTGGGAGAAGATGCAGTATCTACTATTTAAGAAATAAGAGAAACATCTCAACTAGTTTAAAAGCATTTAGGGAGAGTCCACTAACTTCAACGCTTTTTAAGTATAGGCAAATTTATCATTTAAATTTTATAGAACAGTGCAGTATGTGGTATTCATTGTCTCTGTGTGGGCTGCTCACTAACCCTTCTGTACTACGTGTAAGCACCAGCCAGGTGGTATTAGCAGGCTTGGGTTTCCAGCCAGGATCCTGCCCACACATGTACGTTGTAATTTTTACTGACATTAGACAATACTGTACTTATTTGGGTGGGTACCCCCGTGATATAAAAGCTGCGTTCACATGCACTCACATGGTGGCCAGTGGTGTCTTGCACACAGTTTTGCCTACTTCATTCCCACTCAGCCAGAAGTGAGGCATGGGAGCCACTGTCTGGTTGTGTGGATACTTTGCAAAGTCCTAGGGAGCTACCTCGGTGCCGATCTCTGAGTGAGATGCTTCTGCACTCTTTCAGTACTAATTAATTTTGCTGAGCAGCTGTGTGTGGCAACTAAACAAAGCACCTGTTCTGGAAAGCTACATTTCAAGAATCTGGGTACAAAGTTAGAAACATGCCATATTTTATGAACTTACAGTCAAACAACTGTGCTGGAAAGCTCCATTTACCTGTGTGCATACATGATTTAAAAAAACACAGAAAATATTCCACCCTTAAGATATAATGAGTAAAATAAGGAAGATCACCTTTGACCCTTGCAGCCCTTGCGGTCCTGGTGGTCCTGGTGGTCCCTAAACAGAAAATACAAACCCCTCAGCTTTTAAATAAACTCCTGAAGAACTTGCCATGTAAGCACAGAGAGAATGTTAATATAGCTACTGTAACAAAATGGGTTAGATGTTTAACACAAGGGGAACCAAGACCAGTTAGGGACAAGTTGTTAACCTATGACAGCTCTCAACAACCACAATACTACCACAAAAAACAGTGTTAAAGTAACAGTACAGCTCTTATTTTATAATAAAGGCCTCTGCTCCTATTGATGAAATGGCATTGCTTCCCTTAATGGAAGTGAGACCAAAACCCAGTCATATTTGCCAGCTCTCACTGCCTGATCCAAAACAATCCAAGACCAGGAGAAATCTCCAACCAGTTGCAAAGAGGATTCTGCTAAAAGATGCTAAGTGCATCTGGGGATACTCAGTGCTTTGTGAAATTGCCATGGAATAAGCTGTAACCATTTTTTTCATTTCTACCTCAGGCTGTGGACACAGTGCCATATATATCAAATATTGGTCTGGACGGTGCATAGAGGGGATGCTTTAAAAAAACCCCACAACAATATTTAAAAATCCCCTGCATTAATATAAAGAAAGGGTATGTACAGATGGGAAAATATGACTAACAGCAATCTTGCAGAGAAGAACGTGAAACAAAAAAGAAGAATGTGTTTTCCCAGTCTCGTACTTAAATGAAGTTTTGCCATTAATTCAGAAGGAGCAGAATTGGTTCCATTGTTGGATGGCTTTCAACAAGGGGTTCTCTGCTATGGGAACACCAAGCAAAGAAATCAATACATGTTATGATGAACCAGGTTGACATCCAATGAAGACAGGTTCTGAGCTAGCAGAATTATGAACATGCTTGCAACACAAAGGAGAAGTTCTACAATGCACAGTAAGTCATGCAATAGGAATTACCGTGACAGTCAGGGTGGCAACCCTCTGTTGGCAAAATTAAAGAGTTGTCAGTAGCAGAATTAAACAATGATATAAATAATTCTGTTTGCTACAGTTATAATCTCCACAGAACCTATGCTGTATCTGGGAGACACCATGCCTTCAAAAACATGAATAAACCCCTGTTAGTTTCAACTCTTGGTGTCGGATTAGCTGCTTGGTTTCTGTGGGAATTAGATGAAGACAATAGTTTTGTATAATTAAAGAGATCAAATAAACGATGACTAAGTAGCAAAATCTAAGCAGAAGTCTTCAAAAAGGTGTTCTTTAAACTTTTTAGGAAAACATAATGGATTGGTGTCTGAAGTCAACCAAAAGACTAGCCCTATGTTTGGTGATGTCTGCAGGTTTTGCACCAATGCTTAACTAATAAATACGATTCCTGAAGTGGAGATACAACATTCTTTTTCATATAAAATGCAGTTCTAAACCTGTTACTGCCAGTCCACAACCCAGCTATGTATACTACAATTCTGCTTTCAATGCTTGGAAAGACAAAGGATATTTTCATCATGGAAGGAGGCAAAATATGTTGACCTGTCACTATTTTTTTTTGCCAAAGAATCTAAAAGCAAGTGGAAAAGTATTTAAATGTAATTTAAATGCTTGTCTACATTTTTGAACAGAGTAAAACCCCCAAATATTGCAGCTTGGACATGCTTTCCTTTTGCCTGTGAAGAACTTACTGGCCTAAATGGAAAAAGAAATATTTGCTTTTCTAATTGTTATCCAATGTGCAAATAATGTTTGCAGATCTTCTGTTTTAAGCTTTAAAGGAATCTCCATGTGTCAGTGCAACAATACATACTGTTGGCAAAGATCAGGAACCTACTCAATACAAAGCACTTGAACAAAATTGTTCTCTAACACACGGCTTTAATATATTCATATCCTTTGAATTTCAACATAGTAATGGAAATACATCAAGAACCTTAAAAATACGGAGAAGCTCAGTTTATCTGGATATGAAACCTAAAATAACCATTGCAAAGTACTGATTACATGTTCACATGTTTACATGTTCACAGTAATGGCTCCCTTTACAGTGGCAGATATTTTAATATCTAATGCCATAGCTCCTACAAAGGTTAAAATTTTGAAACTACTGCTTTTTGCCCTGGGAAATTCTGCAGAATAGGTGTGAAGAGCAATTTTGACAGAGAGATTAATTTTGTATTTGGTCCTGCAAGTGAAAGCCACACACTCGCAGCAGGGGTCTTCCTCAAACCACGATGACAATTTTAAGACTGCACTTAGGACTGAATAGGAGGCACAAGGCAAAGTAACTAAATTGCTAGACTGCTTCATGATTTATTACTAAATTCTAACATGAGACAAGCAGCTCAGATCTTGCAAACTCTAGTCAACGTCTTAAATCCGCAGGCCAAATTCTGTGCAAGTTCACGGCTCAGTGCTGAGCACTGGAAGTTCTCATGTACTTCTGTGAGAGAACTGCAAATCTCAGAGCCCCTAAGAATTTGGCACCAGGAGACTTAGGAATGGGTGTTTGCCATCTGAAAGGACTGTGCTGGATTTGGCAAGGATATTTTTGACTGATCCTATATAATCTTACTTACACCCTCCTTGCACAGCCATTCCCATTAATATCAATTATTTGTCGCCCTGGATCAGAAGGTGATGACATTTGGAATGATTTGCAATGGGATAAAGGCTTCCTAATATGTTTCAACCACTGCAAAAGGCTTTAGTCCACTTTTAAGACTTCTTTATGTGCTGCAGCTTTTCTGAGGAAGCTTGAAAGTAAGACTGATGCCAGATTTATGATACAAAGACAGAATACAGGAGATAGAGGGGCTGAGACCCCTGGTAAATCGCTGTCTGGTAATACACAACATTAATTTCAGGCTACTTTAAGCATGGAACCCGGAGAGGGATTTGGATGACTGAAAGTTGTGTGTCTGCATTCCCTTACAAGCAAACCAAATGAGGCAAACATAATGCAGAGCCTCACAACGTGCCTACGCAGACTTCCCCACAGACACAATGAAAGAGTGGACTCAGCCTTAGCAACATACACGGCTTTGAGATTTTAGTAAAGGCAGTGAGATTTTTTTATTTTTTGAAAGAGTCTTGAAAACCGAATGACTGGTCAGACATTTACCCACTCCCACTGAGTAAATGCAAGAAGAAAAGTTCCCTGGCTGCAGTGAGAAAGTGATCAGAGGCACAATGAGCCAAATCCAGTCTTCGGTTTCACATAAGCAAGCCATTCACTTTGGTGGAGTTATACTGCACAGAATTTGCATCTGAGTATGCTGCAATGTAAATCACCTTGACTGCAATGACATATGTCATCTTGGTCCTTTGCTTTTATGCAAACACCCATTCACTCTTTTTGTAACCCCACTTTAATCCTCCACACTTTTCTGCACACCAGTCAAAATAGGTTTTCCAGAAAGGAGTAAGTGAGAAGACTGGTACTTGGTCTACTTAATGTACTCAAGTTGCTGATTGAATCCACAGCTTGCTAATGGAACCATGTTACACGGTTTCCAAATCTCAAATATTCTGCTCTTTGCATTTTATACGAAGAGGAGGAGGAAAACAAGGGAAAAGAGAAATGTCAATATTGTAATACATGAATTGAAAAGCAGACACTTCTGTTGAACATGGGTATGTGGTTTATTACACTAATTCAGCACTAAACACCAAAGCCAGAAATGAATTAGTTTTGTCCTCATTAGATGATGTCAATACTCTCCAGGGAACATGAAACTAATTCACTCAGCTAATTTGTATCAGGGAAACAGTTTGTCTAGCACCAAACAGAAAACCTGGTTTCCAAATACAGAAAGCAATTCCTGATTAATAAGCTCAACAATTTTGCACACAAAATGTTTTCAAGCTCTAGGCAAAAGAGAAATACAATGCTGTCAAATGACTTTTTCTCAGACCGGACTAAGCCAATTCACCCTTGTTACGTTTGCATACCTGCAGAGCTTCATGGATATTGCCATTATAATCAATTATCTCTGTTGCACCTTGATCACCCTTCTGTCCAGGTGGTCCCTGTAATACATTTTCCATTAAAATCTGGAGACAACCAAAGACTATTTTAAACTCTTAGCTACTAACACGTGCTTTGACTTGATTTTGTGGTGTTGGACTCTTACTGTACTTACTATATACTACCACAAAACACGGAAGCTAGCATTTAAAGGAAAACATTTTTTTTTTGTAACGATAAATAAGCAAGTCAGTACACAGTGACTTGTGCTGCAGTGGGAAATCAAATAACATGAAACCTCTGAGGGAAAACATTTAAGCAGTTCCTCCACTCCAGTTCTGTAGTAGCTGTGAACAATGTCAGAACATCTGGCCTGTAACATCCTGTCCACAAACTGTGGATGCGAGACTGCTTCAAATAGTGGCAAGTGATGTTAGTCATATTAAAGGCCAGTTAGCAACCATGTTCCAACAGTGTCAAGTGCCCAGTTTCACCTGGAGTTTTAACTAGAACTACTGCTACAATTTCAGTTCACATGGACTGAATCTAAGAGTACAAAACAAAGAGCTCAGATGAGAAGTGGACTTACCCGTGGACCTGCAGATCCCGTGTCACCTCTCTCACCTGTATCACCCTATGTAAAAACGGTATTTGAAAAAAAACAGATATGCAATTTGACAGTGTATCACCTAGTTCTTCCCTTTTAAGTATGTTTTCTTATATGTACTGGTTTACAGGGCCTCTCATCCTAAACAGAACGTGAATCTTATTTAATGAAAGGAAAAAGTCCTTCAAAATCTATGTAGTGGTAGAATTGACAATGATGTATTTGGTTTTGTGTGAATTATTAGAGCATTGTATTGGTTTGCAATAAAAAAAATCCCAAAGAACCAAAAAATGGGCAGATTACCAATTAACCAATTTGTGTAACATCCCTATTCTTAATGACACTTATTACCGAAAGCTTGAAGAGAATACTAGAGAAATGAAATCATTCAGTCTGAAAGCAGTCAAAAACTTTTTCAAATGTGTGTTTCAAAATGTATAAACTTTTCTTTCTGTGATCATGCCTCCACTAACCTTCTGAACTTCCCTGCTCTGAGACACTGCCATCCTTAAAAATACAACAGTGCTCTCAGATTTAGAGTTTCTTGACGCCCTTTCTGTGACAGGCTTAAGATCACTATCAGCTTACACACAGTTTTTTCTTCCTGGCTAATAGCAATATGTTTCAATCCATGGGAATTTCAAATGTGTATGCATTCACAATGCAGCATCCACAATTAATTTTATTTCACAGCCACTTTCTTATATTTTTATATTGCTCAAAATTAATATGGGTAAAAATTGCAGCTTTTGCTCCTGTTGAAATCTAGAGAACTTTGGTAAAATTCAGGGAAGAATCATTAATTCACCAGTGGTAACAGCACACATAGAAACCAGAAAACTTTCACAGAGTTAATGAAGGCATATGGAGAGCAGGCTGGTGGCAGGGCATAATCAAGGTTGTGCCATCTGCCTTTCCTTTCGGTGCTGCCTTGGCAGCAGCTAGCAAACATGTCATTGGAACTGTTAAAAAATGAAGTTCCCAACCACTAGGCTGACCTCTGTGGGCCAGGTTTTCATGACAGGTATGCAGGTAAAATGAAAATTGTATATCCTTTTTTGATAAAAAAGGAATTAAAGGGGATATCTTTATAATTTTGGTGCATGTGGGAGGTGCCCAGGTACTGCAGTCAGATGAGAGGCTGATTTACTCTTCTACTCTCACTCTGATACTTTAATCCCATCATCAGTTCCCTTGCCTTCCAGTGCTCCTTTCTGGTGGGAATGAGTGAGGTTAAATGGCACTTGTTTAATCACATCCTTAAGCACTTAAGGCCGCCCTTCAAGCACTTTACAAGTACTGCAAACAGCATCACACCAGCCTACATTGCCCTGTCACCCTTATTCTGACACTAGACTCAATAATCACCTACACAAATACATTTTCATTTTGCTTTGACTCCATGATATAACAGGAAGGAATACAGTGGGAACAGTATTTGCACAGCAGATAAAGCAATAGAAAAATGTACATTTTCTCTCTCTCTCCATAGATGTGGACTAACTATATCTATAGGCAGATAAATGGGTAGATAGATATAATCGAAGTAGCCTTTTAAAAACAGTAATGCAACCAACAACTCTTGCCTTTGTAGGACCTCTGCCCATCACATCTCAGCCTGCAGTATGTGGAATACCACTGATTCCTAGCTCACCAAAGTGTGGATCCACAAAATTATTGCAAACCCAGTAACAGCACAGTCAGGTGTTGAGTCCTGGCATGTGGGAGAACTAGCACACATCAGTTACACAGAGAGAAGCCAAGTTGCACGAGGAAAACAACAGCAGAGTGGAATGGATGTTATAACAGAAGAAGGATTAGAATCACAGTGTTCAAACCCCATATGATTTGACTAAATTTTTTAGCTACAACTGAAGGTCAGAAGGTTTCACTTACAGAGAACACTGCAGATTGTTACAGGTTCTTTCAAAGAGGTAAGTGAAGTTCCTGTGAAATGTTGCAAATAATTGATCCTAAAAATCATGTTAATTAGTTCCCTAAAGACAGTTTCTTTACTACTAACCTTTGACCCTTTGGGGCCTCTAGATCCAGGTTCACCTGTTTTCCCCTGTTTGAAGCAAGATGGGAGAAAAATGGTAGAGAAATGGGAGTGCAGAGAAAAAGAAATTAGTAATGACTAACTACACTTTGGAACAGCAGAAATACTTTACTTGATATTACCAAGATAATGAATGTTTAAAGGCATTTAATTTAATAGCACCCAGATAAATAAATTCCAGAATGCAATGGTCATAGATTCCACCCTTCCAAAGGAAAAGTAGTATTGGCATTAGTAAAGAGTAGGCATCATTATCCCTGGTTTTCAGGAATGAATGATGTCATTCCATTGCTCCTAAAAAAATGATAGCCAAGAGATAGAGAAGATAGTTAAATATTCTAACATAAGGAGATTAAAATAAAGTATTTACACAACTTCTTTTCCCAACAGTTCAGGTGAATACAAACTAACTGGCCAAGGAGCACAAAATTAACCTTACTGTTTTCAAAATGCATTAGGAAAGAAAAACTTGACAGTATCAACACCAGGGGAAATAGTAAGACAATGCTAAACTGTAGTTAGACAGATCTCTTTCTTAAAGAGTCAGAAAACAGCATGCAAAATGGATTTTCTCTGCATTCAATGGCTACACTGGTCAAAGAGTTCAAACTTTGATGCTGAAAATTAGGGACCTGGAGGTCAGTACTTCAGATGGAATGAATTAGGCCAATTCCATGACAGTGCATGTAGGTAGTGTCTTTACTCTGTAGACCAAATAAGAGTCCATTCAGACTGCAGTTCCACAGCTGTGAACACAAAACTGCCACTGTCTTCTGGACTGAAGCAGAGTATTAGACAGAATTTTCATTTAAAAGCTCACTCACCAAGTTTTGTTCTACCTTTCAACAGGCAGAGATGTGTTCATAGGTGTAAAACTAAGAAAACATTTCCAATGTAAAATCAGACTGACCTTTGGTCCAGGGATTCCGGGTTCACCTCGCTCACCCTTCCCAACAGGGCCTGCCTCTCCTCTGTCACCCTATTGCAACAGACACACATATATCACAAAATACTGGGCAGCCTTCGCCATACCACCAACTCAGCAGGATCAAAGAAACCAAGCCAACAGAAGAATCAGAGGTTCAGTCTATTTGCATTTTCAGAATCTGGTGCGTAGTATCAAAGTTCTACTCCCTGCACACACTTTCAAGCCATTTTCCTAAAACCCCCCACTTTTATGAAAATATAGTTTCTTCAGGTATGCCTATTTTGCCTCTTAAACAAGTAAATTTGGGGATTCTAGCATGAAAAAAGATGATTTATTAATTAAGTTATGATGGAACATCTGCCTTCACATTTTTTGAGGGCACCAATATGAATATCTGTATATCTATCTCACAGCACTGGTCCATGACTTTTCACATTTTCTCCAACAGTAGTCTCAGTCTCTGCTGCTTGCTGAGGGAAGTTGAATTTGGCATCAACTCTAGGGGCTTCACACCAGAGCATTGGCCCATTACCCTTACCTTTGTTCCTGGCAGCCCTGGCAATCCAGGTTCTCCTTGTGGACCAATGAAACCTGGTTCTCCCTTTAAAAACACAATACGAGAGGAACATTGGATTACTTATTAAGCAGTATGCAATTACAATAACACGAGTTTATTTTGGGTAGTATTTTCCCCTGTATTGCTTACAGCTCTCTGGCTGTGATGCACCACTTATACAGAAGTACTTTTCATCATGGGTAACTTTCATAACCATAAATTCCTGTAGCAAGCCACCACGCAGCACATGAGACGCAAATGAAGCAGAAGGTGTCAAACATGGGGTTTATGAGGTTAAGGAGTGTTAATATGCAACCTGGTCTGTAATGTAACACACCAAACTAATATCCAAGCAAGTCTGAAGGCAGGAGGAGAGATCTGAGTGTTCCTAAACTTAAAAAGGGACAGTTCATTTCAGTCATGTGTTATGAGGTAGTTTCCTATTGCAGCATGTGAATATATGGGCAGAAATGGTGTGTGACACAGAAGTGACAAATGGAGGTGGCACTGCTGGGATGTGCTCAATCTCCTTCCAAGTCAGAGACTTGCAGTACCATGGTACTTTCCCTCCTCATTCTGACAGTAAAATACTTCAGTTCTCTTCACCCAGACAACTTCTCTGGCTGTGAACAGCTGGGAATGAGCCACAGCTCTCCTCGTTCCCTCTCTGTTCTGCCTCCTTCCTTCCCATTCATTTGTACAAACAGGACAGACAAATAGCAAGAATCAAGCAGAGTTGCAGCAGAAGCAGCACTGAGCAGAAGAGTAAGGCCATATTTTATTACCCATCTCCATGCCTGAAGGGAGATAATGCAAGATTAATAAGCCATATGCTTTCCTTCACAAACTCCCCTGAAGAAGGTTTCCTGCTATTTAATCTTGCATTTTTTCAGATATATTTGAATCAAGAAGATATATCCACAAGCTATTGAATATTTTAAAATCAGTTATGTAACCCAATTAATATTTATTTGTCTTTTAGCAATATCCCTGAACTTAATGACTAAAAATTACCCATCAAATGCCTCTTCAAATAGCTAAAAGACAGATAAATCATAATCCTGTAGTGATATCATTATTGACAATATACAGAGACAGTGCATATGAGCAGTTGAATAATATTTCTCTTCATCTCTTCCCCTCCTTAGAAATACAGGTATGCTGCACATGGTGAGCAAATTAGGAAGTATTCTTGCACATTCATCTGTGCTCTCATCAGCAATCCATCATTAAGAGTTCAAAGCCAAAGAAATCTTTTCTATGGTTATATCAAGGACCGCAGCAAGCTCCCAGAGACCTCCATTTAGATTATAAAAAAATACAAGTAAATAATGAGCTTTCTCACATGAAGTTCCAGCTGGCCATGGTTCAAAATATGGTAAAGAAATAAACTGAGAAACTGAGACAAACATGACACAGAGAAGCATGTGGGTTTTTTTTGCTCTCACAAGACAAAAAAATTAGAGTTTATATAAGCCTTCATATTAGTACACACCAGCAAGAGTAACATAAGGTTGTCACTGCAGATGGAAGCACTTTAATGTCAGTAAATGAAGAACACTGCCGCTTCAATCATTTATTTTAGAATGAGAGGGTACTCAATAGCCCCATATTGTTTTAATACTGAATTTGCCCGGGCGAATATTTTGGCCACCTTATCATGACTTCAGGCAGGAAAAATATGCAGTGACTACATGATTCATTTCAGTGGTAAGGCTTAGAAGTGTCACTCAAAGGTTAATGCAGTTTTTGAGTCAAATTCTTCTCTCTGCTCAGGACTATACCAGTTGCATACCACAAGAAAACTTCTTGGGCCAAAGCCCAAGAAGCCCCACGTTTCCCCAAAATCTCTGAAGAGAGAAGAAAAAGATGCTTTGCAAAAGCTAGTGGAATTGATAATGGAATAAGCTGGTGGCTTAATTAGCATAAGTAGAATACAGGTCTCATATGACACAGAGCTTTAAAATGTTTTGAAATATGCGGTGGTGTGTCAGCAGAGACCAGGAACTGACTGGGTGAGCAGCAGCTCTGCGGGGAAAGATGCAGCAGCTACGGTGGATGCCAAGCTGAACACGACCCAACAGTGGATTCTTATCCCACATGAAACAAACTGCAGTCCTTAAAACCTGGCTACATTAAGAAAAACATGCATTTATCCCTCTATCCAGTGCTAGAGAGGATAAGTAGATTAAAAGACAGATCTGATTTGCCATCTGAACTAAGCTTCTAAGTAAAAAGACATGTTTGAATGATTTGAAACTAAGCCATGTCTTCTCTAATATTTCAAATCCCTTGAGTGTAACCACAGCACAAGGCATTAAGTAAAATGTTCATTGGGTACACTTCTGCATCCTGCCATAATATTGCTGACTTCATGCTTTATGGTATCTTTTATGCCATTCAGATAGTAAAGGAAAAAAAAGGAATCTATCAAAATTGGCACTGCCAATGTTGCGGGAAATGTAAAGAAAACAGTTTCCTCTCAGTAAGGTATGCTGGTGTCCCTGTTACGCAAAGGCAAGGGAAAGACCTTTATGATTAGTCCATGACACAAACAAGATTCCAGAGCTGTAGAGGAATGTGGTTAGAAAACCAAGAACTAAGGGCTTTAGTTTTTTGTTGGGAATGTATGACATGTATGATTTAGCTGGCACAGAGCTGCAGGAAAGCAAGAGCAAATGCTTGCTTGGGAGGGCACTGTGGTTTGACAACATTGCAGCGCTTGTGTTCGCTGAAGCACCTCCTGTTCTTAAGTCTCTTGCTTAAATGAACTCAGAATTTGTTTTGCACTGCCATGAAACGCTGAGAGGAACGCTAGGAATCAGAGTAACCAAGAGTTACACTTTTCCAAACATCTCAGTACAACTTCTTACAATAAAATCAAAGTTTTATCTAGTTAGAATGTACAGCAATCTTCTTTGCCTGCTAAAGCTGGGGCAGGGAACGCAAAATCTGGAAAGAGGAGCTGATCAGTTACATTTTGAAAGAAAAGTAAGGAACTCCTCCATGTGAAATACTGTTTGGCAGCTGTATAGAAAGCCATCAGCAAGTGATGACTCTCATGCATTTTAGTTTAACCCTTTGGTATAGTTATGAAATCACTGCTTAGAAACCACCACATTACACAAGATGTCAACAAGGCAAATTTCAGCATTCAAACTTCATCTGCTGTTAGACTTGGAGCAATTTGTATTAATCACAACACAGGCAGCTTGGTTTAAAAAAAAAAAAAGCTTGTGAATTTCTTCCAGCTTACAGAAGTGATGTGTTATGACATTAAGAATCATTTTAGTGCCTTCATGTGTTAATATTTTAAGAGACTACCTCCGTGCATGCTCATTTTCATTCTCAAGTATTTGTTGACTGTGGAAATAGTAATGGGTCAGATAGCAAATTATATACTGCCATTCACAAACATTGTTAATGTTCATTTTCGCCTCTTATAACTGTCTGAAACAGAAAAGGGCCCTAAAAAGCTGTAAACCTAGTGTAATGTGAGCTCGATCAGAATTTAATATTAAAAAGTCACCTTGTAATTTACTTCAGAGCATAGTCAGATTTTTAAGAGGACTATTATCTAGACATAATTATAACTGGTTTTCATGATGATCAAAGCTTTTATGGGCTGAAGCAGAGGCTAGCTCTGATATTAGGGGTTAACCCTAAGAAGCACTTTAGTTCACTCTCACTGTCATCTTTAAGTTTTACAGAACTCATAACTGTCTAAAACTTGGACTTTTGCTTAAAAAAGGTTCAGCAGTTGAAATACCATTTTCACTGCTTGTTTCTGTTTTAAACATTAATTTGGCAGATGTTTATTAACAATGTAGTTCTAATACCATATTTGGTCAGAATTAGCCTTCACTGCACAGCTGGGACACACACCACCACCATTCATAGAAACTTTGTTCTCACAGACACACCTAGTCCTCTCCCAGTGCCTGAAATATAAAGCTTTATGCCGATGCATGCACTCAGCAGAGAATAGCAGTTGTTGGGTACACTGTTTCCCCACAGAAGGTTCTTCCTCCTTTACTCATTCTTGTAATGACTATACCACACGTTTTCACACCCAGATCAATGAATTCCTAAAAAAGAAACCCGTGCTGCAGAAAGGCATCCAAACCACAACTTTCCTATAACAATGAAATAAATTCACTTCCATTTCTGAAATTACTATCCTACTTGTAAGTCTCATAGTTGCCTTACTACATTCCAGCTACATCAGATTATTACAATATTTAATCTATGCTACAGAAATGTGACTAAACCAAGCTTTAGACCAGGAATTTGAAAGGAGAATGTAATTTCAATCCTTATTCTCATCTAGTGCTACGCACTAGAATTAGCCAGGGAAATTTAAATGTATAACTCTGACCTTTATTACATAGTTCACTGGTCCTGAAATATTTTGTTCAATGTTGGCCCCATTGCCAAGACCATGGAAGTTCTGTGCCTCCTGGCGGAATGGCAGGTCTGTCACAAGGCAGGACACACACAAACACCCTTCCCTGGTATTCTCTTGCAAATCCAAACGTACCAAAGTAAAGACTCCTGTGTGCACACATCAGAGTTGGCAAATCATGCCAAAGCATCCCGAATTTCTGTGGAGGATTCTGGAAAGGCGGATGCACTCCACCTTTTCCATAAACAAAGAACCTGTGTGGGCTGGAAAAAAACCACAACCATGCTTGAACACACAGCTTTAGGCAGGCTTGGAGATTACAAACTCCTGCCTGCAGGTCTAGTGTTCCTCCAAAAATTCCTGTGTCTGGCACAGGCCAGCATGCAAATTCTTCAAGAGTCACAGACTTTGGGAGACCCCAAAGTTCCTTTCTCACAAGCACTGATGTGGAAGAGTACTCATGTCAATCACATCAAGAGACCAGTGCTTGTCTTCAGTGTTACCCTGGCTCACTTACGAGCATATTTAAAACAAAAACAGTATGATGCCCTTTCCTCGCCTAACTCGACTGAAGGAATCCTGCAAAGGTGGACTTATATAGAAGAGCTATCAAAAAAGACCCCAAACTCAGATGCAAGACAATTTGGAGAACAGCTATGAAGCTGTAATAAATTTGATTTGGTTCATAGGTACCTGTGCTGATTTTCCAGAAGTTGCCATCTGCTGTCCTAAAAGACTTTGTTTTTGAGGTTGATATCTAACGAAAATACTGCAACTCCTCCACTCTGGAGATGAGTGAGGGCCAAATTCTCAGGATCCTGTAACAGAGCAATCCATGGTGGTCAATGAAGATGTGCTTGCTCATGCCCTCCCTCTGTCTGCAGCACTTAGTTCCAGTGAAGCAATTTCTCAGAAACTCAGCTGGCTTTAGACTATACAATTCAGAGAGTACTTTGCCACTGTGAAGGGCATTAGAGGGACTTTATATATAGCCTGATGTCCATGGGAATTTTACTCTCAGAAGGACTACAGTATTCAGCTCCTAAGAAGGAAATGAACAAGGTACAAGGAAATCCGATAAAAAAAAAAACAACACTAACCCCATTTTATAAGGTCTTTCTTAAGGCTTTTCAAATCACTTTAGAATTGGCTCCAGAAATTTCCAGTTAAAACAGGTTGTCTGGCTCACTCATCGCATTTGAAACAATATCTTTACTCCCTAATCGGTCTCTAAACTTAGAAAAACAATTGCGGTTTAGAATTTCCGAATGCATATTTAGACTTTATGATTCATTTGGAGTTAGAGAAGTAAAACCTGGCTAAACAACCTGGCTAAAATCCTAAAGTCTCACAACAAGCCCCACTTTGTATGACATACATTGATTTTTAGTGAGCCTAATTTTCTTCTTGCTTTTAAGTTTTGTCTGCTTAGAAAGTATGTTGCTTTGGGAGAGTGCTATCAGAACTAGTAATGATTCTGATTAATTCTGCATCCATTAACTGCATCATACAAGGGACTTCTTAAAAGCTAATTATAATTCAAGTCAGCATGGTAACTATTTTTGAGGATAGAATAAAAACACTTGTTTAAGGAGCACCTAATTTTTAATTCTTTTCAATGACTGAACTGCGAAGAAGTGTTTGGCCCCAAATTGCTTCTGTTAGAAAAGAGTTAGATGACAAATCTAAGGAATTTTTGTTGCTCTTCTGAAAGGTAAGGAGCTTTATTGCATACCCTCATTTCTGGCCTTATAAAAATGTGTATTTGAGGTACAGAAATAATTTCAGAATACTGATGTCAAATTTTCTTTGTGGTTGACAAAGTAATTGGTTTCTGAATACAGTAGGATGTTGGACTTTGATTATTCAACTATTTTCAAAATTTTTTATTTGGGTTTGTTTTTCTTTTTGTACAAAGAAAAATTAAACTATGCTATAAAACATTTGCTGTGAAGTAGGTCTTACAAGCTCAGTCTTCCAACTAGTAATAGCTTTAGAGCAAGCAACATTCTGTGTTTTGGTTCCTTATGTTTTAGCATTCTCCAGGACAGAAAATAAGAGATTTGGACGATACAGTTTCTGAGAGATTAACAAGAACTGGAAGCACGTATCTTGAAGAACACCCAAGTAAGCACTCCTGACACACACACCCCAACCAATTTTTCTGGCTTTGATTCTCAAAATCAGTTCTGGGAAATTACATGTCCACATTATGAAACTGATTACTGCCATAATATATGGAAAGCAGACAGCTAGGAATCAGTGAACAAAGCTAGATATGTAACTATGTACATACAGATATACGTTTGTATACATACTTCTACTATGGAAAGCAAATACCCAAAACACACTGCACAGTTGTGCAATGTATTTTACCTACCCATGCACAGAGATACTTCTGAAACCTAGCCCACCAAAGGCGGGTACAAAGTCCTATTTTTTTAGATCAGTTCCCATTTTCACCCAGAACACGCATTTTTATCGTCTGCTCTCCAGTATTTAACCTGTACTACACTACCCATTTTCCATGGCTCAGGCAGAGGATCCACTTTCAAGAACACTGTATGTGAGTGATGAAAGCCTGGAAATTCGATCACACTTGCATATTTATATATATATATATATCAGCTACAGCAAGTGTATATCAGGAAAAAAGAAATTTCCTCAGATTTCAATTGATGCAATTAACATGTTCAGCCCATCTCTGTACTCAGGATTTGGACAGGCCTGTCACAAAGGCAGATGGTCCCTTCCAGCTCCTGGGCTCAGGCTAGAAGGAGTTCAGAATATGGTGACCTATCAGATAAAGATGAACTGAAGCCTGGGCAAGAATATCTGAGTACTGGAGGAAATGGAGAGAGAGACAGACTCTGCAGGTTTCCTGTTAACACTATCAAGGAATAAAAACAGAAAGAAAAATGGAAATAAGGAAAAGGAAAAATGCATTAGGAAAATGTGAACAGCATTCCTAAGAACTCCTGTGAGAAAAGGGGAATTTACCAAACTTTCCATAGGTGGTAAATGGCATCAACTCCAAACCAGAATGCTTAGAACCACCATTCGCTTCAGATTTCCTTTCATTTTGCTGCCAGATGGTAAGAACAGCACTGAAACACATAAGCTTCAACAACAGTTGCTCTATTTTCTATGAGACTTTAAACAGGAGACTAACTTCTATGCATTCAGCCTGAAAATTCTCTCATTTTCTCTGAAATTTCTCTTTCGTAACAGAACTAACTGGCTAAAAGTAGCATCAAGTCTTCTAGACCTTAAAAAAGTATGTTCTGTGGAGCAGAGCCTTTCAGTCTTCAGAGGGTAAGATGTCTGAGTAGGTACAGAACAAAAAAGAGAAATTTAAGTACAGAAGAAAATTAGAACTGCTTTTGTTTTCATAAAAAGAAAAATAAAAGGATTTAAAATTGATTCAAATTCCCATGTTCTTATCCAGGTTTTTCTGAAACCTTGCTCAGGCACAGTCCCAGGGAAGTCAATCCAAAGTAATTGCATAGAAAGATACAAGGCATTGCATACTGGCAAGTCTATTGAATCAGCCATTTCCACAGGATTTTAAAACACAGAGAGCTTTCCATACTTCCCAAAAGCAAAGGGCTAAGCAGCCTTTCTCTTCTCATGTCAAACCATTCAACAGGTCAGTTTTCTTGAACATGATAAAATAAAAATTTATATGCGATCGCAAGCTTCAGTTAAGTATTAGTTTTAAAAACAGAGGGACAAATGCCAGAAATACCATAGAAAATCTAGATCCTGCAAAAAGTGCTGTTACTGAGAAGAGGCTTATGCTTTGTGATGGCTTCTCGTTGCAGCGAAGAAAGTGAGGACTGTACAGGTTGAATTCCAGAAAATGCAAAGCAATGGATTTAAGAGATGTCTGACATTACAATGAATGAGGGCATGCATGATTTCCACTACAGTAAGCAAGTGCTGCTTTGTAGGTATCTTCCTACAAAAGTTATGAGATAAAACAGATATATGAAGTTTGTGTTTCACAGACAAGCTTCTGTGTCTGCTTGGCATCAGTTGGGGGATAGTAGAGCGATGAGTTAATATTCTGAGTTTAGGTGGAACACATTCAGGGCTCATTAAGTTTCCAGCCATTCCTAAACAGCAACAGGTGCTTGAGAAATGCTTCTCCAGTATGTAACAGACAGCTTCTTCACTGTCTTGGAAATAACTGACTGCGCTTGTGTTTCCTCCATGGCACCAACTGACAATGAGGAGAGAACGAAAAGGAACAGGAAGAACTCCCAAAACATCCGCATGTGCATAGTGAATGGGTCTAGAAAAGTAAGAAATAAAAGACCCCGCTGCATACCCTGAATTCAGATACGATACTTGCATGTCTGTAAAATGTTGCCACTCATTCAGACTCCAGTATCACATTCAGCCAAGCCCTAACAGGTTCCCAGGAACATTGATTAATTAATTGAAATGGCATTATAAGAAGCTGCAAGTTTCTCAGTGATTAGCATTCATTAATCCCTTATGTATGGTGAAGCACACAGGACTGAATGTCTTGGGAAGCTTGTTCAGCCATGGGAAGAAAGATGAGATGTAGCTGGACAGTGTGGTCCACTGCCTGGCACAGCATTTGTGTTCGCACAGGTTGGTTTAGCATTTGTAAAGAGTGCTGTGCGTGTGCAGAGTTACCTAAAAAGATTTCATAATACAGCCTACCACTGCAGAGAAACATTCACAAGGAAGCAATTTTAAGTTCAACTAACAGATTTAAAGAAAAGGGGACTTAATATTTAACATTTAAGAACTATATCCAGGAACTTTCAATGTGTAGAATAAACCTGTATCTTGATCTTTTCCTTACCTCTCAAAAATCTGGCCTGAAAAATCTCTGCCAACAGCTACTGGGCTGGCACGCAAAAACACGAGAATGCTGTAATCTGTTTGTTAGGAAAAAGTTTCCTTATGGAAACTTACATTTTGTAACAAGTTCTTAGATGTTGCAATGACATTGTGAGAGGTTTCTGCTACGTCTTTGATGTTACACCACTACTGCAAATCACTATTAAGATAGAATAGCAAAGACATATCTTTGAGAGTTTTATAAAGTCCATATGGGAACAGATCTCAAAATCCCTGAAAAAATTGTAACAAACAACAAGGATCGCTCAGGGAAAAAAAAAAAAAAAAAACAGAAGGAGAAAAAAAGTCACTGGTCCAAGAAAGTTTTGTACAAGGTGACAGCACCAACTGATTCCAAGTCCAGACAGTTGGGTTTCCTCCACGCTCAAGTTTCTCATTCGGGCACTGCTATTTCAAAGTAGCTTTCAACCAATCTCCAGATCACTGGAAATTTGTTTCTCTATAAGGTAACACTGATGCTGCTTTTGTAAATCAACACAATGATCTTACCATGGTGGTACACATATCTTTGCTAAAAGGGAGGTTGAGAAAAGGCAATGAACTACTACTTTTCCTTTGCTGATGATTGCCCATATTCCTAACTCCAGCCATTCTCTCATCTCTGCAAGCACTTCTCACAGACAGCCTCAGTGACTCAGAAAAAATGAGGGTTTTTACTATGAGACTGCTTAATAAAACAGAGTTTACAAATGCCTTGAAATGAACAGCACCCAACCTGCACTTCTGATGTGACCAGATATCCTTTGCTCTCTCCTGTGCACATTCTGCTTGCTTGTCACCATCCAGGTCGCAGGTAGCCACCTCAATGCAGAATTGCACAGATGAAATTCCTTCACTGAAACACCAGCAGTCTCCCTCTGGACTAGATTTTAAACAGAAAGTATTTTCCTAAATGATTAATATTTGACTAAATTATTCCATCTTATTCTGCAGGCAACTGCACTGTTTTTCCACTGTATCCACTGAATTTGGAAACAAATTTTCACTGGGCAAAACTCCCACACTTCATCCGTTTTTCACTTCACATTTTGTCTTTCAGGTGATTCTGGAAGCTCCCCTTCTGAGCCATTCTTATTGCCAACAAGTAATTTTCCCAGAGCAGCCACTCAGATGTAGACTTTTTATTTACTGGTTGTATGCATGGACATGTGGTCTGCATGAACGTGGAAACCCCAAAGACCAGCCACAACTCCAGTTACTTTTGGCAAGTGTCCCCAGGATGTGTGCCTCAGGAAAGTGCCCCACTGACCTCTAACTGAGCTACCTCTTTGCTCACTGTTAAAGTAAACAGAATAGGGCTTGCTGCCAAAGGCCCTTATAAAAATAGTTTAATCACACAAGACTCTTCTCCTGCATGATCTTCACTACTCAATATGGCGTTCATTCTTGCAGAAAATGAACAACCTCTATGGGAAATACATTTTCAGCTGTTACAACACACAAAATTTAATATGCACATTCGATTCGTCCCGTAATTCACTAGTAACACAGAAGGGACGTTATGCCTCAATGCTGTGGCAATTCACAGGTCCCTTGAGAAATCAGTGCAAATGTTACATTCCATGAGATAAATCCTGAATCCTACCACAGCGGACACGAGTTTGGTCTTTGACTTATCCTCCTTGTTATGGGGGAAATACTATAAACTTTCTCCTTGAGACATACATAGCAGGCCCATGCTGGAAGGCAAAGAAAAAGTTTCAAACCGATTTTGTTTTCTGAAAGGACGGTCTTTGTCACAAAGGGAAAGTGGCCATTCTGATCTGTGCTCACTCAGGATATGTGCATCTGCTCACTCTGTGCAGAATCACACAGTCACAGCTCAAACTGTGCAAATGTCTCCAGCTCCCAGTGCAACCACTTACGCCAGAATGAAACTAACTATGTGTCCTTTGTATCAAGTTACCTAAAGACTCCAGACAAACTGGAAGCCAGGGACTAAACCAGGTATTGTGTCAGGGACTGAAGCTAACACTGAACAGAATATTATTAAAACATTTTGACTTGTCAGTGGAAATCACTGCTGTGTAACGGAGCACAGAGTATTTTTGTCAACAGAGCCAGGTCTCCACAGCCGAATTAATTATACATAGTGTATAATTAATGCAGTTCTCCGGCTGGAGGCTTGGCTAATTCAGTAGAATATTGCTACTGGAAAGCCCACACTGAAGTGGAAACCAAGTAAAACTTTGATGACAAGACTTTTCCATTGAATAAAAAAATTTTAAAACCTCTACTATTTTATAATTAAAAAAAAAAAAAACTAGAATGTTCTGCCTCACACTTTAATGTAAGATACACTGTCTGCCTACCCATACACACTTAACCAATTTTCCATGTGAGAACGTTCTGTAACAAACCCCAGTTTAATACCAGAGACAGAGAAAAAGATGAAAGACAAGTACATTAAGTCAATTTGAGCCACATTCTTGCATCTCCCCCTCTTTGTGGTGTTCCCCCCCCAACACAACAGGTACTACAGTTTATTTACCTTTATTCCAGGGAGTCCAGGAAGCCCAGGAAGGCCTGGTTCACCCTATACAGGAAAATTACATAATATTACAGACATTATCCAGTTATGGTCACTATCCAGTGAACAGCCCTGTAAACTCTGCAGCAAGATAAAAGAGCATGAATGATTGCTAGTCAGCTCCAGCAGGACTGCCTTTTTCAAAACGAGTGACTTAAATGTACAATTAGTAAGAGTCATGTTAAGAACTTAGATATCTTCTGGGAACCTTCAATGTGAAGATGATACACAAGTTGAAAATCCATGTCAGGAAAGCCAAATATGAATTCACGTTAGCCTTCAGCAACAGAGAAGAAAACAAGCAGCACTGGTTCATTTTGCACACTGCCATTCAAGTTCCGTACTCACGACAGACGTTTAATTCTTTTACATTTTCAACTCTGAGTTAGATATTGTGCTGTGTAACTGTCTGATTTAGCTACAAAGCAATTCAGAAGAGCTTGGTTTAAATTGCACAATTCAAGCAGGACTGCCTAATTATAACTGGGCCATCAGTTTTATAGAGCTATCCATAGCATCATTGCAGAGCTTGTTCTTTAACTGTGAATATACACGGTGTCATGAAGGATAGTGGGAATGCAACCTTTTACTGCTTTACCCAGAAAAGCCTTGCTTATTTAAAATTGCAATGAAAGGGCCTATAGAACTCTATTTGCAAAGTAATTTTGCAACAAGTATTGAAAACTGAACGCATTAATTTTGAAATTAGTCTAAGACAAGAATGACAACATTCTCACAAATGGTCATTTTGAGATATCAGCTAAATGGAAAAATGTTGTCTAGGGAAATAAAGATGATGAACAGAAAAAAAAAAAGAGCAATAACATGTGAAGAAAACATTATTTTAAAGGCTGGGGATTTTACTTTAATATAGAGATGGATTCTAAGCAGCACCTTGGATCTGAATATTCCCTGAACTTTCTGGAAGCTCAGGTTTGAACTCTGAAGCCAACTTTTACCTTTATAATGAGTTGAACTGTATTCCAGATTGTTTACACTCATGAGCTTTACAGAAATCCAGACTTCAGCTCTGTGGTTTGGGCTGATACCTACAGGCTGTGCTATTAAAATATTTTACGTGTCCATGTACACACATGCTTACATACATTCATACACTCACGTACACACGTGTATACACACACAAACATAAACACATGAACACATAATATAGGTGTTCATCAAACTGCACCACCCAGAGACACTTCTTTGAGGCAGAGATATTAAATAGACTTGAAACGCTCATGACAAAATCACATTCTGCCACAAACTGAAAAACACAATAGAGGGGCTGCAAATCACTTTACCAAATGGAATAATTTTTAAGTGGTATAGAAGGATCTGATAACAGCTTCTTTGTCTGTTTTAGTTTCTCCAAAGTTCTAACTGTTCAAATTGCCTAAAGGTACAGGAAAGATTCCAACCTCAAAATATTAACTATAAAATCAGATGAAAGAATACAGGCTAGAATGCCATTTTCAACAGACACTTTTTGGTATGTTGACTATCACTTTCTAGAGCAGAAAATGGGTTATTACTCTTGCAAAAGAATAATGCTCCATTGCACTAACAAAATTTTAACTCCAAACCCCTACTCTGTCTTTCCACTTTTTGCATGAGTAGCCATACATGCGGCACTATTACCATCAACTTTTCTCACCTAGTTGTGGAAGCACTAAATTTCACTTGTAAGCACAGAATCTGAAAATTTACAATTCATAATATATTAGTATTGCTGCAGTAGGTCACTATTTAGTCCTGGGACAGAGCTAATCCCCATAGACTCACACATAATAAGCAGAAAAGATCCCTCAAAGCCAGTTCAGAGTCACAGTAATCCAAAACAATTACAATGCCCCTAAAAGATACATCAATATGAAACACAGTGAAATCAATCATTATTTCTTAATTACAACTAGCATTGCAAATGAATGCATAGTATTTGGTTTTTTTTTTTGGGGGGACCTTTCCTAACATAAAAATTCTGAGTATTATTTAGGAGAAGAATGACATTTAAAGAAACCAAGGCTGTATACTAACTCTATTATGTAACACCAGCACAGGTCATTCTGTCACCTCTGAGCACAAGTGTGGCCCACAACAGCCTTGTCAGACTGCTGAAATATTGTCACATTTCTTTTCATGCAAATAGTATTCGGGTGGGCAGCTCAACACATATTTGTCCTTAGAAGATGGATAAGGGACAACTAGAAGAAGAGAAAAAAAGGAAAATATAAGAAAGAAAAGAAGACACAGGATGGAAACACAAATAGGACACAGAGAGGGGGAAAAGCATCGAGATGATGCAGGTGGCAGAGACGTGCCTGCAGCTGGAAAAAGAGCCTCCCACAACCTCTGGTGGTGTGAACAAGTCCCTGCTAAGCAGGGGTGCAGAGCAGCAGACATGGGGCACCTGGCTGGAGGAGGCACACTGAACAGGCACATTATGGGAGCTGATGGTTGGGGTTGGGGCACCAGTGTGGCACACTGGGAACTCATGAGGTGAATGGAAGGAAGATACTAAGCTCCTCTTCGGTGTGGAAAAAAAAGGTGAGAAAATAGAAAGTCTGAACTGCATACCTCTCACTCATCCATGTTGCCCAAATCAGATCAAATCTGAGTGCCTGGGACTGAGAACCAGGAGCCTGCTGATAAATCACTGCTAGTTCTGCCTCCATGGCAGCCACTTAATGAGGGTATGAATCTCCACAGGCACTTAAGTGCATTTTCTAGTTTATTACACAAGCAAAGCATACGCTGCAGAATGCACACGCTGAATGATTCTGTGGATTAGATAGCTTTAAACTACTTTGATTACCTTTCCTAATTAAAACTGCACTTTACTAAGGAACTGCATTTGCAACCATAATAGTCTTTGTTTAGTCTCTGATGAGAGTTATAATCTCTTAAATAGAAAGACTTAATTTCTTATTTATATGAGGTTTGGGGTTTTGCTCAGTCACCAAAAGACCTTGAGTATTAGAAAATGGTTGTCCTGCCATCACTATATAGAATTTTAGCTCTTGACTGTCTGTCTGGAACATCTCAGCTGGCAGAAGGACTCTGTTCCACTCTGGCAGCAGTGTGCAGGGGATCATTCTCAATGTTGTAAGAGGCAAGAACAGTGCCAATAGCTCCAGAGGGAAACCAAGTATTGCAATGCACAAACCCAGTTCCGTTGTCTCTTTGCTCTCCCTGCAGGACCTGCCCCCTGCTCTCACGAAAGGGAGCTGAAGGCACAGCATTCACTGTGTTTGAAGTACTGTAGATTCAAAGAACAAATTCCCCAGCTTCAGAGGGCCTCGTGCAGCACAGTCATTGTAACTCCTGCAGGACCTTTCCTTGCAGAAGCAGCCTCAGCCACCCCGCATTCAGGGGAATTTCTTACACTGGAAGAACAGAGTGGCATTACCCAGTCTGTGTCCTTCCAAACACACTGCGTGCCTCTGATGGTTTGACTCCCCTCACAGGTGTATGTGAAAGGGATTCTGACCGATATTTATTTTCTTCCTAATGAGATCTAACAATGTACCACAGTTTGAAGATTAGTAGTCAAACATGCAGGGTTAGCTTGTGATCACTCAAGGAGCAGAGCCATTCTTTGTTAGTCTCACCAGCTGCAACTGGGTACGCTTCCAATGCAAGAAGTGTGCTGTGGCTACAAGGGAAGGTGGGTTAGTCAAAATTGCTTTTCATGTTAATTAGTATCATCATTCCTGTGCCATTTTAAAATACAAACTTATCATAGACCAAATGTGTACATCCTTGGGCTGCTGAATTGTACTGCCTCTGACTCATCTCAGTACAGTTAAGTGTCCCGGTAACACGGATGTAACATCATTTATCACAAATCCAGCAGAAAAAGGAAACACAACATTTCCAAGTAGTACCTTTTGTCCAGGCCGTCCAGATTCACCAGGTTCACCCTAAAAGAAAACAGATGAAAGACATGAGATCTGAGAAAATGAATTAAAGGTGGAGCTGTGGAAAACTGTAATATTAATTATACCCAAAATATCTGTGACACTGTAAAGTAACATGCACCAACCACCTCTCTTCTCCCTGCTCAACATTACCTTAATTCCAGCTGCAGAAGAGCCAGGGTCACCCTGATACAAAATCCACAAGAAAAAATCACTCTTACTACATATACAGTTTTCCAGGAAACACACAAAACAAATCATGTAAGAGTATAGCAACATCATATAGCAAAATAACTGCATAGCAAGGCTGCCTATTTTCTTTGCTGCTACATAGGAATTTAACTAATTAATTATGTCAGTGTGATTCAGAAAAGGAACAGTATTGTTTTCAAGACCATGCAGAGAGATTCAGCTTCACTCATCCAAACATCTATTATAGTTAACCTCAAACTTCACAACTAATAACGCAGATGTAGTAATTGCAGATGTTGTATAAATGTACTTCACAAAGCCAGAAGATGGGACATACTTTGACATCTCTAAATTACTGATCTACATTAAAAATAATTTACTGTTATTTACAACGAATATGAGTGACCATTTTGACCTAATTTTATAGATGGCCAGTGTCAGATCTCAACTGCCAAAATTTTTTGTGCTAATGAAGATTTACCTTGAAAAAAACTCCAGTGACCTATGAGTCTATCTCCATCAGGACAGGTCATAGCTCTATTTCCTCAACACTCCAGCATATTTAAACTGATAGATTAACGCATGAAATGTTATACTTTACAGGATGAGACAGCTACGGTAATTTACATATTCAGGAAAGTCTCTGTTCTGAGAAGGCATCTAGCATTCAAAAAGATTTGTCTACATTTTGCTGGGTTGACTGAATTTCATAGGCAGCGATATGCACAGGACAGAGGATCAGTTGCTTTTTTTCCTCAAACAATATGCCAAAGAAAAAAGAAAAAAAACCTACCGAAAAGTTTGCTAGTCAGACTGTATACTATCAAAGATGACTAGCGTGCTTCTATTTGAAAAAATGTTTGATTATTCATTATTTAAAATAAATGTTCTTTGTTCACTGAAAGTAGCAAGCTGCTGCGTTGCAGCAACTTCAAGCTCCTGAGCAGCCTGCCAGCGACTTACACGGGCAGAACAGAAGCTGGTACAGTAATACACTTTGAAGATGTATAAGCAGAGTATAAATGCTCAATATTCTTTGTACAAAATACAGACAGGGGACACCCATTCCTGAAGTCTCTGTGAATGCCACAGAAAGCTGTTTGGCTATGGCATCTTTTTTGGTATTATCTTATAAAGTTAAATTGTACCATTTAACATGCTCACTGGCCTCTGAATAACAGGAATACAGTTAGTGCAGCTTGCTCTTGAGTGAAGAAAACACAAAAATCAGTATTATGAGGTTGATACATGCATGGAAACCTGAGCTGCCTCATTCTGATAGACGTGCATGAGTGACACTGCTAATATCCCTCACAAGCATGTACAACTGAAAGCCTCAAGAACCTTTTATCACTATAAAGGGGCAAAGCACCTAGTAAGACACATTAACCAGTTAAACATTTCAAAGGGCAATGATGGATATGGAGAAGATACGACACAAAATATTTATAATCCACCTTCATGCAAGAATAAAAATTAGTACGAGATCAAAGAAAAAATTACGGTACAGTATGTTCTCAATTCACTGATGAGTCAAGACAGCTTGCAAATGAAGCAACTTTAGCAGGGGAACATGTACAAAGAAGGAAGGTACTTGGTAGTTTCTAGGGACCAAAGCTACAGTGGAAGAACAGAAGCAAGAACTCAAGTCTGGCATTTACACTGTCTTCAAAGTAGGACAATTCGACAAAGACATTTCATTCTAAAGTCTCGGGTCAAGAATTAAGGACCCAAGTCCATATTTTTGAGTGTCACTAGGTACAGCAGTTCAGAAAACAAAGCTACATTTTTTGCACAAACAGGAACCTGCTCCTAAACCAAGTCTGAATCTGTTCTCACGTGGTATCTCACTCTCTCATCATATGAATAAAAGTTTACTATTTACCTCACAGAAGCACTTTTTAAGCTTTTAAAGAAATGTTTTTAAGTTTCATGAACTATGGATTAAATCTCCTAAGCCTATGTATAGCATTATGATCTAGTGCAATGTTCTCTGCTTATTTACATAGAGTTAATGGCTTGTGTACTGAGCAGGAGGGGTCTTTACATGTATGTGGCTGAACACCTCAAACTGAGTGGATACTAGACTTATCTCGGAACACATTCAGCAGCTCTTTAGAAGCAGTCTTTACAAAGAGCCTTATAAGTCTTACTATACAGACAGAAATACAAATAAATATAGAAAAAATAGTCAAGTCTGCTTTGTGAAGAAATTAATTAAATGTGTCCAAAACAGTCATTCTGATTTCCTCTGCCACTTAAATGCTTAGAAAGTGCTGGGCATCTTTACGCTGGAATTATACAGAATGATCACAGAGCAAAAACTTCCCCCTATGCTGAAGAACAGGAAAGAATACAAACCCTATGAAGTAGCTCAAGTGTAAAGTAATGACACCAAGTTTAATGCTTACTCCTAAATTATCTGTCAGAAACCACCCTCGTAAGCTCTCTAGAAAATGCTGTTTGCAAAGCTACCTATCAGAAACTTTAAGCTGCGGCTCTGCTCTAAGAACTGAACCTTTTTTTCTGGGTGGCAGATTGTCTTGTAGGCAGGGAAAAAGAAGAAAAGTACTGAAAGTCAACTAAGTCACAGTTCTGGAAAGTCTGGCAAAAATTAATGCAGAGGATTCTAACCTGTTATGGTTAAAGCAGTGCACTCCAAACAAACAGAATATATTCCCATGCCACCACCCCACCTCTGAAACTCGTATGAAGCCTAGAAGAGACGGGAGACTTCTGCACTATGAAGTTCAGCAGGTGTCTTGAAATTTCTTCAGATACAGCAATACATATAAGAAGTCTCCAGACGAACTATACTTTCCACAAGTTCATCCCAGCTTGACTGCCTAACTGTTGAAAGTTCACACAGCAGTATTTAAAACTTTATATTTGGGCAGAAAGGATCTCCCACTGAAAGAAGGAGGGAACTTTTTTCTTTCCTTAAAAAAGATCCCAAACAGAGGGATGTGCACACTTATATGGGCAATATGGACATTCTAGTGGATGCAAGCTCACCATTCACAGCTAATGAAGTAGAAAAGCAACAGGTGAAGCTGCACTAGGCCACCCAGAGAGATTATAAACTTACCATTTACTCGTTGTAGAACTATCTATATGAACAACAATCTCATACTTGTAGCAGATTGTAGTCTTAAATCACATAAGAGTGGATCAAGATTATGTTACCAGCATACATTGTGTAAGTAAGTAAATAAGGTCCTTAAGACTCATCTGGGTTAATAAGCATGACTGCAGATAAAGTATTATTTAAATTAACTCCAAGAATCAAGTAACTTGACTATTCTTAAATCTAATGTCTATTTTTAATTGCTGATTTTAGAATATGCCTTAAAATCCTTGTGCTCTTCAAAGTACAGATTAAATGTACCCAGAAGATAGATCCTGAGGGATTTGCATGCATTCCTTACCAGCTTGATAAATCCATCATAAATTTCTCCTTGCACTGAAATGATGTAAGTTGGTTAAGCATTACACATGCAGGGGTACAAGAAAAAATGTTTATGCTTCTGCCCAAGTGTAGTCACTAAAATAAATGTTTTTCAGAAATATATGAGTTCAAAAGTGATGGCCAGAAGACAACAGTACGTTTGACCCTTTCTCATGTGCAACACAGCCTTTACCCTGACTGCTAAAGACTGACTTGGGTAAGGAAACCACATTGAAAACTCCAGTTCAATTTTCTGAGCGTGAGTCTCACATAAAAGAAAACTCAAGAAAATAAAAATTTTGACAAAATCTATTTTTTGGTGTTTTCTGCAAAAATGGTACTTTGCAACAATGAACTAAGAAGGTATAAAGTGAGGTTATTGTTCATGTCACTTGGAATAAAGATTTAAAGAGTGTTTATCGTCAACTCTTGATTTTCCAGCTGCCAATTTTGGAGGGAAGTTGCCTATCACGATACCGTAAATTTTGTCCCTTATTGGTTTGGCCCCTCTCTTTGATGGAGAAGAAGGGGAAAAGTTAAAGGGTATATCAGAAAACGTGGCCATAATTCAACAGAGCTGTTCCAACTGGTGAGTTGTGACCAAAGCTTCTGTACGATGAAAATTTCAACAAAGAGGAGTTCTAGCTAGAAACATGATGATGTATTCTGTACTAGAGCTACTGCTGTATGAAGTCAGAATTCTTATACTTAGTTGGACAGAATAGTGAAAATTTTTCTGCTGTTCATAAAAATGAACTCAACCAAATCACTCACCTTTAAAAAACCCCCAGCTCAAAATGGATTTTTCTTTTGAATGAATTATTATTTTCATTAGTTGATGTCGCTGTGAGCGGCACAAGCGGCGAGGGAGGACATACCAGTTCAGGAGCAATAATGACCCATTTATTTAATTATAAATTGGTTTATATAACTTGGGTCGCCAGCTGGTCAGATGGTCACCGACCATCCGCCTCCCGTACCGGCTGGCTAAAACCTTTCAGAATATTTTCCCAGACAATACCATAGCAATACTACACAACACCTGCAGGTGCAAGATAGAGAAAGTTTTGCTTACAAAAGTGTAGCACTGTTTTTCATAGTTTCTGTGAGAAACAGAGCTCTCACAGAGTGCTGCAGAGAGCTGGAAAATTTCTCTGCTAACACTTTTCAGTGTTCGCAAGTTGGTTATACTATAAGTATGCCTAAGTCACACATTTTCTTCTCAACTAAGAAGCAGTGTACCTTTTCTCCTGTGTCACCCTTCAGTCCATTCTCGCCAGCATCCCCCTATAATTAAAATACACGTTATATTTTAATGATTTTATGTAAGCACACAGTATGCAGAGAAGAGTCAGCATTCCAGCATGATTAGCAAGTTGATCTTGTTATTCAGATAGTCAATGTCTCTGTGACATGGTCAGGAAGTGGCGTTGTCTTATACAGACTTCACTGTAACTGGGACCCTTTCCACAGATCTGAAAAAAAGCCCCACCACCAAGTATCAAAATACCTGTTGGTATAATCTACCGACTTCCTCGGTTCACTGCAGCTTAGCAAGGGAGGAATGATTTAATGATTTCATGATGATTCAGCACTTAAAATTACCAATACATTTTCTTCCCAACACAGAAACATTCACCTAGATGCATCTAATAATATTCAGATGACAGTTACACAATTCCAGTACTTTTTATTAGGACTCCCAAGTAATTTATAGCACATACTCTCTGGGTCTGAGGTCCTTCATGAATGATCCACAAACTAAAAAAAATTCACTAAATATCACTCCTCCAAGGAGCTACCAAATTACTTTATCTCTACAGAAATTCTATGCACTGTTTATTGTTTAAAAAGTGATGTTTGGATAACAACTTTTCATGGCTGAGTAGATATTTTCTACTCAAAAAGTTCCCAAAATTTTTAAATAAAAATTTCACAATATTTATCTATTAAAAGACCTAATCTCCACCTATAGTCATGTAACCAAATAAGAAGTCCAGACTGCATCAAATAGTCTTTTTTATATGTTAAGAACATAGGCTAAAAATTTCTGTGGGACTTGAGGTTCAGATAAAGTGCAAGAAGTATTTAAAATGCCAAAAATATTGATAAAAATAGAGCCTAAGCAGACTAAAAAAACATTCCTGGTCTTGGTCAGATAACCAGTAGTACTATTCAAATAACATTATTCAGTATCTGTTGTATATTGTTCTGAAAACCTTAAAGTGAAATTCCATTCAGAGAGGACTCGGAGAGCAATTTATACATCACAGTCACTGATACAATGGGAACTAGGTAACAATCTAGCACCATTTTAATTAAGGAAACATAGATGAAACATAGAAGAGTAACAGTTAGGAAGGTCATGCCAAGTTCATTTGACATGACAAAGCATACTGAGGGGATACGTAACTACACTTTTTAGAAAAAGACAAAGGATAATTATGGAAAAATAGAATGGTTTTAAGCAACAAAAGTTCAGTACATGTTAAAATTCTTTGTTATTCCCTCTGTCTGAAAATAAGGTACTGAAGTATTTAAAAATATAATTTTAACAGAAAAAATTATTTCATGATGCATATTTCATGATTACATACTTCTGCATGTGGGGTACAGACTTTCAAGATTTCCCTGGAATATTTTTATGGTGTGCTTTTGAAAATGTGAAATGAATAGCCTTGGCAAAGCATACTTCCAGCTGCTACTACACAGATTTACATGGATCTGGAAGTGAAATTCAGTTGTAGCTGCAAAGACACAGCTAAATATTTCTCAAGAGCAAATGGTACCTCAGTACAAGAAATTTGCTTTTTAAAAGCAAGCTCAGTATACTCGCAGAAGATGAGGCTGTGCACAGATTCCTGTTCAGAATAAGGCTTACATTATTTCTCAAACTGCTGCTGTGCGCAGATGCAGAAACTCGACCCTGAACTCACTGTGCTCCTACCAGCCACTATGCCTGGAAGAGCAGAATTATACTCTCTTGCAGCATAGAGTTTTATCCCATCCCCTTGTCTTGTCTTGTCTTGTCTTGGTGTGACTGGACATCAGAGAAGCAATTTCTTGCTAACTTACTGCAAGTAAGAGCACCATCAGCATGCCAGTTGTGCTGCTGGTACCTCTCCAGACAGCATCGCTTAAAGATCATCGGGGCAGACTCCCTTGCTCTTACTTAAACTGACCCAAACACAAACGGAGCATTCCATTTTTAGTATGTGGAGAGCTGGTTATCCAGGTATCACTTAGAGTGTAGTTATCATTTGTTACCTAATTGCTTTATTCCACACAGGTGCCAGAGCATCAACACAAAGTTATGAGAAATGTGTGGATCTCTAATTTATTCAGACGGGCTCATCATTTTCTGAGACTCGCCACAGTTAGGATTAGTTGCCTGATTGCTCAGCTGTGCAGCCTTTCACACACAATCACTGCACTCTGTGACTAATCCCACTGCAGTAATCACAGATCAGTAACTTCCATTAGTAAGTATTATCTGACCCTCAGAAAGGCTGCACAATGCTGCTCAAGTTCTAGGGAGTAGCTGTGGTTTTTTATTTTTAAACTTGGAATCAGTGCACTGGCGATTCTCCAAGCAAGTTATCCAAAACAGAACCACAACAAAGGAAGTGAAACGTCTCACCTTTTCTCCTCTTTCTCCAGGGTCACCCTGAGGAAAATAATTGGAGCAAAAAAGTCGTAAGTTACTAACTCAGGCAAAAATCAAAGTGTTTGCCTTACTATCATTAGCAATTACTAATGCTAGTATTACTATCATTACTAATAATTATGCCACTACTGACGACAATGTCTCAGGTGATACAATCCAACGAGAACCTCTCCAGTGAACAATAAAATATGTAAATTTAATATATTTCAATGGATAATATAACTTCAACTTTTTTTTTTTAAAGCTCCAATGGTTTGCATGTGAAGACCTCTCTCTATTTTGTCCTGTACCCTGGTAAACAGGTGTATGTCTTTGAGAAACAGCCTGCAGGGACCTAGGTGAATCCTACTTGGGGCTCTCCTTGTTTTGGGAACAAAGAAAGGAAAAACACAAAGTCTGAATGTGAAGGGAAAGTCTTATGATTCTGTCAATGGCTCAGAAGGTTCCTCAAGAGAGTGAAAATGCCTGAAGTGTCCTGAACTAATTCATAACTGTTTCAGAGTAAAGAGCCTTCAGTGCTCCTTACATTCTCTGCAACAAACTCTGTAACAAAAAGATGGCTCATAGCCATTATTTTTTTCAAAATTAAAGCATGCTTGAGAAACTGCAAAAGCACTTTCGCACACCAGCCTGACCCTGACAACTCATCTCTGCATTTCTGGCTCAGAGCTGCACTCTGGCTCATCTTTGCCCCTTCTGATGGCTGGCAGTCGCTAGGCAACTCAGGGACTACAGCTGTGAATATGAATTAAGCATCAACTGCCATAATTTGGCTTCTTCTGTATACAAAGTAAGAAAAGGTCACGCTCCCAAATGGTTTGTTTTCATTCCTGATGGACAAGCAGCCAGTCAGTAAATGTAAAGAGGCTGCCTTGCATGTCTGTCAGCAGCACCATGATGCACAGAATCAGCTGAGGAGCGTGTGTGCACCAGAGACGCTCACTCGCAGCTGATGGGATTAGAATTTAGCACTACCCCTTCCAAGAGGCCCACAGATCCCATAATCTCTGACATGTTGAGTTTTCTTTTAAATGAAGTTATCATAAGCTTTATGTTCTATTTCACTTGTTCAATATTAAAACAGCAGAACAAACTATATAACAATAAAGTAAGTGCAAAGAGTCATTCTGATGTAACAAATACAGGCTGAGACATGCTCCTAATGAGGCTTGTTGCTAACTTCCATAATAGCAGGATCAGCCCTCAAGACTTCACTCTGACATTTGTCAAAGAACTGACCACAGCAGTTCTTGAAAAGAAGCCTGAAACTCATTGTAAGGGGCATAAACAAAGCCTTTCTGAAAAGGTCCCCAAATTCCCAAACACTTGCAGGCATATTGCATTCAGCTGGCAGTGGATGTCTATGCGTCAGTGCCACTGACTGGAATTACACATGCACAGCAGAAGAATATGCTTCTTTATGGGGAGATGTGTAAAGCCTCTCACAGCACTGATCACTGGAGGGAGCAGATCATTAAAAGCCAATCAGAACATAAACCCGAGTTTGAAAGCCTGACTGTCATCTACATATGCACTCACACACTCTGTGCTTCTGTTTCTAACCCATTTTCAATACTGACCTTGAGCCCTGCTTCTCCCTTCTCTCCTGCTATGCCAGGCAAACCAGGTTCACCCTAAAGGCAAAGAAAACAAAAGATGAAGTTAAGAAAGATATGAAATATGAAATATATGAGGTTTGTTATATTGGGTTAAGTAATGATAAACAAAATTTAAAAAGACTCTGCAAACACATACTCCACAGCTGGGCACTAAAATGCCTTATTTCATCAGTTAGGGTGGATTAACCCATATTAAGATAAGAAATTATTCTTCTGAAGGAGGTGGAAACACACACATGTCAAACTAAACTGAAAGGAGACCTGTAACTCCTGTTTCTTAAAATCTGTCCAATTAACCTTAAAAGCACAGTCTTCCCAGCAAGACTGGCAACGCTTTCCTCTTCTCTACAACTTAGAAATGCTGCAAGAAAGGCTTATCTTAATTTATTTTGACATTTGTGCTTCTGGTCTCAGACAGAAGGCAGATAACAAAATAAAATGAGAAGGGCCTGTTTCAGAAATGGAAGAATTCGGAAGAACATGGAGCTTTTCAATTTTTAAAATATACTTTGCTTGTCCATTTTTTATACTGTTATACCTGTGGCTGAAAAGTGGTTTTAAAAGATTTAAAAACTGTCAGCATTCCATAAATGTTCCAAATTTTGGGTATGTTTAGTTTAATGGGTAGTATATTATCCTTCAAGGAATCATAAATTATTTTCGTAAGTCATTTAGCAAATAACACTTATTTTCAATCTTCTTTCCCTCCTTCAAATTTAAAAATAAAGGAAAGAAGCAAACAAGAAAAAAACCCAAGTCAAAACAAACAAAACTCTAAAAGATATTTCTTAGTGTTTGTATCCCATATTTATGGGAAAACCACAGATACTCATTTCAGATAAAATGATAATGCCATGGGGTTTTCTTACTGTAAAACAACTAGAGCTTATGGCTAAGTATGTAAAAGCTTCTGTGGGTGCATGTCTCAGTTTCACAAGAAATACCTTTTATAACCCTCACACAGAGAACTGCATCACAATTCTGACATGGCTAAGCACATTAAAATAACAGCCAAAAAAAGATTTCAAGAAGTCTGCAGCTAGGCCCTTCCAAAAGCCCTTTGCTATGTAAGTGTATAAAAATGTGGAGAAGTTAAATCCAGTAGCTAACATACCAATCACATTTAAAACAGCAATTCGTGTCAGAAACTTAGTGAACAATTTTCATACAGTGTTCGAACTTAGTACACGTGAACCAATCCTCTACTCAAAAGTAACAGAGGCATTAAGATAAAGGCTTTTCCAAACACAACAAGACGTATTTTCTAGTCCTCCATAAAAGCCTTCTATTAAGAAAGAACTTATCTCTTTCTTACTTCCGCAGGCAGATTTAATCACAGATATATTAACTCCGATTCTCCATGAAAACAAGTTCCATTGTATTTCTAAATTAGGTAACAGAATCATTAATTACATTTAATTTCATCGAGAGTTGGACTATTTCAAAAAACAAAGCTAAAGTTCTAGCAAAACTCTAGTGAGGCATTTTCCAAGCCAGAGAAAAAAATGTTAGGTACCATTAAGCCCTCAGGGAATTAAACAGTCACTCGTGTCAGCCTTTTCTCAAGACCCCTTTGTACTACAGTAGCTGTGAGGCTGATAAAGTGGCACAGGCATTCAATATCTGAGTGGTCAGGATTTGAAGCTGTTGGAGATTAGGTGTGAGTGTCCTAAAGGATTGACCTAAAAGGCTCCTGAAGAAAACTGCCAGTTGACAAAATGAAGCAGAAGGGACCCATGAATATACACTTGTTTCTCCTCATCCCCACACCCCAAACAAGCTTGTTTCTGTCCCCTTCATTTTTGAACAGCTGCTGTCGGCTGATGCTTTCAGGGGCTTAAATCCCTAATCAAAGGGTTGAAGTTCCAAGCCTGAACTTTCCTCCCAGGTTTACGTTTCAGTGCTATGAATGCAGAGGGCTTCTATTGTGACAAAAAGGAGACTGCAAAAACAGAACAAAAAAATTATTTTCTTCAGAAAAAAAGTGAAAATCTCAGTTTGTCGCCCAGTCACAGTAAATCCCCATTCATACCAGCAACCTCATTTCTGACCTATATGCAACTCTTCTATGCTCAGCGCTACACTAGTACTGAAAATACTAGGCAGAGACATTTGAAGTGCAGAAACCAGCTCAGAGAATGGGAAAGATCGAAGGCAAACCTAGAAGGGTAACACAGAAGTTACCTTGTGCCTTTATGTTTTTGAAGTGATTATTGTTCTGTTTCTAATGTTCAGAAGAACAGGGAAAATATTCCTTTCCCTATGTCAGATCTCTATTTTCTTGTCTGTACAAGGACTCAGGGAGTAATAAGGTGAAATGAAAACGTACAGCCCATAAGCAGTTCTATGTCCTAACCCTGATGAACATTCCCAGTGCACAGTTAACAAGCTTTGTGCCAGGCAGTCTCCCTTTGTCACTCTGCATGGCAGTCTGGATTTATGTGCAGATATTTTTACACTTCCAGTAAGCCTTAACATAAACCCCCCCAAACAAACAAGAAAACAAAATCGCAACACAAAAATAAAAATGCTCCCCTCAAAGTAGTTATGAAGCAAAGAGCAGTTCACTTTTGAAGACAAGAAGACTGATAGCTCTTCCCTTGCTACGCACTAAAATACATTTTAGCCATGTTGGTCCCAAAAGATCATTTTAATTCTTGGCATGGAAATAATTTAAAATATTTCTGTTAGGAAGTACAGTTAGTTATTTTTCTTCCATTTAGTTACTCTTATTTATTTATCTATTTATTACTAAAAGCATGTATTAAAACCAGAGTGCAAAATGCCGTAGGAGTAAAAGTGGAGAGTAAAATGCCATACAAGTACGCTTCAGCCCCACAGGTTAGTGCTTTGGAGATGAACAAAAAGCACAGCTGACCTTTAGGAGGCTGAAGACGATGACACTGCTATTCAAGGAGTGATGCGTGCAAGGTAACACCAGACATTCAACGATGTCATTCGATGCAATAATTTAAATCAGACTGCTTTTCAACCTGATAGAATGAAAGAAGCTATAAAGCTAAATCCTCAATGTCACATGTTTTTTTACATTCACTAGGCCATGGGTAATGTCTTTCCTGACTGCTGTTGTAGTCTCTCTTTAATAGCATTGACAGCAAAGGTGTTAGGTTGCAGAAACAATTGTCTTCTGCACATCATCTAGCTTTCAAATCAAGGCAGCATATTTTTATTTATTTTTTCTTTCATAGAATCACAGAATGTCTGAAGTTAGGAGGCACCTCTGGAGAACATCCTTGAGGCCCTTCATTGGATTCTACCCAGTATGTCCATGTTTCTCTTGTACTGAGGAGCCCACAATTGGACACAGTACTCCAAGAGTGGCCTCAACAGTGTTTTTTTCCCATTTAAAGAATAATTTTTTCTATAGTACATCTAACTTTAGCTCACAGCTTGCCTTTCTCCAGCCAGGAACTCCTGAGAAATTATCACTCAGTAACAGAGTGATGGCAATCATGTTCCAAAACTTTCTGTTTTCATTACGTGACCCGATACACAAATAGATGATAAACTATTGGAAAATGCTAGAAAAGCTTCCTTTTCCCAGATTTCATGTAAAAACTATGCAGCACTACAAGGTAATTATCCGGCCTCTGGTCTGCTGCAGAAAAAGACACTGCCACTAGAACCCTTACAGATACTGAAGTGTCCAGCTATTCACCACCAGAATCCAGTTTTTTTCAGATAGTTTGCTGAATTCACAAATGGTCTCGAAATGGTGGAAATAAAAATTTCCAGCAAATGTTCTATTCTTCATTCACTTACGCAAAATCAATCAGCTTAACTCAGCAGGCGTGTAAATGTTCCAGTAGTTTATTTGATGACAACCTACACAGAAGTATGCTGCACACACAGTGGGATTGTTTTGCTGCTGTTTACGTGCAATAGAGAAATTGCAGAGTCCCCATCAGTGGAATATTAACAGTTCACTTGCAAAGAGATATGTTGTAATGATTGTTTACTGTCAATAACAGGAAAGTCTTTACCACGTTTCAGCAGCAAACCTGTGGAGGGGGAGCTGCCATTGACATTTCCACATGTTAACCCCAAATGCCCTGATAGGAGGATAAGCAGTTTGGTTCCTCAAATACAGCAGCACTCTAACAAGCTAAGTTACTGTCACTACTGCAGTGATTTAGAAAGAAGGCTGTTCCATCAGCAAACTGCAGTGTTGAGGCATGACTGAATGAGTTACAAAGGGGATCACCTTTAGCTATTCAAAACCCTCTGATAATTTCTAGAAATGGCTTCAACAAAAGGCTCTGAGTCTCAAAAGTTTTTGGCTTTTTCTTCCAACTGATATCAATTACCAAGGCAAACAAAATCTTAACAGTTCAAGAATATACCCAAACCAGCCATTCAGTTCGGGAGTTTCAGATAATCTGAATCAAAACCCGAAGGATATTCCTTTGGACACACAGCAGAACACCTTGATTCAAGTCCTGACACTCTTGAGCCTATATTAACTGTAAAACTGAATTACCATTGATAGAATAACTCTGTCTTTCCTGTATTTGGGCAAAGAACAACCTTCAGCACCCTGCTCAATAAATAGGTGTAGTAGTTTCCTCAGATACTCTCGTGACTGGGGCAATTTTAATGCTTACACTGAAGTGAATCTGAATTTGGTGAGTATTCAAATGTATAGGGCATTGCTTGGGCTCAGCTGGTAACGTGAGCAAAATCTGTCAATATGAACTCATAAAATCTAGTTCAGAACAGGTCTGAAAATGTATTACCCACTAGAGCCCATATCAAAGGAGTCGAGGCAGTTGAAAGCATGCTTCTCCTTACTGGAGTGCTTTGTGCCCTTGAGGCATATACCTTCATATCCAGAATTAATCAGCTAAAAATAACATGGCTGGAGGCCCCAGCTTTTCTTGTTCGTAACAGAAAAACAGCCTAGAGGCTGCTGTTCTGAAATAGGTTTTGTTTTGGTGAGACGCATAACTCTGTCTACACCAGCTGGTTGATATCCACCTCACCCTGAAAGAAAGGCTGTCAGTATTGCTATATTTTTCAGTCACTAGAATGTAATCAATTTAAGGATAAGGAAACACAAGAGGCCCCAAACCTAATCCAGGCTAATTTTACTCTAAAATACATAGACAAGGACAGAGGGTAAAAAAGTGGTTTTTCAGATATGTTACTACGATTTCCATTTCACACCAGGGTTGAATTACCTCCTTTCAACTTGCTTTTTGTGCCCCTCAAAAGTAACTTAAAATTGTTTGTTTAAAGACTGGAAATCTCTCCTGGCCCATTCACCAACTGAAATTAAGTGGAAAGGCTCTTCAACAAGACTCAGCTGGCCTGCAAACCTGTCTGAGAATTTGTGAACTGCGTTTATGATGTTTCCTCCCTTTATCTGAAAAAATGTTAGTACATGCATACCCTTCCTCATTTCTCTGAAGGAATTCGATATTGCTACCTTTAAAATGTCTTCCTACACGGCACGGTGCACAGTAATAAGGAAATACATGTAATTAGAGTAAAAAGAAGCATGAAGAAAGCAATAAGAAATATGCATACCCAGATGCTGAACCTCCTGATAAGAAGGAAAATTCTTCTGAGGTTTATCAAATTGCTACTGTCAATCTATCAAACGAACTTGAAATGAAGGGATCTATCCTGACCACTCACTCTGTTTTCAATACACCCTTATAAAAAAACTCACCAAAATATCAAGTACTACGAAAGAAAAAGCAATTTATGGAAGTATAGAGTGAGGGGGTTGATGCACTCCAGACCAACTCTTATTTATAACAAAGAGAGTTAGTTGCACAAACTCCAGAAACTGGGTTCCTTCAGGCCAAATACCATCTTGATTTAAGGAATCTCTGCTTTTCTCCTCGTGTCTCTGCTGCAGTCATTATCAAATCAGTGCTACATAACAAACAACAGAATATGCAGAGTTGAACTTTCCAAGAAGCCTTTTGTGGCCATTTCAACATGATTAATGTAGGGGTGTGATATCCTTAGATCACTGCAACCTCACATCTCCATGCAGAACCAACACTTTTTTGTACTTTTCAAGTGCCTGAGGACCTTCTGCCAGGGATGGACAAAGGGAATGCCATTGCATTGTGATAGAAAGCAATCTCTGGATTGCACAACAGTCTGCCAAGGAAAAGGAGCACTCAGAAAGACTCTCCTTGTTATCTCAGCAGGTTTTGGTCCATCCCAGGAACAACACTCTCTCCAGCTGCAGGTATTATTAAGCAGCTCCTTTGCAGTACTGTTCTCAAGATAAACCTGCTGAAGTATCTCAAATGTAGGAACAAATGAAGACTGTAAATGTCCTTGCAAGACTACCTGTAATGTTTCACTGGGCTAGGCCTAAAAGAAAAAAATGTGTGAAGGTTTTATGGCAGTGATTTTGCTACTCTGAATACAAGAAAAATCTACTAGTTAACAGTCCTGCAAAAACATGTGGGTTGTGTAAAATTACACTTACTCTAATATCTAGAGATTGTCTAAGAGAAATGGTTCATATGTTAAGGGATTAGAAAACTGTTCTAAGTGCACTCAGAATTTATGATCTCATTCCCAGACCTATTGGTCAGACTTGTCAATCGTCTCCCATAACCCACTATTTCAATTAAAGAAGAGGTGAAAGGAAAGAAAAAGGAAAATTACAGAGACACGCAGAAGATGGAGATGACCTAAGTCTTTTGTTCAACTGCTTAAGGAGAGAGCAAAGCTAATTCACTGTCGACATTCATCGGCTGAAAAATACTTCATTGTCCAGATGAGAAAAGCATTCACACTCTTAATTTTAAGCATGTGCTTAACACTCACTGACTTTTATACTAAGAAAAAATATTAACTTGGAACTTAGTGCACTGCACACGGTGCTGTCTGACAGAGCGAGCTCACTGACTAAAAGGCAACCCAGACAGTAAGGGCTTTTGTGAGGTCTTTTAACTATGTAACTTCTAGAAAGGGGGTGACTTGCGTCACACATGCAAGCTGAATCCAACGATTCTGCAAATCAACATGGATCTGAATGAGTAAAGCCAGGAGTGACAGCAGCTGGCTCACAGTACAGCCCAGCTCTTAAAATCACCACTCTGGTCCTCATTCAACAGTATCTTCTGTGTCGCACTGCACTGAGAATCTGTTTCTTCATAGAAATTGGAAGAACAGACCTTTTGGTAGCAAAATATTAACATGGGAGTCCTAGGCTGCATTATACTTTCTACCCTTAGACAAACACTGCTTCAGCTTAAACTTCATTTCTACCACTATTTCCAAGCTAATGGACTTCTAAAATCTATTTGTTTAAAGAGATAGGAACATTCCACTTTCATCTGCCTCATCTTATATGAAAATAATACATTTTCTGCAAATAAGGAAGTGCTTTCTAGTCAGTATCAACCAACAGTTGAGAAATCAAACTAAAGAATGCAACAGCAACTCCTTTTTATCTGTGCTGATTTTGTCCTGGAACTTATGTTTTACTTTAGTAATTTAATTTTTCTTCTTAAAGGTCAAAAGTAAAGCAGTCCAGCTACCCTAAAAACACACTGACATTTTTAATAAAGTGGTAATAATTTAAAAATGTCTTCGACATTATAGATGCGACGAATGTTGAAGTAAATCAAATAAACAGACACCCATAAACTGAAAATTTTGGCATTTGTTTTTAAAGCACAATTTAAAATTAATAATCAACATTTAAATATGTGCTTGCATCTTCCCACAACGTTCAGTTGCATATTTCTTTTATACCCCCTGAAACGTCACTGCAGGTAAGTCTATGTGGTCTCCAAAAGTAGACATGCAACAACCTTGCCATAGAGCTTAAAAAAATCGTTATCTACCAAAATGACACATTAATCACACATTTGACACATTTCCTTAATTGCAATTTTTTCTGCTCATCTGAGTGAATATTTCTGGCTGGAGTTTGTATGATTATTATTAAAAATAAAGTTCTTGAATAAAATATGAATCATCACTTCTGTTCTATTCAATGTGGTTTGCAACTTCACCCCATCCAGTCTTCTTACACATTAATGCATATCCAGTTATGCTACAAAGTATATTTTTACTCACATTTTAGTCATAGTGAGACCACAAAAATTACTTGAATTATGTACAGCAACATCATGTGAGTTGGTAAGCACTGTCTACCATTCGTGTTGCAATTGAATGCAGCTATAAAATATGAGGACTTAATGCACATTTGTTTCGTATTATTTTCTTTAAAATTCTGGTATGAGATATATATATATAAAGTCTAAATATTTTTTATTTCGTTGTTCCACATTAGTTGTAATACGCTGAATAATTTATAAATAAATTCCTATCACTATCACTATAGTGAAATAAATTATTATTACATCATTTCTTATAATCACTCTCAAAACACAGGTCTAATGCTATGTATTATGCTATCAGAAACAACACATCCTCCTCTTTTTTTTTCCTTTTTTTTTTTTTTTTTTTTTAGGGAAGAAGTATTAAAAGTAAATTATTTGAAACATCTTAACACTTTTATTCCTAGGCCTCTTGGTGAGGGAAGCAGAAGCAAGAGAGGATTGTCTAAAACAACCCTTATAACTACCATCTGTTGCTGCTTGAACCTGGTGAACATACATATCATACGTTTTCCTTTTGGCGTCCCTTGCCAGTGCTTTTGAAGTTCACTAGGAATGTTAGGGCTTGTGAGAACAACAGATGGATAATACTCTGTACAATCAAGGAGGTCTACTATTTAAACTTCATCACCCAGACTTGCCAAGAAACCTTACCAATGCTGTAACACAGCCCTGCTGCTTTATTGGGACCTGTCCTTATGGAGGGCTGTTCCAAACTATGACTTTACTAAGAGATGACAATGACTTGCCTAAATTAGCGTTTCCTCCTAGTTGTGTTCAAAAATATTTCTGTTTGATTTATTTCTCTGTGTTTTCATCCTCACAATTTAGTTTCACATTATTCTCCAGCTGTGTTTCCATCTCTTTTTATTTCTCTGTTTATTGGTTGTATTAACAATGTATTGGTGTTGTATCAATACCCAATATCGACATAAGTGTTTGCGTCATGGGATGGAATTAACAGAAAGTAAAAAACCCTTTGTTTGTAAATATGCTGACTAAAGCAACACATTATTAATATGCATTTCTTTCTACAACCTATCAGTCATCATCAAATCTGAACACCAGACTTTCAGCTTAATTAATTACATTTGCTGCCTGTTCAGGTAAAACTAGAAAAAAATTACTTTAGAGCTCAAAGCACATTGTAAGTTCTTTCCACGAGGCCAGGTTGAAACCACAGCTCTGGATATAAGGTTGCATATTGCTCATGTGAACAAGCCCAAAATTGCTTTAATCCACGACATAAATAATGGCAGTGCTGACAAAGTCAGAGAACTCACCACTTGTCCATCTCTCCCTGGAACACCAGGCACTCCGACAGAACCCTGGAGGGAAACAGATGCCAGTGTTTAGCAAATTAAACAGGTCATGAAACCTTTCATCTCATAATACAGTATTTAGAAATAATGGTGAATGCTTGCTTATTGTAGCTGCAATAAATTTTTCAAAAACTCATTTTTATCCAAGCTGAGCTCTCCTTTCAGTTGAGATTTGATACTAATTAGACATATTCTCATGTTGTACTTTTTAATGACAGTATGGCCTTTTCCAGGAACAAGCTTCAAGCTCATGTTTTGTAATGTTGTGGATGCTTCACAAAAAATGTAAGAATTAAAATTCTATGTTTTATTTAAAAAAACATTAAATGTTCTATTTAATGCTCTCAATAAATTTTGAGTCTGATCCTATGCAATTGAACATAGCACCTGAACAGTGCTTCTGGAGGGATCATTCAAGCTCAATAACTTGTAGCACCAATCCATCTCAAGGCTTTTAAGAGATAACCTGCAGTGATTCAGTCTGACAGTACAAATTACAGATACACTTTTAAAGTGCACCAATATTAGCGCGATCAAAATTAAAAAGTCAATACAGGCCAAACACAAGGGGCGAAGAAAGAAAACAAAATATTAACATTGACTTCTAACATTGAAGGGATCTTGTTTACAAAGGTCTCATACTGTAAGTTTGTATGTGATGGACAATTCTTTTGAAGGCCCTTGTGCAACTTGCTATGGAAGTTCAGTGAAAACATGATGAATGAGGAAAGCACAAAAGCTGTGTCTACTTACACAGCATTCTCCTCTTATCTTATAAAGATGGGGCTGCTCAGCAAAGGAACTGAAAGAATTGGTGCATGGCATTTCCCCCTCTATTTTGGTTAGAGGCGTCACTAAAATTGGTTTAGTCAAAAATCACCAACAGCCAAAGGAAATGCGTCCAAAATGCATGCACATGTTTGTCAATGAATAGAGTTGGGAAATCCTGTGAAACAGGAGAAGGAAGCAACTCCTGAGGGTCCCAAAAACCCTCCAAGAGCTAGTAACAGAGCTTTGAATCAGTAAGAAATAATACACTGCATCCCAGCATATCTCCATGACCCACACTGCTCTCCCCTTTCTCCCAAAGCTTCCACTTTGGCATCCGTGTTGTCTCTTCTTGCTGGATGCATGGCCATGGCTTTTAGCCACTGCAAAGGGGCCTGAGTGAACATTCTCACATCTCTGTATCAGTTTTCCAGAAAACTAGAATGCAAAGCTCAGGAGGGCACTAAACCATCAGCCTCAATCAACTAACCTAAATACAACAGTTTCTCCTCTCAGTGTCAGCTGATTATTTTTCTTACAAAACACAGGATGTTAGAAAGTGTAAAATGAAGCTGATTGTACCGTGATAAGTAAATGTTTATCAGATATTTGAAAGTGCATCAGCACATGGGTTTTGCTGATGCTGTACATGCAAAATATCCTTCTCCATGAGTCTTAGGGTATAGCTTTATAATGGCAGCGTAGACATGAGTACAGCTTTAAAATGCCACATTCCTGCACTGCCAAACAGGAAGGGTAGTCCTCTCCTTCAGCCTGCAAACTCTGTACAGCTCACAGCTGCCAAAATTCCATCAATTTGTATACTTTAGGATTATATTTTTACATATCACAGGTTTTTCTTTCTTTCATTAAAAAGTTTCATTTCAACAGATGCAAGCAAACCTTCACTCTAAAGAACATTATCTCAGAAGAAGAAAAACAGGCATCTTTCTCACATATGTCAATACTGCTTATTCTTGCCTCTTTTTTTTTTCCTTTATACCAATTAAAGCTGTTTTAATAAATATCTTTCATACAACTTTTCAATCTTTTGAAATCGGCTATAAAATTACTCGCCTTGGTGGTAGGTGGGTCAGATGCTGGAAAAGTACCACTCACTAACTGTTATTGCTGATATTCCGAGGACTGTTTTAATGGCGTAATTCCATAAATCCTAAACTCACTCAATCAAACTGAGGCAGTCAGCTTTAATGAGTGTAAATAATGCTGCAGGCATTCCCAGGAAGTCAGGTCTCAGGTTACCGAAGGAACAGGAAGACACCGGCAGACCACCTGAACACCACCAACCAAGCACTATTTATCAGCAACACCTACGTCCTTTGTTTCTGCTGGTCAATTCTTTAGTCATATGGCACTGATCTACTTGAGTAAGGACATGCATTTAATCAGAAACTTTATCTCCCCACCTTTCACAACGTTTTAACTTTGGTTTCCTAATCGTACCAGTGTATGAATGAGAAAATTATAGCGACCTTTTCACCTGAAAGTTAAGCAGACAGATTGAAAACAGTCTGCTCTGCATTGCTTCAACTTCCTATGATGGGGGAAATGAGAAATGTTGTCTCACATTATATGGCTGCATTTTGCAAAAACCAAAATTCAGAACCTAAGCTAACTGGTTCAATGCACTGTACAGTAGCTTATTCCATTCACCTTTTCTGCTTGCAATTTGGCACAGGAGGAATAACCACTTTCACAGTATTGTTGTGTATACTATACCTTTTGTCCTGGAGGCCCCTGAGGTCCCTGCAAAGGGAAAACAATTCAATTAGCAACAAAACTCCAGCCAATTTAAACTGAAATGAATAATTAAGACTGTCTTATTGTGTAAGCACTCTGATACTGGACTGAAACCAGCTGATGTTTTATAAATCCAGGAAAAGTTTATGCTCAAAATGCACAATGAATCTTTTCACTTTTGGAACTGATATAACTACGTACTAGAATACTCAAATTTTCCCCCTTCTAATCTCTTCCAAGCCATCTGTTTCTTCTAATACTGACAAATCTCTTAGCATTAAGATGACTGTGGTTTTTCTCTCTCTTATATCAGCTAACAGCCAGTTGTGTGTCCACAGTAATATATCAGCTTGTCATCATAAAAACAAGGTTTATGCAAACAAGGATGTTTAAGATAGAGAGAAGCATAAACCTCAAAATCTTCTCACCTTCGAAGTATCAGCACACATGACTGTGTTATACCCAACATATATATATATATATATATATATATATAATGTGTGCCATCATTTGCAAGTGAAGAGAAAAATCGTTAATTTCAGAAATTGTTAAGAATACTCTCAGGAGCATTTTGTCCCCATGACCTGAGAAGGCAGGAAGAGATAACTCAGGAAAGCTTAACCGCTTAATGTCATACAGGAGTCAAAGTCTCATCAATAGTGATAGGACCCATTTCTTATCTGGTGTCTCTGAAGTACTCAGGTGGCCACAGCAGGGAGAGGAAACAGAAAGTAGATCAACAAACCATGTCTTGGACACTTTGGCAGTCTGTTTTTGTAACAGCCAGACCATGTCCACCAGAGTTCTATGCACTTTTGTCCCCAGGTTCATACTATGGGCACTGGTGCAAACTGTGGGTGCTGGTGTTGTATCAAGCAAGGTGAATTCTGAGTCCATGAGGGTGCAAAACAAAACAAAAAAACTGGGGAATCCAAATCCTTCTAATGTGAGAAAGAATAAAAGAATAACTGATTGATGACAGAACTGCAGTTAGTCAGAAAAACAAAAGGATTGCTGCTTCAAAACTTGATGCTGATTTTATTCTGAAACTTGCGTGAAGTTAGGCAGAATCCTCCACTGTTGGTAGATGCAGACCTTGTTGGAACATTGCTCCAATGCAACTTTAAACTGCTAACAGGGAAAAGCTCCACTGGTGGTAATTCTGGGTGCTGTATCCACTGCTGCGGATGAAAGCCTTGCAGTTTTAAATGTGGATTCATGTGTCTAAGGTTTGGCATCAAACCTGCAAAAGCACAGATCAGTGTTGCTTCTTCAAACTTTTGCCTGATTGTCTTAACTGGAAGAGAGTATTGTGAGCATCTCCCTTAGACTGTACAGACAGATTCTGAAAAAGGAAACCCACCTCTGAGGGTGGAGGGTGCAATTTTACTCCCTTGTCTTCAAAAGAAAGCAGAAATACCTAAGCACTCAGCACTGGTGATGATCAGAGCAGTGAATATATCTTTAAGATGGCGAAAAATGTCCCCAGCTCACCATGTTTCACAAAAACTGCTGTTTAAATCAAGTCTTCTTTTCAGTAAGTGCCTGAGAGTGAGAGTGATCTGCTGGGTGAGGAACCACAAGTATAACAACAAGTCCACAAACAGTGTTTTTACCTTTCTTCAAGTGCCTTCTCTTCTTCTGTGAGAAAGACACAAGTTTCTCTAGCATCTTAAAAACTCCACGAAATTAGTGCTCAAACTAGTGCTTTCCCTATGTCAACATTATCAAAATAGACTCCAAATGTCTATCCTGGGCATCAGGTCTGTTGACCTGCTGTGTACTAACCCGCTACATGTTGGGGTTATTTCATGTCTTAGGAAAAATCCCTCCATCAGTAGGCCAAAAATACGGAACAACTGAAGACCCCCTTCACTGATCATACCAGCTACTTTTATGTCCAGGGGATGGATACATCAATTTATAACTACTTAAGAAGCCATCAAAACCTTCTAAAGACCTTCAGCAATATTAAATTACCATTTGGGAGCCCTTAACACAGTACTACTGTATGAAGGTAAAAGGATAATTCACTTACTAATATTATCCTCCAAAGCAACCTGCTAAATGTACTCTCTATTGAGGACTTTGTGCCTGGTGCTTGCAGCTGTCAGCCTGTGGAATGGATATAATTCAAGATATTGCAGGAAATGTTTCTTTCCCAGAATTTTCTCCTCATCCCTGACATCATTCCAGCTTCTCCAGATGAGTTACTGAATATGAAAATATTTACATAGTAGCATAGTCTTGTTCTTATGGTGCCTTTAAAATGAATCATTCAGAGAAAAGAAGCAGCAGATACTTATCAATAAATATCTTATGCAATCAAAAGTTTTCCATTTCTGGTACTAAAGCCTTTACTCAGACTGGAAGTAGCCCTGGTGTTTAACATCCATTGAGCCACCTGATGACAAGAACAGTCCCCAACAGTACAGCTACCTGCAGAAATGGTATGGTACTGACTCAGAAAACCAATTTCAAATAAAAGCTTACCTAAATTGATACAGTTCACAATTTACACGGGATAACAAGTGCTCCTTATCCTTACAATGTTCTGACTGCAAAACATACCTGAATAGAAACAATTTTTCTTCAACACACTGCTCCCTAGCATTAGGAAAGAGGCTCAAAGCCACTGGAAACTTAATAGTTCATCCATCGACAGCTCTCATCCCTCCCGCACATAAGCCTGCAAGCAGCCACTTAACAAAAAATGTGAAATTAAGTTACTAACAGAAAACTACTTAAAAAAAAAAACCAAAAAAAACCCAAACCTGTAGAACACCCCAGATTTGTGCCTATTTTTCTAGAGTTACCTACAATCTCTGAGCAAGGCACAGAGTGACACTGGAGAGATAGAAATAAGCAAGTACATAAAGTCTGGGAGAAAGAAAAGAATATGAAAGAATAAAACCAAGAAAATTAAAAAAAAAAAAACCACAAAAAAACAAGGCTTTAGCTCATTTCCAGAGGTGTAAATGACAGCTTTTAAAGGAATCTCTGTAGAAAATTCCATATGAACATGTGGGTTTTTCCCCCATATTATTCTACTGAACTGGGGATCATGCTGTGGTACCCACTTGAGGAACGGACAGTAAGACCAGCAAAATCTCTACATTGGTCTTAAAACAGAAGCTGAAGGCAAGAAATATGTGAAAGTTTCCAACCAGTTCCTCAGGATGCTTTGTTTTGATTTTTTTCTTTGTTTTCCTTCAACTGTTCTGTGTTCCATAATAGCTGCAGGAATATCCTAGCTGCTGTTTGCTCCAGCACAACCAAAGGGATGCTTTGCAAATGCAGGCTCAGCTAAGCTCCCCTCTGGACAGCTATTCTGCCCCTGGGTCCTGGCAGCCAGTGCAGAGCTGCTGCCACAGGTCCCCACCTCATTCCCCTCAAGCCCAAAACCTCGGCTCTGCAGCGACCACACACACACACAGAACCTGCAGTTATCTCCCCCAGCTGGAAGCTCCATCTGCACCACAGGTAATACTGCCACTCAGCCTCTGTCACCATCATATCTGGGTATTTGAAGGACCTAAAACAAACCCCAGCCCTTTAAAACCATTGGCTGATCAAGAAAACAAAACAATCCCAGAGGTATATAATTCTTTTACCTCATAACTACGTGTATATATATATATATACATATATCTATGATATCTATCATTGATCAAAAAATCACTCCATAATAGTCAATGCAGATTATGTTGATAGCAAATATTTGTCTTTTGCCTGCATCATTGAAAGCTGCCAGAGTTTCCACTTAGGGATGCTTAGAATCAACTCCTAAACCACTGGCAATCGATGTCAAAAAGCTCATTTTATAAAGAGCATCTAGGCTTCAAAAATTCCAAAGAAAGTTTGTGAAAACTGTTCAGATGAAATGACTGCTCAGCGTTTTTGAGGATTATGCCATTTTTCCTCAAACTGACATATATTTGCAGAGGAACTTCAACTGAGAAGGCTGAAAATTTTAGTTACAAGACTCGCCCAGAACAAGAAGATAACTAAATATAATGAATAAAAATATAAAAAATAGTTCTTACTCTTTCAGCCATCATGACCACTTCAGAAGAGCCTTTTGCCACCATGTCCATCTGACTAAACTAGCTAGGCAGCTGTGGCAGGGCTTCACTGAATTAGGTTCTCATTCAAATAACTCCACAGTAGGAGGATGGAAAAACAAGGTGTGCTGCTCCAAAGAAATTCAACTGCTCTCTGTGTTTCTCTGGAGACAGAGAATTATTGATAATACCTAAATACTTGGAAAACTGGGTAACTAAGGATAAACAAATGTGTACAAAAGTCTTCTATGCAATTGTGTTTTTAAAAGGTATAATATTTCCACTATGAATGGCATTCTTCCATCACCGTTTTTGGAAATCAACCAAACCTCCACAGATTGCAGCATGTCAAGTCTTTGCATAATAAAAATGATTGAATGAAGTTGGCCATTCCAGTTGGTCCTTAACAAATAACTATTCAGAATAAATTAAAACAAAAACTAAAATACAACACAAAACACATCAAAAACTAACAAAAACCCCTACAAACAAGCCAAAAACAAAAACCCCAAAACCAAACCAAACTGAAAAGACTTTCCTAAATGTAGTTAAAACAAAGTTTGGGGTCCAGCATTCTTACTACACCTCCCTTCTAATGTTACAATTATATTTTCCTTTTATGCTTAATACGTTCCCTGTGTTTTAGCAAGCTGCAAAATAAGAAAATTCTGCCCTTTAAAGGTTAAAGCTGCAGTTTCAAAGAGAGATTAATTCAGGGTGTCGTACATTAGCAATCCTCTCAAGGTACTTTTGTATTCAATTTCTAGGGACTTGGTCGCTTAATGTTTGAAGAAATGTATGAAATAAAAAGCTGGGGCATTTTCAATTTGCAGGTCTGGGGCAGGAATAATGATTTGTTTTACAAGGTGTCAGAGTTCATGGACAATGAGCACAAACACCAAATGAAAATGCCTAACAAAAATATAATGAAAACATGAATGTTTCTGTACACTGAGGAAGTTATACAGCAAAATAGGTCACAATGGTGCAATACGCTGTCATACAAAAACTCTTATTCCAAAGCCTCACAAACAAACAAAAAAAAACCAAAAAACACAACCAAAGAACAACAAAACAAGCAAAAGATTTTTTTTTTTTACTTCCATACCTTCTGTGAAAGTAAAAGCTCTCCGTAACCAGAAAGGCCTCTGGGAAGTATTGTGCCTATATTTCTATGAAACGAAAGTTCCAGGACTTTTCCTGAGAACAGCTATTTCCCCTTTGCTGCCTGTAAGAATCATTAAACACTTAGAACAGAATCATGGAATCATTTAGATTGGAAAATATGTTTAAGATCACTGAGCCCAACTGTTAACCTAACACTGCCAAGTCCACCACTAAACCATGTCCCTGAGTGCCACATCTACGCACCTTCTAAATAACTCCAGCGGTGGTAATTCAACCACTTCCCTGGGCAGCCTGGTCCAATACTTCACAACTCTTTCCATGAAGAAATTTTTCTTAACAGCTAATCTAAACCTCCTCTAATGCAACTTGAGGCACTTTCCTCTTGTCCTATCCCCTGTTACTTGGAAGAAGAGATCAAACCCCACCTGGCTACAACCTCCTTTCAGGTAGCTGTAGACAAGAAGGTCACTCCTGAGCCTCCTTTTCTCCAACTGAAACACTCTCAGCTCCTTCAGCTGCTCCTCACAGGACCTGTGCTCCAGCCCATTCAGCAGCTCTGCTGCCCTTCTCTGGACACTCTACAGCACTTCAATGTCCTTCATGTAGTGAGGGGCCTAGAACTGGACACAGCACTCAAGGTGCTGCCTCACCAGTGCCGAGTACAGGGGGATGATCCCTTTCTTATTCCCACAAACCAACATCTTGCCAGTCTAATGGCATAAAGAACTGAAAATGGAAACCCAAACTAGCAAATATACATGAAGAGGAAGTACAGGTTTCATACAAAGCATTCACCTGCATTTCAGTGGATCTTGTGTCTGGATCCCACTTCCTTTGTGTAAAATTCTGAAAATATGTACCCGCATGGTTGGAGGAGCGTTTCATAAAGATTACAGTTTCTATAATGTTACTATTGAAATGTTCAGTGCTGTAATATTGATGGATCACCTAGATATAAGAAGGATCAGCTAAGAAAACAGATCAACTATGATGAAAAACCTCTTATAACTTCCCATAAAGCAGTGACCCCCCTCCCACACTATCTACCTTAATTGACAAAAAGAGCTGCAGTAACTACTGATTAGTGCTCAAGAAGAGCTTCTTATCTTCATCCTTTCAGTCATTGTTGTGGCAGCCATTACCAAAGTGCAGAGGTTCCAAAATGCCTGACTATTTTTCCTGAGATCTCCGGCAAGTTAAGCCCATCGCAACTGTACTGGTGAAAAACAAGAATAGTTGCTATGAAAGGCACAGGCTGAGAATTTCCATTTCATCTGCTAGTTCTCATAAACTTTTGCAGCTAAACACCTTAAGAACAACACCTTATAAAATTTACTATGAACATGCTACCAGAATAAAACAAAGAAGGCGCCTACAGAACTCTGGCCATTGAAAACAAAATCACAATTAGTAGCTTCCCAGAGGAGCTATGAAGATTCACAGCAGCTGAGAATCTGGCCTTGACCATTGGCCTGAAAGGCTGAATTGAAACCAGCAGCACTTCCCAGAAAATTCTGCCTGGTCCCTGTGAGTTCATTTTAACCTAAGTTGAAAAATAGTGTTAATTCATTTTAAAGATGTGACATTTTTCAGACTTAACTGCAAGGTTACATTTTTCCACTGTCTTTCACAAATATGGCTATATCCTTTGAAAAAACATCCTCCTTTTTTTGAATAACCAGTAAAAGCAATAACATTACCTTTTATTTTCTTGGAACAGATGCCCAGCAAGTCTGTATAAGCACAAAAGTACTAGTTTGGAAAACAGTGTATCTTAAAGCAGAGGGATTTTGCATTTGGCTTAATCACTATAGTATAGATTTCTTTTGCAAAGAGACACCTTTACCTGAGTTCTCTGGTTATTCTGGAGCGTTCTGTTCCTGTAAAACATCTGCAAAATTACTTATCGGTCTTTAAAGCCTATTTTGGGGAAGAAAATAATACATAGAGGTTTTCTTCCACTGACAAGAAGTGTTTGTATGCTAAGCATGTTTAAATTTCCTTCTGAAAAAAGGAGCTGAAAACATAGCATATTTTAATATTCCACATTTTTATTAATATGAACTAGTGTAAAATACTTTACACATAAAAGCACAAAAAAATCTCCCACATGGAAATTAGGGACAAAACCATCCCATGCACACACTTCTATCCTACTGCATGTTATGAATCTGAACATGTTGATCTATCAGTGTGAGCCTTTAATATTTTCCATCATTGACTCTAAGTTCTCATGAACAGCCTGCAACCAGAAATCCTAACTCTTGGGTAGAAACAAATTCCAAATCCATCTATTATTCACTCTGAAAATGAGAAGACAAACTGGAAAAACTCTTGTATGGTATTCAAGAGTCTTTATCACCAAGAATGGCAGACAAATGGCAGGGGAAGCAGGATGAATTATGAGAGGCAGGACACAACTTTAACTGAGAAGGTTGAAAAGCTATGGAAACTACTGGCCTTTTCTCTTGAGCAGCACACATTTTTCTTGTTCCACATAATATTTCAAAACTTAATCCCTTTGGTCACCCCACTGCTTGGTCTCCCTCTGAATTCTCTTAATCCTTTCTGCACAGAGGAATGATACCTTCAACTCTTGAAGAAAGTACATCTGCAGGGCTTTCAAGTGTCATGGAAACCAGACACAAATTTCAACTACTAGTCATTCTTTCATTGTCTTCTAACATTAAAGTTTCATGCAGTCACACCTTTATAACTTAAATCGCCATCTCACCTAAAAAGAAAGTGAAATTTCTTGCCTCTAAGAGAAAACATATTCCTCCTGACACAGCAACATACAGAGCCAAAAAACCCTTGCAAAGAGTTCTCCCAAACATCTCAACCATAAGGACAGACAAGCAAAAGAACACTGGCTGGCATTTGGACAACCTGGAATGATTTTTAACAGAGAATGAGAGACTCCTGTAAGAAACAACTAAATCTCCCATGTCCTAAATTGTCCCACCATCATGCCATAACCCACACACTTTTTTACACTGGAAATAGGGCAAAAGAAAGACATTCCTTGTCCTGAAGTTGAACTCTCTTGCACCAAAGCAGGACTCATGTCAGAGAACTCAAACACTCTCATTCTCTGTATATGGTCCAAGCAAACCTCTACCATCTGAGAGGGAGAAAGGTTATTACTGCCCTCTCTCAAAACATCACCCTGAAACATTATTTTCTTTTTATTTCCTAACACAGAACTTCATTAAATATGAAGAAAACCATAGCAGCAAATTCTCAGTTGGAGCGAACTGCTGTCTTTTCACTAGAGGCACTGAATTTCCAGTTCCATTGAAAGGAGAACATGAACATTCCCAGAATTCCAAATGCATTAAAATAATTTCAACTTTCTGTACATCAAGGCACACACTGCCTGAGCAGGTGTTGGGAGGAGAGGGTGAAACCCACAAGATTTGTCGAGGAGGAAATAATTCCACTCAAAGTGACCTTGCATCTGGCAACGCTAAGTATTTTGGTGTGGGGAAACTCCACTTATTATGTCTATTGTTGCTCATCCTCTGCCTGTTTTGAGAAGCAGAATTCCTGTGTGGAGCTAATACACTGTCACAGACATGCTTGAGCCTTCTGCTGGGAGAGAGAGTGCTCACAGAAGCACATCCTTGTGATAAACTGCTCCTGCAGGAACCCTTTGATATACTGGGGCCAGTAGCAACCCCACCCCAACCCTGCTGTGCTCTAGGATGAACTGAGCCCAGCGGAGCCTGTATCCGTGTGTGTCTCTTTTCACTAGGATGAACTGAGCCTAATGGAGCTGTGGCTCTGTGTGTCCCAGCTACCCGGTGTTGTTAGTGAGCTAATGAAATAAACCTACTCTTTGCATTTCAGCTGTGGCTTCATGGTTGCCCTGGTTACCCGTATGTATCGATGCACACAGTGCGTCACACCTTACTCAGCGTACGTCACAGGCTCGTGGTACATCCTGAGGAGCAAACTGCAAAACACCGTTACCTATTTCTGTTGCCGTATCTTGTACTCTTCAAGAAATTTACTCCCCTTCTTGTGAGAAAATAGAAAACTAAGTAATTTCAAGCCATACCGTTGCTGGTTTGCAGGTACTAAGTTTGCCAGCTCTATCAAGAACATGTACATTCATCTAGAAATACCAAGGCATGTTACCAAATTCAGGTGTAAAAAATGCTTTTGAAAGAGAAAAATGTTCTGTCCCCATTATTATAATCCAGAGGTCAGGACTGCTGCTCTCCTTAAATTGAAGAGCACCAAGATTTAAAGCCACGAAGAGTGTGACCCTATGGGCTATAAACAGCCTTCATTTTCCACGACCTTCAGCATGTGCACCCAAGCTGTAGGGATTCTCTCCCAACATTTAATGCTCTTCTTGGCTGCATCCTGCCTCCATCTCAGAGGAAGAATCAGAATATACACCACAGTACCTGCTTCTTACTGGAAAGGGCCTTGGACATGTGGGCAAGTAGGAAACCACAGCACACTCTAACACATGGACTTTTGGGAGACAAGGATCGGTAGTACTTTATGGAACTCAATGGATTCCCGGGTTCAATTTCATCGGGAAGAAAAACAGGAAGCTAACTCAGACTGCAGACTCTTGGTGTGAAACAAAGGCAAGTCCTTACAAAAGAATTCCTGCAGATACAACCTAGAAGCTCCTCTGGGCAGAGATCTCCATTTTCCTTTACTTTGAAAAAATAATAGGTGAAAAATGCACAAAAAGAAACCCCAGGCAGGAAAAAGCCTGTGCTTCTCACCACATACTATACCTATTTTTTCTAGCAATGCAATCTTACAACATACATGTTGGGAAATCAGCTATTCCCACAGCAGTATCTGAATTTCCAATACGGAAATTCTTGAAATGCAGGACTAAGTTGTCAGAAGCAGCTAGACAGTGCCTGAATAATTGTAACATTTTACAGAGGGAAGAGAGTCTGCAAATCTGTACTGGCACAAAGAGTATGTCAGAAGCACCAAGAAGAATAAAAAGAAACTAATTACCTCCCTGATACTCTGATGCTCTTTACTTGATCTAGACACAACCTAACATTTAAGCTGTCAGACTGACTTTTCAAGAAGACATTAGGAGGTGGAAATTCATGTAATCTGTGATCTTTCTCCAACTCAAGCTTGCTGATTTGATTTTTAAACACCTTTTATTCCTATCTAAACACATCTGCATTTAGAGAAACAGAGTAGCAGCAGTTTTTTAGTTCTTACACACAGATGGTTACATTAGAGCAGTGGGAATGCTCTGAACACAGGCACTAAAAGGTGATGGATTAAAAGCCCTCAAGGATCTCGTGACTCTGCAGATCTGGTCTTCTTGACTAGAAAAAAGACACTATTGCAGAACCTGAGTGAGTTCTGTCCAGAGGTCAAATAGGAGAATATTCCAAATACAACAAAACAAACCAAAAAAGCTCCCTTCCTAGCTATTGCATCTATTCTTCCCAGGCCCTCATAAACCAGAAGAATAGATTAAAAAAGAGCCCAGAAGCATGCTAAAACATGAGGTACTACCTTTGAGAGGCTTTGATTTTGAAATTGATAAACCTTTATTGCAAAATGAAAAAGTACAGGCCTTTAACTACCTGATCACAGCAGATACTTCCAGGTCTCAGAATCTTAGTTTTTTTCTTTCAAAATATATTGGATATTGTCAATTGAAAATGTTTTGCAGTTTGTCAAGGTAAAATATCATTGTGCCTGTTTAAATCTTCACAAATTCAGACAGCAATCATAGCTGCACTGATTGTTGAGCTGATTATTACTGATAATCTTCCTCCTCAGAAGCACTCAGGAATCAAAACCACATGCCCCGGGCTACAATCTGTCATCTCTCATAAAAATAAAAATGACCATGTTTAGAGAGATCTTAAGGGAGAAAAATCACTGCATGTTCCACAGTTCTGGGAATATGTGACAGGCAGAAACTTAGGATGCCTTAACCTGTAGCTAAAGCTAATTTACAACCAGTGGAGCTTCAGTTTACTTCCAAATGAATAGGAAGTATTTGACACACACAGAGGAAAAAACTGAAACCTCAGAAGAGGAGAACATTCTGAGAGTTTCCGTGCTCTGTCTTCACTGTTCTGTCCAGAGCCCGTGCCACGGAGACAGCTTGAATTTTGGCCTGTAAAACAAGTAGATGGTTCCCATGCTGCTCAATGGTCTCAAGGTAGAAACAGCTCAGCTTCAGAGACACTGTTAAGAGGGGGTCAGGAGCTGTGAAACCCTGGCTTGTCTTTTTTTTTTTTGTTTTGCTGTGCCCTTAGCTGTTTTATTTCCCTCTGCTTCTGCAAGCTTAAAGAAGTTGGCCTTATGTGACAGGTGACTGTATTTAAACAGAGGATGTTTTCTTTCTTGTGTTTTCTTCACAAATAAGGCTTCAAATAGCCTGTGACAAAGGAAGGTTAGGAAATACACAGCCATAAATCTTTTTGGAATTTCCCATTTTAAAAGCTATGTGCCATGTTACACTTTCTTAGCAAACTGGAAGAATACTTACTGTCAGTCCTTGTTCTCCTGGTTTTCCTGGCTCACCCTTTGAACAAAAAAAGGAGTGAATAATTTCAGCAACATGTCTTGAATCCAGTTTTCTATCCAGTAACAAAGTATCTTAAAAATTCTTAAACAGGTATGGCAGCTGACTGCATTAAACATATTACTTTTTGCTTTTTAACCTGGTAGTCCAAATCACAGACATCTTAAGAAGTACTACTCTACAGTCATGTCATCGTATAGTTCTCAAGGCAAGAGTTAGGTATTGGTGTTCCGACTGTGTCCCTTGGTTCCAAACATTAATATTCCATTCCACGGTGCTAAAGGACACAGAAAGGTTATTTTCACACATCTGCTGTATCCCACAGTTTATATATTCCAAGATTACTGTTCTGTGTCATCACCTCAGTCAGGAGGCATAACTTACCACTGTCAATTACCGTGTTCCATAAAACCATGAATATTGGTATTTTGAAGCCATGCAATAATTACTCAGCTGTTAAATACCTGGACTGGCTTTCAAAATGGTAACCCATCATTTTTCCAATGTATTCTCTTTCTGTGGGCGCAACTCTACATAAAGTCAGAATCTATCTTCTCCCCTTTCTTGCCATATAAACACATAAAGAGACAGTAAAACATATCAGTCATACAACACGGGCTAAAAATACCCATCCAAAAAACCCAGAGCTCCTATCATTTTAGTGGTCTGGTTTATACATCACTCCCTTGAAAACCCAACAGAGCATAGGGCAGTCCGTGCACTATTGTATCAGCACAGCTGCAGGGTCTTCTTTAGCAGCTTTGTCATAAAAGAAAGCCTGTCATAAAATTGGTGAGAAGTGTTCTGATGTCGTTGTTCTGGGCAACTGAAAAGAATCAGAGCTGCTTCTCTGGGTGTGCGTGCATTGCACTCAGAAGCAAACATGAAGCATCTGCAAACACACCGAGATAGCTGGGAGAAAGAAGCCATGGAAGCACAGGTTTGTGGCCAGTCATTGCCCCAAAACACCACCTTACAGCTGTGGTGATTGTAAACCTTCCTGCTTGAGAAGGACAGGCTGTAAGAGAAGCCTTGCTTTGTCTAACCCTGCAAAAGAGGCAATGTCTGCCTCATGCTAATGGTCATTGGTCACTGTAAGGACATCCTCCTATAGCTGCGTGATGCTGCAACGCCCCAACTCATAGCACAGTGCAGCTGCTGTGTTCAGCTCACTAGCTCAAAGGTCCACACAAGTCTTTACCTCAAAGACAAAGCTGTCCTTACGTCTCAGCTAAGTTTTCCCTTCACAGCTCTCCTATTTGTATCACACAGCCATGGAGGAACAAGGCTTCTGAGGATCAGGAACATTAACCTGAGGGTACAGAACAGTAGCGAGGGGCAGCAAACTGGATGGTTTCTACCTGAGTGCTTGTTTGTATCCAATTCTAAAGCAGTATTATGAACTGATTTTCCATAATGTTAGAGGGCTTAAGATAGCCACAGCTTAAAAACTATAAAAAGAAACTCTCCCTTGCCATCTAAAGTCAAAATCACTCCAGAACTATTATAAAATGGAATGACCTCATTGCATAAAATGCATGACTTTCCTGTTATGAGAAACAGTAATGATCCCTTTGCTAAAAAGCACAGAGCAACACGCAGCCACACGGTAATCAGCAAGGCCAGCTGATTCTGCCAGCCCCATGTATGTGAATTACTAAAACACTAGTAATGCTGCAGTCAGAAATGGATTCTGGTTTCAGTCTTGCCCTTGCTAGATCAAACCAGCATCAACTCTGCTGGCCACAGTCCATTTAACCACAATAAAAGAACACAAGGGAGACCCAGAAGAGGTCCAAGGCCAGGATTAACAAGAAAGAGAAGACTGCCAAAGTAAAGCATCGCAATGAGAGCTCCAGAATTTTAATGTTATTTCATAACCTTGAGCTAGAACTTATGAGGGCAGTAGTGGTAAAAAAACCAAATCAAAACAACAACAGCAGCAGCAGCCCCAGAATCCTAGAGGTCTCAACTGGCCAGCTTTGCCAGATTTTTGCAGGAAATTTTAGCAGCATCTTACTATTATCATGCTATATTACATTTAGCCAGTTAATGCCTGAATAGAGTAAGAACAGGAGTGTAGATATTTTCTTCTTTGGTTTTACCTAAAAAGGCCCTGCAGGAAAAATTTATGCCTTCCTGTCCTGGCCTCATGTAACAACCTATGCTTTTCCTTCAAGAAACCAGTTTCTGTTTCCAGTGCTGGTCCCTCACCTTGCTGGTTCCCCACGTGTCTTCTTGGCCACAATCTTTACTTGTCATGCATGTGAAGGTGTGTGTGCATCTCTGTATGTGCCACTTCAGTTCTCACATCTCCCTCCTGTCTGTGATTCCGTTTCCACACTGAAAACACAGTGGCATTCATGGTGGAAAGAGAGATATGTCTTTCAAAGGAGTAAAATTTAAGGAGGCCACAAAATATAAAACCAAAATCAAACACATACTTTGCTAAGAAGTGTGGGATTGATCCTGTGCCTAAAACAAATACACAATATACTGGATTCTGCTGTTTGTCCTAATGAAATAGGGGGCCAAGCCAAAGAAAATGGTACTGTTCTTCTTGTTTAAAGATGGCATTATCTAACTCCAAACTTCATCATACTTTGGGCAGCTTTAGCAGTTTATTACTTTATTCCATGACTTTTGAGGTTAAACCATTAAGAAGTGAAAAGTAAAGCACATCCACACTACGAGGTCTCAAATTCAGCTTTATCTTGAAGTTTGAATAGAAACATTTATTACTTGTGGAAAGGAGCAAACTCTCCTCACACAGCTATTAAACATCAGTGAGCAACTGAGAAACCTTAGAAAGTGTGGGGAAACTGCCAGGGGTGGGAGGCAAGGAACCTAGGTGTTACTTCTGGCCGTGCTATACACTTGTTCCGTGTGTGTGGGACGTCGGGTACACCATGGAACCCACCCGTGGTTCAGCTTCCGCATGTCTTACCTGCCAGTCTTACCTCAGGAAACGTCTTTGACACTATGCTGGCATACACTGGACAGAAATTTGGACACCAAGGCAGCAACAGACCAACTCACCGTTAAGCCAGGCATCCCACGAGGACCATCTTTGCCGGTATCTCCTGGGGGACCTCTGGGTCCTGGTGGCCCTGGAGGTCCAGGGGGTCCAGCTTGTCCTTGGTCCCCCTAAACCACCAAAAAACTCATCACAAGTTTGCTTTAGAGGCATCAACCACATAAAAACACATTAATTCACCCACAAAGAGTGCAAGACAGGCTGGAAGAAGCTGCCACGAACTGGACAGTGACTTCTTCACTGCTTATGGCAGAAACAGCACTTTGCCTTGAAGACCAGCAGTTTGTATCTGTCTGCTGCAATCAGCCACAGAGCAGAAGGTTCAGATTCCAAACTGCTTCTCTTACCACAGCACATATGCCAAAATTTGGGATAATCTTGAAATATTTCACTCATCCAGTTCTCCAGAGCAAGTGACTGTTTTCGATAAGCATCTGTTTGCTTCATGATTTGCATAATCATAACAAAGCTGAGGCAAAGAAGAAAAGTCGCACCTGAGAATACACAGATTTGCACAGCAATTTTCCAAGCCCATGAATGATATATGGATAGATTTCAAAAACAAGCATGGAAAATAACTGCTTTTTCATGAAGTTGTACATAATTTTCCATCTGTTTTGGGAGGCTGTTTTATAGTGAAAATTAGCTAGCTCTCTTCATTTTTACCTATTAATTTGTAAAAGTCAATTTTCAAGAGAGTTGTCAAAACATATTACCCTCCCCTCTAAAAAAGAAAAGACACCCCAAAATGGTGCTTTAGTTATTTCCAGCACGTCGCTGCAAACTGCTGGAAAAAGCTGCTGGCATCTCAAATGTGGATCACTTAGCAAAGCCACCCATAGTCTTTTAACTGTTAATCACATTAACAGCTGTTTAATTTCAAAGCATTTTCAAATTAATAACCTGCTACAAGAAGGCATCTGACAAAAAGGTACAGCAAAGAGTAAACTGAATGTAAAGAAGAACCAGACTCCAGTGAGATGAAGCACTACCTTAATGAGGCGGCGTTTAATGAGCTGCTGATCAGCAGAGAGAAACCCATGATTGATTTTAGGAAACACCATCTGATCAGGCAGGTGAGGTCAAAGGTTGAAGATCAGAGATGAGAGAATTGAAGAATAGACATCAGAAGGCCCGAGAAAGAAATAAAGACACATTCATTAGATTTGTAATAGCTAATGTAATATGAACTGGTGCTCCTGCCTGAAAGAAACTGTGCATTTTCTTTTGGAAAAAAATTACCTCTATTGTACAGGACATACTGCTTATGAATTAAATAATATACAATTACTTAAATGTGTAACTGCTTTCTCCCCAGATTTTGCATGAGAATTCTACATGTATATTAGTTTTTTCATTACCTGGGCTCTAAAAATCAGTATTTTTATATGTTGTTTTTTCAGCAAAGCTTCTAGAGACAAAGCACCAGTTCAGCTTTCAGTCAGATTTTCTAACCAGCATATTGTGCCATGAAGAATGGTGTTATTTTTATAAGGACTGAAGCTCCATCTTGACCAGATTGCTTCCTGCTTAATTTGCAAATCCACTTTGAAAAAATCTGGACGTACAGAGTAAACCTCTGATATCTAACACAATTATCTGACTCTACATGTAACCAGTATAGAGTTCACTAACATTTTCCACACTCATGAATGCCTCAGGGAAACTCAACAGCAGAAAAAACCTAATCTGAAAATAAAATACTGACCAAGACTGGGAATTGTAGGCATTTCCAGGGGTAACACTATACACAGTTATAGATTTGATGACACACTCTGCATCAGGAGTATTTAGATCAATGCAAAGGCAGTGAGGGTTGGCATAGGTATACCATAAGGATTCACTCATATTCCACATTTAAAACAATTTTTCATGTGCACTTTTATGCTGATACAGAGAGACCTGACTGAAGAGGTACATGTCAGCCACAAACCTTGACGGTGAGGATCTGATTACTGTGCAGAGCAGCAACTGTGGGGAAGCCTGGCAGACCCTAGGGACACAGCACAACATGGTACGAGAACAGCACAACACAAACATCACAGAGACAATTTACTAACAGACAAACAGAACAAACACTACGTTTAGTACACCCCACACTGCCGACCGACAGGAAACAGCCTCTCTGTCATATGGGAAACAGAGCTGGGTCTGAGCTGCACTGCAGATGCAGGTTCACAGTTAGAGTATCAAGAGATTTTAGAAGAAGCAATCCCATGAAGGTGTCTTTCCTTAAAATTACAATAAATTATGATCACTTGACAACTGTTAAGACTATCAGCCAGCATATGACTGAGCCATTTTCAATTGAAATGTACTACAGCACTTCAAAAAGTGAAAAGTAGAAAGCTTTGACTCTGGATTGCTGCAGAACTTGACAGCAATGACAGCATACTCTGAAGTGCTTTGCATAATGAATACCCTGCTCCTCACATTCTGTTTAACATATGACATTCAGCACATAAACTGGTAGCACATACATAACTATAAACACTGAACATAAATCTACTGCTATAGATATTGGGTAGCCCATAATGGACATGGTCAAAATTTTCAAGACATACATAGCAGTATTTTCACATCCATTTCTACCCCTCAAGTGTTGTATGCCACATATGGTTTCTCATATTCTACTCTACCAATATGTGCAGAACTTGTACTGTGCTGGTACAAAAAGGGAAGAGTGTGGTAATTGTGGCCTGCTGTCACAATACAAGGGGGTGAATTTTTCTCTCAGTTCAACACCTTTCTTGAGCTGCCTTGCAGGGTGTGAATTAAACCTTCTGATAAAGCCAAAACCTTATGCGGCTGAGCAGTGAATTCCTACAGAGGAGGAAACCCCTAAGTCCTCTCCTTCTCTTTAGCACAGCACATTGTCAGAAGCAGAGGCTTGTTCAATGGCAGAGAGACATTAGGCTGAGGAACACAGAGTAAAATTTAGCTGGGAGCTCTAAGCCCCCTACATGCCCACAGACCATCTTTACGAAGCAGAGTTGGTAGCACAGCCCCTCTGGGGGCTCCTCCTGGAGCAAACAGCTGCACCATGGCAGCTTAGCACCTCCTAAAGGGAAGGCTATGCCCGGCTCTTGCGGCCAGGCAAGCAGCCTTCTGAGGAGTCCCGTGTGAAGGCTCTCCTGGTGCAGCCCATGCTGCTGAAGCATATGAGCTCTCTGCAGCCCAGCTGGCCTGGTGGGGAGCACCAACAGGCCAGGGCAGCCTCCCAGGTCTCTCAGCCGCAGCAGATTCTTTTAATGTGGCAAATACTTGCTCTGTTTATCTCCACACGCAATCACACCAGAGATCCTCTGGATCACAAAGACTGCACCAGTCTTTACAAAAAAGGCAGAGTAACTTTGTGATGCATACATGTTCTTCGCTGACATCTTGGAGTTGCATTTAGCATCTTTATTCCTGCTCTACATCCATGAGATGAGGAAGCTGAGACCCTGTAAGTGGGTGGCTAAATGCAGCCTTCCCACTTCACTGGGAGGAACTGTGGTGTGGCTAACTGCATTGCTCAGTGACCTGAAATCATTTCTTTAGAAACAAATAAACAAGAAAACAAAACCAAAAAAGGCTAAAACTCACAACATATAAAGAGACTCACTCCTGAGACACTGATAAGACTAGAATGATACATCATTTAGGAAACAGATGTATCAAATTTGCATTTATCCTATTATGGAATATAAGTTAAAGAAGTTATTAGCTAGTAATGTACCAGAATCTTTACATCTGTGACTCATTAGCCCTGCTGTGCACATGGTCCATTTCTCTTTTAGATAAAACTACAACACCCACATAATGGAAATGAGCACAAACAAGAAACCTACATTAAGAAATAAAATCTGAATAGCAAGCAATAAATGACATTTATTGAAAAAATGAATAAACAGAAAATTTTTAAACAACTTCATTTTTATTTATCAGCCTTTAGAATTACAACACAGTAATTTTCAATTACCTCTAAATTAGCATATTTGCAATTGGATGTTTTAAACTCATATTAATTTTGATTTATTTCATCTTCAACACGAAGGAGAACTGAGAATTAATTAAGAAAGGCGCTTATTCAGAAAATATACTGGTTTGTCATGAAAGATTTTTTTTTCCTTAGGAAGAAATGGAAGACTTTGGAAAGATTTGTGTAGCTGTACACAAAATCATTTTCTTTCAGCACTTCCCAGTCCAGCCCCAGCATTCTCAAAGCTTCCCAACACCACACAGGCAAGTTCAAGATCAGCTATCAGTCCTGCAGTTTTCTGACTACATAAACAACACGGGAGAAAAGGGGACAATCCCATTCTTCCATCTGCAGTTTAGTTACTTCTTTCAGCTTGTTCCCAAGTAGAACAAAGCTTTCCTTCCTTTGCCCAAAGCGGTCATAATCTTAGACATAACACTGAGATACGTGCAATGCCAGTTTGGACCTGGATCATCTCCCCATGAGTAACATGCATCTCTGGAGAGAGCCAGAAACAAGGGAACACTAAATGGATCCCAGCAAAGAAACTACAATGGGTCCATAGCTTTTGCATGTGTGGGAGGCTTTAGAAGGCATTGCACCCTCTGGCATCCATGAAAGATGATGTTGGCACACAATGCGCTTCTAAAAAGGCATAAAAAGAGCTATCCTTCCCACAAAATGAGTTCTCTTCCTTTCCTGTCACTGCTATAAATATAGCCACAAATATCCCCTGGATCTGTTTTATTTTTTCTCTATCTAAAGCTGTTCTGAACGACAGATTCAAAGTTACTCAATTTTCTCTTTATTTGGTTTGATTCTTGAACTGCACATAGGAAGGGTTCTTGTTCCACACCCTGGGAGGCCCTAACAGAATACAAAACACTGCAGTCATCAACAGCGACCACTGCTCTACTAAATTCCTCTGCTGACAGCTACTCAAGCTCACCCCGAAATGCTAGCTGGTTACAATTTCTAAATTAGCACAGTTGTTGCATGCCTCACTGCCATTTTTGCCCAAATGCCAAGCAAAACACGATGCTTGACGGAGGCTAACAGCCATGGGACCACATTACCTACCTGGCAGCGCAGGTAAAGCCTACTTGCCCCATACAATGGCTACTGAGAAAATCAAGGGATGCCAGATCATTCCCTATCTGAATTTTTAACTAGATGAAACAGTTCTCCTGTTACATTCATCACAGCCTTGAAGGATGTAATTCCCACTAGCTGTCCTAGATTTTTCACAGTACTTTCAGCTTTGTCCACTGGTCCACACGAGGTCAATACTATAACCTTGTCACAAGGCAAGTATGATAACACTGAGCAACAGTGTTACTGGTTTTACACTGCGCTGCATACGCTCCAGTTTGGCTACTGCATTTGCTCAGTATAGTAAATGTCACAGTCCTCCCTAGGATTTTCCTTCTGACCTGCCAATAAACCCAAGCTGCACAAGCTTGCATGTTCCTGTGAAGACATGGTAAATGAGACAGGAATTACCACCTGCTGTTCTCTTGCACTTCCTAAGGTTACAGCCAGCTGCTGCTATTTCACATCAAATCACACAGGCTTCAGGCCAGAGTAACCCTGACACTCTTTATGGCTGCTCTGCCTCTCTCCAACACCACCTCCAGTTCTAATTAATCCCTCAGACTGAGTGCCAGTCCTGTGGCTAATTATTGTACCTGCCCTGGGGAATACAGTGTTTAGTATCACCCTGTACAGTGCCATGGACTCTCAGCAGGAGCTCTTTTATATAATCCCTTTTATCATAACTGGGGCTTTCTCCAGCAGCAAATCTGCTAACAAAAACAGTACACCACAACAAGACAAGAATCCAGACATTTCTTTTCACTTAGGCAAACATTCAGAAAAGAGTTTTGATTTGAATACATTATATAATGATTCGCACTTTGTATTAAAATAATAAAAACGTAGTGTTTAAGATCTGGCATAAACAGATTGCTGTAGAAGCTTTATTTCCTATAATGACCTCTGTATTCACAGTGAATTCTACCTGACTACTGCATTCAAACTGAACAGAAGTTGAAAAAGCCAACCCTTCTCTACTTTTGTCCTACTATTAGATGAATTTTCAGTGAGGAAAATGCCTTTCCTACACAACTCAATTACGTGTTCTGATGAGTGATCACCATCTGACCTCCATAAAATACCCTTCCTAAAGGCAAACCTGCTACTCTCACAGAAAGTGGTTGTAGGCATCCAGTCAACTGCAAGATGGGATGGTCCATAACCAAGTTGCTCCTCAAAGAAAAAATCATCTGTCCTGGCTTACGGTTCTCTTCAAATTTTATACCTGCTGCAGTTATGTGATGCAGGTAAGTGGTTCAAGCTTCTTCTATGATGGTTATTAGGACTGGATTAAATTTTTTTAGAGCTGTTTTCAATCAAATTTGTCTAACTCCTATGTTCAGTTCTGCAGCACTTCTGCGTGACAGCTGTAGTTTGAGATACAACAACTACATGATGTATTTTCAGTCACAGGACGGGACTATAGAAAGAGGAACAGGATGTACAGAGACTTCCTTCCTCACCATTCCTCTGGCATTACTAAAAAGGGGCAAGATGCAAGCCAACTGGTGGAGAGCAAGACAAGCACTGCCCAGCTCTTAAGACAGGAATGACAACATCCTCGTCTCGGGAGCAGGTATGTGGCACTTTCTCTGGAGTGTCACAGCTGTTCTGCATTCCCCAAGGGAACCTCAGGAGCTGAACATCAAAGGCATAACTAGGCCCTAGAGAGTCATTCACAGCCAAAAGGACACTCTTGTGAACTCTGACTCTCGAATCTGAGTGTCCCAGTGCTTTAGACAAAGTTGGCAGCCAATGTCATCTGAGTTCTTTCCTAACCTCTCCTAGTTACAGAGCTCCAAGTTACCTTGCTCCAATTTGTTACCCTAGTTTCGCCTTAATGGAAAACAGGGGAGCCACAACAGCCCAACACCACTGAAGTAGAACAGATAATTAGTCCCAGGAATGGAGTAGGTAAATACCCCTGCTGCCTCCTGGCAGATAAGGAAACAAAATCTTAGAAGTTAAACTAACTGCTCACAGACAAATTGGCACTAAACCAGATGTCCAGAAGTTTTCTCAATGATTCTGCTTCGGTGAAAATTATGTTAACAGAAGACATCACTAATGCTTTTTAAATTGTGGCACACTAAGAGTGCAGTCTGAAACAGTAGCTAGATAGAGCTTATAACTTGATCTACAATTTGATTTACACAGGACAATTAACAACAGAAGAAACAACCATGAGTGTAATCATACTGGTAAAGTATGAAATTAAAGCAGCACTCTGTGTCTGCTACGTCTGAAGTAACATACAGTAAACCAGAGAATATGCTTTTAGACATAAATAAGAATCATCAAGAGCAGAAGAAATTCATAGAATATGTTTAAATTATGCAAAATTTTATTTCATTAACATAATACTTTAATACTATACATTTTCACTCTGACAAGATGTTGAACGAGCGTAAAAATTATCAGCATGAAACTTTCAGGAATAAAGCTTCCTCTAACATAAATGATTTACCTACACTCATTACAGTTAGCAATTTCAGCCTGACCTCACTTCAAAAAACTAAATTTTGCTTTTGGGAAAGGCAGGAAATCAGATAAACTTATATATTACTACTTATTTTGTGAAGCAAACCTGTTCCTTTCTTAAAAAAAAAACCAAAAAACAATAACAAACAAACAAACCAAAACCAAAATCAAATCCCTCCATATAGTACAAAATAGGATGGCTTTAAAGGAGGGTGAAAAGTTAATGGTCATGGTTTAATCATCATTCAGTAACTAGTATTTTCTAATTTACGACTGAGGTACTGATTCTAAGGACCTGAATCAGGTTTTCCATGCACTGTCACTAGGAGTAGGAAAAGGCTCAAAATATTTATTATGTATTTCCTATAAACATATTAACTAATAATAATGCACACATATTAAAAAAGGCTTTTTAAATTTTTCATTTTAAAAAAAAATCAGGTCAAAATGTACTGCTTGCACACCTTTAATTTCCCTTTAATATGGGATAGTTTATAAAAGTTGTATCTATAATAGAACAAGTGAAGCAATACTTCACTTTTAAAAGAGAATTTTTGTCTATATATACACACATACCTGTATTTAGTTATTTCAGTAAATAGACTGCTTCCAGGAATATTTTTGTCAGTATCAGGTAATTTTGAAATAGTCTGTCAGCACAGAAGAGTAGAACTTGCAAAGCAATGATTTCTCTCTACCAGGCAGCAAATAAGTAGCAAATATATTAAAAGTAAACATGGAAAAGGGTTAACTAGAAAAGAACATTATATCTTTATCTGAACCTAACTGTTTTAACAGGACTCAAGGAATGTTTTTAATCTTCAAGTCAATAAAGGTCAACAAAATAAAATAAACTTCTGAGTTCCTGTGTTTTCTACAACTTCACCTTTCCTGCTTAAGACATTTCAGAGATATTATCAGTTCTGTGCCACCCCAGCCAACAGGAAAATTTACTTAAACATAGCAAAAGGAGAAAATTATTTTATGAAAATACTTAAGTATGGCTTCTGGGTGGTACCTCATTTCACCTAGACCAAAACCAGTACAAAACCAGCTGCTAACTAATGATTTCTAGCCCTGATAAGCAAGAAATCACTCATGTATCTGAACTAAAGGACAGAAGATATTTATTATGTCATTTACAGAAGGGTGTTGCATTCTGTTGAAGACTGAGGCAAAGAAGGCATTAAGTACCTCAGCCTTTTCCTCATCCTGGATTACAAAGTTCCCCTCCACATCCAATAAGACATTCTGTACCAGCTGCTCTGTTCCCAAACATTCACCTCTGGAGATCAATTTCCATTATCAAGGTGCAGTCTCTACTTGGACAATACATCCTTTGCAATCCTACCATAAAGAAATTTTCAAAAGCTTTTTTTAAATTGGACTAGAGCTGAACAACTGGAACTGAGCAGCCTGATATCACCATTTATTCTAACAGTCCACAGGCTAAACTCCATCATTTTTAATTTTCTCATGGCTCAGTACAGTAAAGCAAATCTCCATGGACATTTCATGGAGCCATGCCCTCTGCAAAAAGAAGAGCATCCAAAAGATGTACTTACATTACCATTTCTTACGCTGGTATTGAGGAAAGCTAGTTCAGCATTTGACCTAAATGCTTAGTCAGCCACAACTTTAGAGTAATTAGAGATCTGATATAAAAATACATAGAGAGATAAAAAAAGATTTTTTCCAAATAAGATCAGGACTCACCATCACCACCTTATTGGTGGTCTCATGTGATTAAAAGGTGTATTAACTTGCTGCTCAAACTCACACTCAGGGTATGAATTTCAATATCATTCACACTACTAGAATGTGTTTTGGCTCATATTTTCTACAGACAGCATGGACATAGGTAGATCAAGCCACATGGCATTATGAACTAGAGCCCTTACACCATCTCTGCACAATGAAGGAGACTGATCCACACACTACTTCTGAATACTTAAGAAAACTCCTCAGATTCTTAAAAAAACCCACCACAAAACCCCAGCCACATTATTCTAAAAATACAAGTGCCTGACCACTGGGTGGTATTTGCACAGCTGAGTTCTTAGTGTATGACTTTATTGAAGGTATTTTCAAGAAAACCTGAACTTCAAAGCAGTTCAGTATATATTCTGCATGTCCAGTGACTGTGAACATTTTGAGATAACTGATTACTATTTTTATGGTTTTGAAATTATTTCAGAAAGAAGGATCCCGCAAAAATCTCAAGGTGAAAACTCGGGTGGGACAGAAAACAATGTTATCTTTGCCTCTTGCAAAATGTTTTCACAAATATCTTTTCTTTTCAGCAGAATTTTGGAAGTTTAAGGCCTCATCTTGACCTGGACAGTCTTTACATTTTATTCTGATTTCTTTTACTGAAATGCCTGGAGGAAACAAAGCAGCTTTTCTAAAGAATAAGGGTCATTTTGAAATTTCAGTCATAGCTTAGAACACTAACAGTTTTTGCTAAGTTAAACACTTATTTCAATCCAATATGTAAAAATATAAAACCAAAGAAACTTCAGACACCTTACCTGTAAAAGATGAATTAGCATTAAAATGTTCACTGCTCTTGGATATTATATCCAATCTGTCTGCAAACTTGTCAAATCCAAGCATTAATGTCATGCCCCAGTTAACTTTCAGGTACAATATTTCTCGAAAATAATATTGTATGCCATTACCACCAAACCCGTTTATTTTACACACGCAGTGATGGAAAACTATGTGCAAAGGTAACCAGCCAAGACTAAATGGGTTTAGTTTCATTTGGTGCATGAGTGGCTGACACATTAAATTTCTATTAATTATATTGTAAATCCCCTGGCACAGCAGGTTGAGCAGATTCACCCTGAAGACAGTCATCAGAAGAGATAACTGCTGTACCATGAAACAAAATGGTCAGAGGCTTCATAGTACTTATTACTTGTGAAATATACAGGGGAAAAAAAGAGAAGTTGTTGGAGAACACATTCAAAATTGATTAAGGGAAAACCAACAACACTGCTTAAATTTCCCAAGTTAGACCCACATACTTAAAAAGGAGGTGTGTTACTGCAACCTGCATTGAGTAAAGCGTTGGTAAAGTTTCAGCTTGTCCACAAGATGCTAGTCACCACCTCTTCCTCTCCACTGCTGACCTTATTGAATTCCTTTTCTGTAATCAGATACAGAATTCAGTCTCAAGTGCCAGCTGCTCCTGCAGATACAAATTTGTGATGTCCTTATAAATGAACTCCTCAGGTTGGATATTTTCTGCTTTTTGTCTGCACTTGATTTACCAAACTCACAAACAGTCATAACCGTGAGTTGTATGGCTCAGTAAGGACTCTACTGCCTGCCAGTACAGGGAATATATTTTGGCAAAGTGGAACACAACAGTCTCTGCATGGCAGAAGTCCCACTGCAGTAACACTGACCAAACCTACATCTTCTTATTGGACACTACCAACACTTCCAGACCAGGCACTGAAAGGCACACATGCTTCACCACTTAATAGTTCTTACACCTCTTCAACATTTTGCCAAGATTTCTGCATCATCATTCCCTTGGGTTGATACCACTTCATTTGTTCTCCAGTGCTCAGACCTTTGGGTCTTTCCCTGGAAACTTCTCTAACAGTCATAATTCCAGATTCTTATCCTCACTTATGTAATATTCTTCACAACGTTGCTCTTCCATGCTTTTTATTGCATCCCTCTCTGATACTTCCATCAAATTTTCTCTCCTGTTCTTTTGAATCTAAGGCCACAGATGTGAATGTAAGAACATGCATCCTTCTGCATGTAAGGCCGCTTAGTGCAAGCACTTACACATGGGCCTGTCTTATGCCACCTGAACAGAGCATCCTCTCCTAAGCCGCAGGCACTGCACTGCTTTCCTCCCCTGCCACCTCTCTCCTCACATTCCCCATGAAGCTCTGTAGCACAGAACCAGACAAAATATCGGCCTAGCATGGCCTCTGAGAGATACTAAATTTGCTTAGAAGTTAAAAGGAAATTTTTACATTATTCAGAACCTTTAGTTTGTGTATTAGTTAGCTTAGAAAAAAAGCACGTTGCTCTCGTCATTACTCTCTACCTTCTTGTATTTATTTAAATACTTTTCCAACTCTTCTTATTGAGTTTCAACTGAATCAATATTTAAAGCTGCTCACTCTCAGGCTGCTGTCTTTATGATGTGCAGCCCTAGCAGCAAGCATAACAGGACACCCTGGTAGTTAACAGACCATCAAAATCAACTGTAAAAGCATGTTGTGACTTTGGATAAACTTATTGACTGAAAAAATGTAAAATCCAATCAAATCAAATTATATGAAACAAAACAGTAGAATAAAGTAAAGTTGCAAATTCAAAATATTTAACATAGTTAACAGAGGAAAATAATCCATGGAACACACTGTTATGGAAAAAATTATAAACATGTAACCAAAGAGAGTTACTATATTATCTGAACAATGTAACCAAGCGTTTTCTAATGAAGCACAGATGTAAAGAAGAGTGAACTAGCACAGCCAATCCATTCGAACTCACACTCCTGTATTCCTCTATTTCTCCGTTAAAATAAACATGATATTTACAAATTAAAAGAACCTTTACATTTCCTAAATTAAACCATGTTGTAACTGTCTGGATTGTAACTACGAGGTGATAATATTATTATTACTAAAAATACTGAATACATATATGTCAGGAAAAAAAGCTAATACATGCATAGATTATATTTGTTTATAATTCCCTAAATATTAGCTACATTTTACATGAAATCCAGAAGTACATTTATTAGAAACCCACTGGCCCTCTGCATTGTGGAAGCCCATGCATGGCGTGAACACATTGCTGGGGAATCTGAATGGTTTGGTTAGGAAAGCCAGCTTTATACAGCAGAACAAAATCACTGTGAAACCTGCTTCCCCCCATAATGGAAACTGTGCACTATGGAATCACTCAAATCTTCCCAGACACTACCTGCTCACGTTCAGTATTACTGTCCTGCAGACACTTCAACATGCAGGGTAAATGCAGCTAATAAGCATAATTAGCTCAGACAGTGTATTTTAATTTAGTTTTGCACTAAAGGCTAATTGCCTACTCAGCGAAGGGGAAGTGTAACATTTTTTTTAAGATGCTTACCCGAGGGCCCTGATCACCTTGATCTCCCTGCAAAGTGGAAAGATGAGATGATAGGTTTAACACAGCATCTGTGTGCTACCCAGCTCTCTTACATAATCTAACATTTCACTGCATCAATACAAACGGTCTCTTGAGTTCATGCTGGGAGGGCTTTCCAGTCACCTTGTAAGAATCACCCGAACATCAACTCACCTTCTCGCCTTTTGGACCAGGAGGGCCCTGAAAGAAACAAAGGCAAAGATTAATTGCTGATACTGATGAAGTCCTGGGACACAGCAAGAAACAGGTCTGAGCCAACCTGCAATTTCTTCCCCACTATGTATTTTCCTTAAAATTTTTAACTCCAAATGCCCGGGCTATTCCAGAGATGGCTTCTTCACTGTACTAATAATAGGAATTGCACACTATTTCTTGAATAGTTTGCTAATCCTGTGTGTTGAATCAGTCTACTCAAACAAGCAAAACTATGCCTGAAATGGCAAAATTTCTACTGATTTCACGTAGGGACAATAGTTTATCTCCTATCAGATAATAAAAGTTTTCTAAGACTGTAAAAGTTCTTTGCAAGTGCACTTAATAAATTCAAATACATATAAATCTGTCATGTGTTTTGGCACCCTCCTCGTCTTAGATTGCCAAAGAAAAATGGATTAGTAAATCTAAAAGCAGGGTTTTCATTCCTTTTTTTGGCAATACTGATGTTTAGTCTCAAGCATACTGTTTAGTCAAAATGAACTCTTTGTGTAACATGATTTTGCAGGAGTATAACTTTTTGTTACTTACCACCCAACAAACAGTAAAGTGACAGAATCACAAATACGGAGGTCCTTTCCTATTCTATTTTAATTGAGGACTTTCCAGAAAGCTAGCAGCAGGTTTCTAAACCACTAGTTTTTCAGGTTAGTATCTTGTGAACAAAAACGCTATCAGTCTGCAGAAAACTGGCTGCTGAGACAGTGCAGACTCTGCCTCCAGCTTTCTAAAAGATATGCAGGTGTTTCATTACAAAGAAGGACCTGAGATACATATGAAAGCAGCTGTAAACAGAGAAGGAGCCATTCAAGCTAGCATGGTTCACTGTTATAACACAAAGAGAATGTGTGGCAGTGTGTGTGTGTTTGTGAGGGTGTATGCATGCAGAACAAGAAGAGATTGACACCAACAACACTGGTAAAAATTCATGTGGTTCACATAAATGCAGTGGAATGGAGGTCAGTCTGCTGTGTATTAAAGACGTGATCAACCACAGGCAAGGCTTTGAGAATCCCTGCTGCAGCCAGCTTTCTGCTCAGTTTTAAGGGCTTCTGATGCATGCCAGAGAAGAGCATCTGCTTCTAAATCTTTCAAGGAGTTAAAGCATATGCCTCTCCTTCCATGGCCTGCCATCTCTTCTGTCTGCTGCAGAGGACACAGAAACAAGTCTGCCTCCTGATGTCCCTACGTCTCCTTCAGGAAGGACAGTGCTCAGTACCAGCAGAGAGGAAACTATCTGCTCAATTAACTATGACCCCCACCCACTTTGTGTTGCCCTGCAAGCACTTGGCCTCTTTAAAAACAATTAAACAAAATAATTTAATGAATAGATACAACCTAGCTGCACCTTTAAGGTCTCTCCATCTATTTTTCTTTTTACACTTTAACCCTTCCTGTCCTTTCCCAGTTCACGTGTTCACATAAATACATACTGAAAACTACACACAGCCCTGTCTACTTTTAGCTACAGTCCCCACATACAAGTACTGTGATGTGACATTACAGCAGAGCAGGTCTGCTTTAAAACTTACGCATACATGCCGCCAAGCTTGTGAATTTATAAACTCATACCATCAGTAATACAGTAATTGCAAGATGGGGAGAACTAAAATCAGTCAGTGCTGGCTGTTGCTGCCTTTTCCACAACGAATGCTGAGCACAAGCGAAAGGCTGTGCTCACGTGTTCCACCTCCTTGAATTATCCAGCCATTACTGGCTCTGAATATCTTACTGGCTGCAAAGTGCAAATAGCATGACCCCTATCTGCTACAGTCAGAATCCAATTTCTTGGGCCTTAGGCATGAAATTATAGATAACATGACATGACTGAGACTGTAAACAGATGTTGTCTTGTGGGAGCTGTTGCTGCTTCATTAAGATGCTCAATGCCATTCTTATGCTCAAGAGTGGCCCTGCTTCTGATGGGTTTTGGCTCATAACTTTTCTGATGGGTGCTTGCCACAGCTCTGCCTGTTGGTAGAAGCTAAGACAGGAGAGATCACATCAGCTGCCTGAACTAAGCTGGCTCACTGAAACAGAAACAAGTTAGAGCTCACAGGAGGGGTTCAGCCACCAGATCTCCAGGGCTACTGCACTGTCTCCCTGGTACAACTGCTGGCAATATGTTCAGTCATCTCCAGCTGCACAAGCGGCCCCTGCGCCTACCCTGCCTATTTTCCTCTGTTAAGAGTTCTCTGAAAGCACAGTCCATACCCAAACATGTTTTTTAGTAAGACTGAATCATATATCTCTTCTTTTTTTTTTCCTCCTTTTCCTGTGCAGGATTTTCTGAAAATTACCTGTGCACATCATAATCAGAATTTGTTTTGTTTCTCATTGTTCAGTGTTTTCTCTCCCTGAGTGGCATACACCATCTCTATCAAGTCACCTTTCCAGCCCACAAATTTTTCATAGAAGTCTTCACATGTATCTGACAAGTTTACCATACCAGGAGTTAAAAACAGCTTTTCAAAAGCCCACAAAAGCACTACTGGTGTGAACATTCTCATAAGTCTCTTCCCTTGTATTTGCAATGCTTTTGCTTTCCACAAGTCTTGAAAAACAAACAAACAATTGCAAACAAAAATAGCTCTTTTGGATGCAAGTGAAGAGAACCAGTGGGGTTTCTTGAAAATAAAAATTGATGCAATACTTTCATAGCTTGTTCACCCATCTCTGGCTTTTCCCCCACTGTTTCAATTGTCCTCTATTGTTTCTGCAACTTTAAACAGAAAATTCCTATCCTCAGCCTTTGACATCTTCTTTCCATTTGTGCTGAGAAATTCTCCCAAGGTTTTTACTGCAGAGTTTATTAGTGTGTGTACAGTGAGTGGAGGCAGGGAGGAAGAAAAATCTGAGGGAAAGTTGGGTTTGTGGGGGTGGGGTGTGATTAGGAGACAGATTTGTTTAAAGGAGGGCAAGGTTTCTTCTGTTTAAGGGTACAGACACAAAGCACAGAGTGAGTAAAATAACACTAGTTTTGTAGGCCACAGCATAGACTTGCTGCTTTTTTCCCGGGGAGACTTCTGCGCTTTCGTTTATGAGATGGCAGAGATCAAGCCGCGAGCTGCCGAACAAATGTGAAAGCATTTTGTGTAAGTTATATGAAACGTCTGAGGTCAGAGCATTTCTGAAATAACTTTACAGTGTTTTCACTGGAAACAGAGGCTCTTTTCTCAAAGTGCAATTATCTACTCCAGACTACTATACATTTCCAAGGAGAGTTTATAGCCTGTTTCACATAAGCAAGGCCTTGTAAATCTCAAACACATGCAAAATCTGCATTCATAATTAGGCGAAAAACAGTACTGTTTTTAAAACGAGGTCTCCTAAAGTAGACTGAAAGGCCTCCAGGCACCTGCCAGCCAAGAACAAAGCTGAAATCAGGGTCAAATCCAAAAAACAGCCATGTTCAGGATTACTGACAGGTGACCCCTTTTTCTTTTTTCCCCATTTTTTTTTTGTCAAAATCCAATTTCCATTCTCTGATGAAATTTTACATAATTATAAATATGTGTACAAGAATAGAAGGACAAGAGAATGCAGTACTAGAAAACAGGAGACTGATCCTTGCAGTCTTCAACAGAAAAGATTCCCTTAGAATTAACTGTGATCAGCATGATTTTTTCCACACCGCTCAAATTTTATAATTCATTCACTGAAAGATGCTAATTTTCTATCCTACCCTTAAGACCATTGCCACCTATATAGTTTTGCAAAAGTTACATTCAGAGACTTCTTAAAAAGCCAGTAGCTGACTTATATTGGTTTTACAAACATTCATAATTACCAAAATTCTCTTACAGATATATTTTTTCCACATTCCTATTGCTACAGACCTGCCTTTAGCCACAATACAGGAAGTTCTGCTGTAAACTCACCCAAAAGGCTCCAAGCATTGATAGGACAGTAGAACTGAAAATAATAAGGGTCTCTCAGCACAGGGTTCCCAGAAACAGCCATGTTGAAGGTTCTGTAGAAAGCTCCAGAGTCAGGACAGAGGAACGCAGATTTTTCCTGACTGTTAGACAGCACATCTGATGCCTCTGTAGAACGGACCTGCCAGTCCCCAGCACAAGCTGGTGACAACCAACCAACCAACAGAATCAGTTGGACTGTGACAGTCCCAGGTCCCACTGGGATCATCCACCTTCACAGCTCCTAAGGAACCATGACACGTCAAACTTGACAGCTCCCATCACACAGAGCTACCATGGAAGACACAGGTAATAATAACTTTTCAGACACAGTCACACAGGCTGCTTCCCTACATTCACACCACAACAGCCATAGGCTAAGGCAAGCTGGCAGCTGGAAGACTGAATGTAGTTTGCAAGGTTCAGCCTTCATTTTCATTTGGGATCAAAGAGCACACAGTGCAGTCATCCCTACCAGCAGCAACAGCACCCACAGCGTGACTGGCAGCCCAAGGGAACAGCAGCCTTGCAGAGAGGAGCAGAAAAGTGAGCCAGCTATTCCGGTGTCATCCAGACAAATCCAAAAAGGGAATCTATTTGCCAGCTTAGTTTCATCGTGTTTTCACAACTAAATAGCATGCCATACATTGCCTAAGTTAATTCAGTACTGCAGATTACTTTGAGGGTAAAAGGTGGCTTTAGCACATAACAAAATAATCAGATACAAAAGTCAAACTTACTTTCTTTGAAACTTGACTCATGACAAGTTTGATAAATTACAAGAATCTGACTGGAACAACAGTCCCCAGTCCATCCTATAATTGCTGCAAAATATTAGGATCAGATATGCTGAATCATAGGAGGTTATACAGAGTGCTATGAAACACCACTGTGTTTCATAACTATTTCAGAGTTCCTACACTCATTTCAGTCTTGTGTCCACTATGCAAGCCCTGAACTACTGAGCAGTGTGCTTTTGGCATCTGCTGAGCTTGGCCATGCTTTTAGCCAGTGTTTACATACGCTAGTTTACAACGCCAACATTTCACCTTGCATCAATTTTGCAAGTACTCAGAAGAATTTTCAGTGAATCTGAACAGTTTCTACTGCTGAAGTCCCTTCTTTTTTACACATTTTAGTCTTCCCCTGTAATATGACTGACTTATGATGAAAACTTCAACCAACCGCCTCTCAAAAGACTCTTACTAATATTTCATTGGCTCCCCTTATATTCACAAGTTTTTGTTAAAATGTCCTAAGGCAGAGAAAAAGAAACCTGAATATTTGACACAATAATGATGACTGACTTAAAAAACATTATGTAAATGATTTAAGCTGAAAAATATAAAACTGATTTATATAGCAATTTGGATAAACAGCTCAGTTAACATTCACAACAAGCAAATTATAAATGACTCCTGCTGTAAATTCATACAACTGTATTCAGAAGTCAGTGATTTATAGCAATATATAAATCAGACAAGTTTATAAACTACAGGCAGGAGAACACAGTCTACCCAAAATGTGTCAAGAAACCATTTAGACTGTGATTTAGACATTCATTTCTCATGCAGTGCTCTTGCTGAGGTTGGGATGGGATGATTTTTTTGAAATTTATAATGCTGCTCACAAAAACCATCAGCTCACATTAGAAGCTGCAGAGGGGGCGCTGCTGACCGACTAATCCAGTACCCAGGAAGAAGCACAAGGCCCAGTGTCCCAAGCAAGAACCTGCTGAAGGGGATCTCCTCTTCCTTATTCTGACATATTTTCTTTCTTTGATTAATCAGTAACACTGTAATCTTCTCCTCCCCTTTCCCTTCCTTCTACAGACAAACATAAAGATTTTCTTTGAAAACCTACAAAACAACCCAAACAGTCCTACAAAGATTCTATGGCACAGAGGGTATGTGACTATGTACCCATAGTCTGAGTATGAAAAATCAAGGATCAGCTTTACTATTTCCACAAATTAATTTAAGTAAACATTATGATTCAAATCTGCTACGATTTTGCGAGTCAAGTAGCTGCTGTATGTGCCAGCAAGACCAATTTTACGGTAGCAGAGAAAACTGGCACATTCTTAAAGAAAAGAAAATGGCTTCTGCTAAAGTCAGAAGTCTTCTGACTTTCACTTACTGCTCAATGCACTGCAATACATGTATTTCCTGAATCTTGGCCCTCATTGCCTTGTCCACAGTGCACCTTCCTATTCTCCTACTTGTTAGATAAGCAGTTTACTGATGATGTTAGAGATTTGATGCAATGCTGTTAAAAAAAACCCAAAAAACACCACAAGGAAATTCCACTCTTGTAAGCTGGTAAAAGAGGACATAAAAACACAGATGAGAAAACCTAATACTTCTGTATCTCTCATGCTATAAGAAAACAACCAGAGTTTTTGATTTTAATAACAGGAAGGAAGACTGTGAGGAAGATACAAACATAATCTTTGTTACTTCAAAAACACAGAAACACACAAATTTTTGGCTGGCACTCAGAACTGCAGGAAGACATAAATAAAACACAACTGATGTGGGCCCTACAGAATCAAAATTCAGAAAGCAGACTGAACAGGGAGCTTTTTTTACTAAACTGTTACATTTGCTATTTCCACTGCAGTCTCAGAATTTTTTGGAGTTCAATCCACGATTTTTAACAGTATTTTTAATGAAAACATAGTATCAGCTTCAGTGTTCAATATTTGGTTTATAAAACATCTCAAAAATGAGACATTTTTGATACAGACTGGTTGAGGCTTCCTACTCTTCCACCCATCCTCCAGCAGATCCCTGTCTCATTAGACGTCCACCTGAGACCTGAAAAAGCATCACATGCTACCTTAGAATCACCAAACAGTTTGGGTTGGAAAGGTTTAAAGGTCATTTAGTCCATCCCCCCCGCATTGAGCAGGAACATCTTCAGCCTGAACAGGCTGCTGGTCAACAAGTTGCCTATCCAACCTGACCTTGAGTGTTTCCAGGGATGAGGCATCCACCATCTGTCTGGGCAACCTGCGCCAGTTTTTTGCCATCCTCATTGTAAAAAATGTCTTCTCTATATATCTAGTCTCAATCTACCCTATTTTAGTTTAAAACCAGTAACCCTTGAATTATCATAACAGGTCCTGCTAAAAAGTATAGTATGAACAAGATTAACTCCTCATCCTCCAGTAACTCAGGTAGGCTGTTCTGCACTCCTTTACCTTCACAGAGCCCCCCCACTTCTTCCTCCTCTTCTTTTTTTCCCACTTGATCCTATACTAGATGACTATACAGCAGAATTTTTTTTTATCCCCTCTCCATTAGGAATATCAGTACTTTTGTGTGTGCGTCTGCGTGTGTGAGAGAATGCTGCTGGTGGAATTTATAAAACAATACTGCATTTCTGTAACAGCATTCACTCTATAGTTGAGTGGTTATGTCAAAAGGGACAGAAAAGTTAATATATAGCATGGTAGCTATGGAATAGACAAAAATGAGTTTGCTGTCAATAGAAGAAAATATTTATTTTAAATCATGGGATTCTTGATAAGATTCAATAGCTTGTAAGATTCAATAATAAAAGAAAGTGTAGTTGATTTAGAGTCTTGTACCTTTTTTAATAAGTATTCACTATATTCAACAGCAATGATGCCATAGGAATTCAATTAATTAAAAATCTATAAAAAATAATGCTCGGTAAACAGGAAGACAAAGAAGAATTAAAGGCTGCTTTCAAATGTTACAACAACAAGAACTAGAGTGCAAAGATTTTTCAACACTGATTGATCCACCTTTTCTTTAGAAGAACTGCATTATTTTTGTGTCAAACTACTGACGCAGGAAAAATTTTATAGCTCTGAACTTTTATTTTGCATTGAACATTGAAAGGGATATGAAACAAATGGGAAAAAGTAACTAGCACTCCTTAACCTCCTGATTATCTCCATTTATTAAAATAACAGCGGCATAGTACCACTCCAGAGGAGCTTTCTGCACTAGCCAGTGGGAACTGCACCCGGAAGCAGCCAATAACCTACAGAGCTATTTTGTTCAAAAATACTCATGTACTTCTGGCACCCTGGTCTAAGGAGATACTTTGGGCATTGACACCTGGAACCCAATCAAAACATTCTACTTTATGGAAGCAGTTAATATACCCTAAAATTCAATAAAAATTTGAGGAAAAGAAGATTAAAAACAAAAAAACAA